>JACXIK010000007.1:1937973-2059925 GCA_014737385.1 Bombus superbus | reverse complement strand
GGAATGAAGTTAATAAAATACAATGTGCAAAGATTCTTACATGCTCAAATTTGAAACACCGCTACATCCTTCCCAAAGAAGAGGAAAAAGATGAAAGTTACGAAAAACCTGTAACAAAACATGTTAAATATTGTAATTTGTTCTTGAAAACGTACTTGTGGTTGTTAGAAAACTCAAAACAATGAAGAATAAAACTCTACTCAAACTTGAAATTTTAATGATAAAAAGAATTAAAATTCTAATAAAGTATAATTACTACATAAAAAGTGCAACAGCAAAATTTTAAGATTTATTTCGAGAAATAAATAAGAATACAATATACGAAAAAACTTACACTCTTGAGTTCCAGGAGAGGCCTTATCCTCTTGCGAGACCTGCGACTCTACTACCGAAAGCGAATGTTTAACAAAAAAGAAAGAAAAAAAAAATAATAGACTATTAACGCGTCCGTTTAAGTCAAATGACAATCGGCGAACGCACTGACTCTAATTTCGCGTCTGATTATTATAATTACATTTAATGATATTTATTATGCTCTAAATCAATATTAAATGTGATCTAACGCAGCAAACACTGACTCTACCGATCGCATTGCGCGCGATCACAACAATACTCTGAAAAAAAACTTTATTAGGGGTAGGAGATAGGGAAAATAAATCTTTTCCTTTCTTCTGTCGAGTGTTTGTTTACGAAAATACTGCATTTTTAAAACTACGAATTAATTATTATTTATTTACCATATACCATATAAAATATACATATAAATATAACAAGAATTACCCGCCAAATTGAATGTCCGCCATTACAGCTTCGACTATTTTATGCATTACGTGACTTCGTTCTAATCCAAAATGGCGTACTTTTCTGCCAGTTAAACAAAGCTGCGCAGTGCGAAAAAAACGCAATGCGCAAAACCTGTTCAAACTTGTCTTTAATGACGTACTTTCTCGAATGTAATAAAAGTTATTGAAAAAGACGAAATTAATAGTCAATGTTATATTACAGACCATTTACGAAAAATGACGCAAAATGAAAAAGCTATTTGAATTTCTTACTCAAATGAAACAGAATCGAGAGAATCTACGTAAAATTTATGTTAAACAATCTGTTCAATTTCTTCGGAAACGTAATTAAATATATTCGAAAGAAAAAGGCAATTTCTTTAATCTTGCCTTTTTCATCTTGGTATTCTTAATAAACCGTGAATTTAGAATTTGTTATATTAGATATTAATTACGTTAATATTACGAAATATTTATAAAAAATGAAGTTAATTGTACCGTGAATAAATATTACCAATTATCCAATTTAAAAAAGGAAACAAACGAATAAATACGTTTGCCTTCCTTAAAATAAATGAAATATTACCATATTTCGACGAAAAGTTATTGAATTTACCGTTAACCATAATGGCGTCCTTTTGACTTTCACCCGTCCTTTCGAATGTCGCAGCGTCCCTTCGATGCTTTTCCTCGGACTCAAATAATTGAAATCTGCGCAAAAAGAGAACAAAAGTTTAAAACAAATGTATAAAAAGAAGAAATTATTTGAAAATGAAACAAGGATCAAGATCAAATGCCTTTCGAAAACTCATTATACGAGCTACCGGCAAATGGAACAGCCAAAAAGCCGATAAAAAAGAAGATAACTAAATAATAGATAATAATGAAGTATTGAAGAAAAAGATACAATTAAATGAAAATAAGGACAGCGTGAATTTGAACTTGGTAGAAAAATGTCTATGAAAGTACCAAAGATATCTATCGCGAGGTGACACTAATAGATGTACGTCTAATCTCTTCGATTGTCCACACTTAACTGACACCCCGCACCGTTATTTACACCGCGAATTTCAGTTGGAAAGGAGTGGGGGATAGGGGGCGATTCGCTAGTTAGATGCGTATGCACGAATAAGATTCGTCAAATTCCTCCTATGTTCAAGGATACGTTTTCAACAATAAATATAATACGTCTCAAAAGAAAAAAATAATACATTGCACTGAACACTGAGATGCACGTAGAAACTATAAAAAGTAAACACAAATGATCTAGTATCATTTCGACGAACAAAAATGAACCTGAGAAACTGATTAATAGATAAAAAGCTGAAAAACGATAATTTTTAATTAGAAATAAAATAATGTCTGGGCCGAAGGAACTGTTACTCATACATTATTATGCTATTGTTAATCTGACTATTATTATCAATTATTCGTATAGATGTTATAAGTGTTAAATGTTTTAAAAATTTTTCATATGTCATTCGTATGACAACTTCCATCAATTATATGTATGTTATTTATACTTGCTCTTATTATTCATAAACGTTTTAAGACATTGAAAATTCTTTTATCGTCATTTTTTATTATTTTCAATCGATATAGAATAAAATAAAATATGCTATCGACCGCATTGCACGCGGTCACAAAAATGTTCTGAAAGAAAAACTTTATTAGGGATAAGGGATAGGGAAATGAAATTTTTTCCTTTTTTCTGTCGAGTGTTTCGTTTACGAAAACATTGCATTTTTAGAACTACGAATTAATTATTATTTATTTACCATAGGTAGAATCATATATTATATCAAGAGCACGAAAAAATACATATAAATATCATAATAAGAATATGAAAGAAAACATTTTCGTCATCAGCGTATTTAAAATATTTTTCAAAGCATTTGTAGTATTGTCAAGTATATATACATATATATATGAATATTTAATAATACGAGCGATTTGCAAAAATTACCCGCCAAATTGAATGTCCGCCATTACAGCTTCGACTATTTTATGCATTACGTGACTTTGTTCTAATTCAAAATGGCGTACTTTTCTGCCAGTTAAACAAAGCTGCGCAGTGCGAAAAAAATGCAATGCGCAAAACCTGTTCAAACTTGTCTGTGGTAACGTACTTTCTCGAATGTAATAAAAGTTATTGAAAAAGACGAAATTAATAGTCAATGTTATATTACAGACCATTTACGAAAAATGACGCAAAATGAAAAAGCTATTTGAATTTCTTACTCAAATGAAACAGAATCGAGAGAATCTACGTAAAATTTATGTTAAACAATCTGTTCAATTTCTTCGGAAACGTAATTAAATATATTCGAAAGAAAAAGGCAATTTCTTTAATCTTGCCTTTTTCACCTTGGTATTCTTAATAAACCGTGAATTTAGAATTTATTATATTAGATATTAATTACGTCAATATCACGAAATATTTATAAAAATAAATAAATATGAATAAATATTATTTATTAATAGTGAATAAATATTACCAATTACCCAATTAAAAAAAGGGAACAAACGAATAAATACGTTTGCCTTTTTTAACATAAACGAAATATTACCACATAATGGCGTCCTTTTGACTTTCATCCCGTCCTTTCGAATGTCGCAGCGTCCCTCCAATGCTTTTCCTCGGACTCAAATAATTGAAATCTGCACAAAAAAAGAACAAAAGATTAAAACAAATGTATAAAAAGAAGAAATTATTTGAAAATGAAACAAGGATCAAGATCAAATGCCTTTCGAAAACTCATTATACGAGCTACCGTCAAATGGAGCAAACAAAAAGCCGATAAAAAAAAAGAAGATAACTAAATAATAGATTGTAATGAAGTATTGAAGAAAAAGGTACAATTAAATGAAAATAACGACAGTGTGAATTTGAACTTGGTAGAAAAATGTCTATGAAAGTACCAAAGATATCTATCGCGAGGTGACTAATAGATGTACGTCTAATCTCTTCGATTGTCTACACTTAACTGACACCCCGCACCGTTATTTACACCGCGAATTTCAGTTGACAAGGAGTGGGGAGAGGGGGGCAGTTCGCTGGTTAGATGCGTATGCACGAATAGGATTCGTCAAATTCCTCCTATGTTCAAGGATATGTTTTCAACAATAAACATAATACGTCTCAAAAGAAAAAAAAAGAAAAAAAAAATAATACATTAAACTAAGCACTGAGATGCACGTAGAAACTATAAAAGGTAAACACAAATGATCTAGTATCATTTCGACGAACAAAAATGAATCTGAGAAACTGATTAATAGATAGAAAGCCGAAAAACGACAATTCTTTATTTAAAATAAAACAATGTCTGGGCCGAAGGAACTGTTACTCATACATTATTATGAATCATTAATGCTACTGTTAATCTGACGGTTATAATCAATTATTCGTATAGATGTTATAAGTGTTAGATGTTTTAAGACTTTTCCATGTCATTCGTATGACAACTTTCATCAATTATATGTATGTTATTTATACTTGCTGTTTATTCATAAATATTTTAAGACATTGAAAATTCTTTTATCATCATTTTTTATTATTTTCAATCGATATAGAACAAAATAAAGTATGATTTTAATGTGGAAAGAGGTTATAATATTGGTAAGTAGGATTAAAATAAAATCCTAACAACCTTCTTACAAACTTTTATCGTGTACATTGTACAAAACGTTTTGAGATCTCACTAGCACTGTAACGAAACACGTATGTTTGAAACGTATATAAAAACTATAACATGTTCATTGAAAACATTACATTTTACAAAAATCATCACGTATTGAAACAGTTACTTATTCAGTATATTAATGAACCATGATATACGTACACCAATTATGAAACCATCATGGCATTAATTTTACATTTAAAACTATTGTTCACGTTGTGTAATAATTTTTCACTAAGTATATGTTTTGTAGTAAATGTCTTGTACATTTTCAAGTTGATTCCAGATTTTACTATTACCATCACAATTGTCGTGTTTCTGGTGGCAAATCGTACATTGTTCAAGCATATAAAAGAAAGACGGACATGAGTACTAAAATTCTTCTTTTACATGCGATATAAAGTTTACCGACTGAGCTTGAAGGAGACTATAAGAAGAAAAGAATATCGCCATCTAGTGCAAAGTAAAGAACAATCTTTCAATGGTTTGAAGCCATGGACATGGAAACACGTTTTATCTGACGAAACATACAATAGAAACATATACGAAGCACAAAATACGTACATATCTAATCTGATAAATAAATGAAAAATAGTAAAACGTTACCTAAGCAGGTTAGAAATATAAAAACTGTAACAATTATTTATAGCATTCTGCATCAGTTCTCTAAAAACTGAATACAATTTATATAAGTAGTATAGTAAATCCTAATTGGATGATTAGATAAACGATTTCGAGATCCAGTCTTAGAAATAACTTCAATAGCTGTAGATTATAAATTGTACATATTTTGATATGGAATTGAAAATGTTGAACATAATGAAACACTAAAGCCTACCGTCTTCTGCTGTATAACCGCGTCGTCTGAAAAGCATTCACAAACTTTATTTACATTATTCAACGAGCAGTCTAGACAAAAGCGCAGAATTTCATAGCGAAGTAATTTCCATCGTGTCTTTACATAACTAAAGAATATTACACGGACGATTGAAGTCCATGTCGAGCGAGGTAACATTGGACCGTTGAACAAATGGACGACCATGAAATGTCATCAACCATTCTTTTGTCTCTGATCACCTAAGTGAGTAGACGCACGGGCAAGGATCGAAGAACCAATAGAGAATAAAGCGGGAAGTACCGAGATGATTCGAAAGTGGAACAGACGGTTGTACTATGCTTAGCATGTATCGCAAAAGAGTAGACTGCCAGGACTGCGGTCGAGGATAATAGAATTGTACGGCCGTATTAACACGAGGATATTATGTATTCAGCGAATGGCGAGACAAGTATGTTGGAGGGAAGAGAAAGAGGATTCCATTAGAGTAGCAGCCGATCCATAGGCGTGACAACCTCGATAAGGTTAAGTCCGTGAGTGTTCGCTTTCAGTACGCGACGAGACATCTCTTGGTGTGGTTCTCGCAACTAGATCCTCTGTCGATCCATAGTGCACCCGTCAACGTTGTTTTTCCAATCAAATTCGTCACACCAACAATTATTTTTCACGGTGATAGAATATACGGTAGAAGGAAAAAAGAGAAAGCTGAACAGGATGAATGAGAGAGATCTGCAGTTGGCTAAAGCGATGGTGGATCTTGAGTTGGACGAAAATGCTCCGAAAAAAACGATTGTCATCAAGATGCACGATAAACAGCAAACATTCAGGTAGTGTTCGTATTAATATCTTGTTAAACTAACCGTTTAATATCCTGTTAAAATAATTGACGCAAGATTAAAATCGAAAAATGTGTCGATTGGTGAACATTAATCGATTCGAAAATGATCTATGATTTAGGATTGATAGGTTGTTCCAATTATGGAATATCATTTAAACTTCATGAATTGTGTGCGAATCTACGTCACCGATTATAATGCTCGTTGCTTGATACACGTATTAACTCACGTATCATAATAGTATTTGATCTTTGTCGCGTATGTAATTAATAGAAGTGGCTGGCCGAAAATAAATTGGCACCGACGCCTATCAGATCCGCAAGGAGCGCGCCTGTGGAAGACGCGTTAAAAATAAAAGAGACAGGCTCATTGATTGTGAGACACGGCCGTGACATCCATGGACAAGAAATTTCCTTACAGTTGGCGTAAAAGTCAAGGCCAAAGAATGCTCAAACCCGCTACAATATCGATTAATTTGTATTAAGTATTAGGTCATGATGTAGGGCTGACTTTACTTTCAAGATGCGATTGTGGTGTAATGGTCAGCATTCTTGCCTCTCAAGCAATTGATTCGGGTTCGATTCCTGGCCATCGCACATGATTAATTTTTTTCCTTTCTTCTAGTACTATTATTCAAACGAAAACCACAAGAGAAACTCGTGATAACAAACCATATTTCTATCTTTTGTAGGAATACTAGTCAACATTTGACGAATACATTCAGCCAAGCTCAAAATTGTCTTTTTATTTGGTTTCAGGTTTTTATTTACTTTTTACTTTGTTTCTAAATACGTGATTTTGTCAGTATCTTGAACATTTAAAAGATGGTGGGCCTTATAAATAGGCTGAGGACTTCAATACAAATTTATATTTTTATTGTTATTATACAATTAAAGAAATGAGACCCAATCAGAGGTTTATTTCACTTACTAAATATTGAACAATTTACTTTGAATATACTTCTGAACACTATATACATTATATACATTTATGCATGAATATCCTCATTCTAATTACGAGGCTAACTACTATATTATACAATATTATCCCGCTTACATATTGGTTTATTGGTTTTCCATGAAAATTGGTAAGTTTAGATCTAATTATCCCCATTTCGAATATTTCATATTAAAATAGATACTTTTAGTGATTAAATGGTGTTAAAACCAGAAAGCCAATAAAAGTAGATTTATTACGTCTTTTATCCGAGGTCTTCGAGTATGACAGAAAAATCTCAACAAAGATGTTTATCTTCAATCAAAGATCTTAATTTCTTTTCTCTTTTTTTATAGTTCTAATACTTTCTACATACTACAAGCTTAAATCGAAACCCTTCACAGAAATGAATTAACCGATCTAGGCCAAGGCCGGAAACGGACCTTGCCATTCTTATTTGTAACAACGCTCTCTATATTGGAATAGTGCATACAATGAAAAGTTACATATAAATGCACGCACATCGTGATCGTAATATTAGAATTATCACATTAGTGATATCCAATTCATGTCCAATTAGCGCTCAATCAGTAGTTTATCAACGAATGATATACACACTTGTTAATGACACACAGCCTAATTTCGAATTCTAATGAGATATTAATATTATAGCAGACGGGGTCAATTACATAAATCATTTTTATGTCTATTTTAATGTTAATGTTTCTAACCTTCCTTGTATGTATACATTATCTATTTATTGTTCTGGAATAAATACCAAATTTTTATGATTCAGTTTTGAAATAGCTGACACTGAAAGTTGTTCAAAATGTTAAGAATTTGATACACGTTACTTGACTAATCTATTCTTCATTGATATCTAACCATTTCTCTTTCTCTTGAAGCAACACGCGGTGCGAGTTAACAGTCGATTACTTGGAGGCAGTGGAACCGCGAAGGTAACGCAGATTTCTACTTTTTAACATCCTTGCCTCTGTAACTAGCGCCACTAGCATGACAAAAGAGTCCTTGTATGATCTTTTGTGTTTTTTGTGTTCTGCAATATCTTAAACCAGATATATGCATAACGCACCGCTTATGTACAGTGATGTGCAAAAGTATTCGACCAAACAGATTTTTCACTTTATATTCCAAAAGCAATATTTTCAATTCTGCTAGAATCCAAATGGGTCCAATATCTGTCAGCGAACAGTCTGTTCTTAAACGCAATATTAATCAATATTCTTTTATATATTGCTTTTGCAATATAAAATAAAAAATCTGTCCCATCTGAAACTCATATCATGGCACTGTATATGTTTGCAATGTTTGAGTTTTTTGCTTGGCATGCATATCCATTCCTCTTGTTTCTGTTTTTGTGAAGAAACAAGCTTTCTCGTAACACACACGAGAACGCTTTCCTTCCTCCTTTAGCATTCTGTACGATGTTACTTCGATACTTTTATAATTTAATGCATGTAATGTGTTTCGTCTGCTATTGTACATGTGCTTTCTAATTAGTTCTAGATTAGTTCTAGATACGATATAGTAGTTTCTTCATCGAATTGTTTATGTCTGTTTGTTTGTTAAATACGATCACTTTATTTGCTAAATAGTCTGAAGCATAGTGTAGCTTTTCATAACTGGCGTGATCGTTTTAAAAAAGAAACTAGCTTTCGATCGAACGAATGTTGCAAATTAACCTTGAGCCTTAGAAGGAACTTTCTCGCAGTGCAATTGACACGCGCTGAGGATACTGGTTTCCAGGCGTTCGAAAACAAGTTAGTCTCGTCGGATCAGGAAAGTTATTCCAATTCACAGTCACAGCTGCTTTCATTTACAATCATCGACGTCAAATTGGTTCAAAGATCATATTCCTCGTTGTAACTAAAACGACGTTTAACCAACTAAGAACGATAGTTCAGCGCATAAACAGTTTCACTTTGATCTAGAATAGGTGAACATTTCATTAACCCTTGAACGCATTGTATTATTATTTGACAATACACGTATATATATTTTTTAATGTTATTAGAATAGCTATTATAATAGTTGATGCAATAGCTGATGCAAATTAATTCTTTGTGTTATCGAAACACTATTATAATATGACAAGTAGTTGGTGGGATTGTGAACGAGCTATTGAAAAAACAATTTTTTGAAGTATTTCATTATACGTACATGAGAATATGCATTTGCGTGTTACAATTTACAAAATCAAGGAAGCAAATATTTCAGTGAATGGCCTGCAATATCTCGCAAATGTTGAATATATGTTAATAAATGTTAAATAATGCTACTGCTTCTATATAAAAAGTTATCCGAAGAATGTAAATGATTACCACGTTACTTATCCAACCATGGTAACTTGCATGCAGGATCCAGATCGCGGTCGATCTGCCTATATTTGTCGATACTCCACTATCATTTTCAAGATCATAATGTCATTGTTGCCATTCGGCGATAGTAGTTCTAGATAATAATTTCTTTCGGTTTCTATCAGTTTTATAGAAAAGCAAATCGACTAGTAGCTAATTATCGGTAACGTTTATTCGCGATAGATGATAAGCTTTTACCTTATCAGCCGAGGTTATCGCTTTGCGAAGATCTTTCGCATCATACACCAAGTATGAAGATTCCCGAAAAGCAGAAGGTCGACAATTTTGCTGCGAAAATATACAGATAATTGAACTGATATCATTAGTGAAATGTTGAAAGTTACGTGTCACGAATTAGCCGTGCCAATTGATTTCCTTAGATAATTGGAACAAGCCTAGTAATAATCGTATTTATTGGAAAATTATGAACTCTATAATCTGCTATATCACTTGTCAATTTACTAATATTATTAATTCCTGAATTGTCGTGCAAGATTTAACGCAACAGAATAATCTCGATCACGGTTTAACGCAATATAACCACACGAAAACTCCTAACAGAATTAGCAAAGTCTATCGAACGATTTCTGATAACGTACTAAGATGATAAGACTAACAATAAGCCAATTGTCAAATTAGAAGATTCGTTCTTTAGCTAGATAAGAATACTCGTGACTAGGTCAGATTATTTAACCTGTTTATTGTCAGTTTGGTCGTTGCATTTACAGAAACTTTCATAATAATTATGAAATGAAAAACTGCAATAGGACTCCATTTGTTAGAACCAAATTCCAGTCGGTGCTTGGATGATTGAATTTCTACCGATTGAATTCGTTTATCTGAGCATGAACTATTACTATATTACTCAGATTGTACGAACTAATTATCTCTTAAAGAGTTGAGATAAATGGGGCTCTACTGCAATAGTGAAGACAAAAACAATTTCAGTTAGGTCAGCGTTACAAGTGTAAATATAACATAATTAATTTCCTATAAAAACAAAAGTACGTGCTAAAAGATAGGGTATCTCTAAATAAAGAAATTATCATTCAAATGACGCGTTAATTCCTTAAATTGTAACGTAAAATTACGTCTTCGTTCAAGAATACGTTCGAGCCAATATGGCAGGACTATGATTAATTCATAGTTGCTTTGAACTTCTATATCACGCGTTCAATTTGTGGTGGAAAGATAAGGAGACCGAGATTAAATTTGGAGGGGACAGCGGCTTGCGAATTTAGAACCTTCAGATCAATCATAAATCACGATGTATTGGCGAAGCGCGCGAACACGATCTGTTCTTGTAATGTTCGTCGGGTTATCGCTAAGGTTCCGTCTTATCATTGGAAATTTTTGTTTTCCTTCTTTGTCCAGCAAAACGTCGATCGAAAGTGTACGTTGTCGAGTCGTTTCAGTATAGTGGTACCCGTTATATAGTGATGCAACGTAGTGGCAGTGTGCTGAGTAGGGCGGTTTTGCTCAAACGATATTCAAGTATCGATAAAATTATCAGGTATGGTACTGTTATCGGTAATAAAACAAATCCTCCAAGTTTGCCGGGCTATTTCGGATAAAATTTCATGTCGAATTACCATGATAACGAGAATCGATGTATTTTCAGTTAATCCGCAGAAGTTAACCAATGCAGAATGGTAGAATATGTTTGTATTAAATGTGACATCAAAATGTAGAAGTACGAATTTAACTGGCAAGTGTAGTGATAAAATCTATGAAATACTGGTTAAAATTTTTTCAAGATGAAATCGATAACAGTCGTCGTTTTTATTCTGAAAATTCTCTTCGAATATTTTTGCTTAAAATCTGACATTAGAACATACAAGTGATAAAAGTGATAGTAGTAAGTGTAGTAGTGATACGAGATATGAAGTATTGCTTTAAATTGGAACGTAGAAATATAGACTTAAATGGCACGTGTAGTGGTAAAAATTGTCAAGTAATTTTCTTTTAAGAAATAATTAATATGTCATGATTTTTTATATATTACATTACTTATATATATATATATATATATAAAATACTAGATATATATATATATATGTGTGTGTATTTCTTTAGAAATATTTTCCCAAAGGTAAAAAATAAAACTTGCACTGCCCGGGAATCGAACCCGGGTCGCAAGAATGGGAATCTTGCATGATACCACTACACCAGCAGTGCTACTTGCAAAACGTAAACTACTTTAGTAAGGATAATGTTCGTGAAGTACCAAACGCTTACGTACTGTTATATTTAGGCATACTATAATTACAAAACAATTATAGAAACATTAGCAATAACCTTTCATCGTTTTATACGAAGAATCCTTGCTTAAGTTTGTATATACCGTATTGTATATGTAAGTATGTATAAAGTCTTTGGTAGTAAACTACTGCATATATGCAGTTACATACAATTTTCGATAAATACCGCTGAAATGAAAATGGATATTTTATCGCTTTAATTTTTATGACCTTCTTACGTCATTGAGTATCAGCTATCTTAGCGTTTTGAGATTATGTTTTGCGATTAGTATGGATAAACTTTGAAACATACAAGAATTTTTGGGAGAAAATACAAAATTAGAAAATACAAAAACAATCAGAAATACAATGACCGGAAGTCGAACACAAATATGCTCTCGCTTATACAGAAGTACCTCCATTGTCGAATTTTTTGTAAATATTCGATATTAATTCTACCGTATGTCAGAGAATTGTACAGTATAATATTGAATTTATTAATTCTTATTTGATACATTATATATATATTTGTGATATATTAAAATTTTAATGTACATAAAATTTAAAATAAATAATCTTCCCTCGCATTAAATTTTGATATTGATTACACGGAAATTCGATTATGTGAACAATGTATGTCACTGTTAGTCCTACTGTGCCATCATCGCACCCTCAAAGTCGATCCCAATTTTATTTCATTCGGTTTCATTTTTTGTAACACATTTTTCTTCAATTGTAACCGATGTCATTCGTTAAATCTGCATAATTTTCCACTTTCCTGCTCGTCGTGGCAATTTAACTGGGGGAAACGTGATGATCGCTTGTACGTTCGTTTCCACTTGCTAGCCACTGTTAGCGTGTTTCTAAAAGGACGTAACCTCACTGTTAGCCACAATATCATCCTCAAGCCATCAGTTTTATATTTCTCCGCGAGAAAGTATCTTATTTCATGAACTGCATAAAATAGTAAGTGCGAGCATTATCTTCCTGTGGAAAGCGCTCGTCCGTTAGATCTTATTATAGAAATGTCGCAGCCAAATTTTTTCTTGAACACGTAGAGTAGTAAAAACGATTGTATTTAACAAAATAACAAACGATAATTCTCTGACTCAGTATCTCGCAATTCTCAACATTTTCTCTCTCTATCTTTCAAATGATTCTATTAACCACTCAATGATTCACAGAGCAAAAGCTATATTTAAGAACGAAGTGACAAAAACAACTTTTAAAATAACTCCCAATTCTTAAATACTTTCTTTCTTCAGTTTTCAAATAGTTTTATTATCTACTCTGTGATTCACACGGAATAAAAGCTAAATTTAGAAATAAAATCGTAATGATAACTTTTAGTATACATAGGTCCCGAGTTTTTCAAACTTCTCTTTGCTTGACTTTCAAATGGCTCTATTACCTATTCGATGAGTCCATAGAACTCTTTTTCTTGCTATGTAGAGCTTTTCTACGTGATACCATAAATCTACTTTAATTTACGCGCCTCAATCGCCACGGATACACCAGCATGAACAATTCGCTCCTCCTTTACACGAATTTCCATTTTCACCAATATAATCATGGCAATCGTGTTTCGTTGCAGCGTTAATGAAATACCAAAATATTTTATATGCCATACAATATTATACTTGTACGCTTTCTATATAATGAGTGTTCAAATATCTTCGCAAGTCGCTGTATGCGTCAAAAATATCTTTAGGCCCTGTATTCCTAAGATATCTACAATTTTTATCTTTTCTAATCTTTATCTAAAATATCTCAACAAGAAGCATAACATATCGTAGAAAGCATAAATTATTATTTTTAGTCGCATATCGAGAAAAAAGTGGAAATAATGGTACAGCTGGTACGGCCCTGACGAGGCGCTTGTTTCTCCACGGGACACTTCACTCTGCTTCTCGCCTCATCGGTTTTGCAACGCCGGCACTGGCGGCCGCAATAAATTTTGATCACTTTCATACCATAATTGCATTACACGCAACTGGTTTACAGTTATGCCTTACGACCTGCTTGTTATATATATTCTCGCAGAACATACGTACCACTGTTTATTATGCAATCGATGAAGCATCGAATGGAGCGCCTCGTATTCGCGAGAAATATTTTCTTCGCGATGAAGCTTTGCTGACTTATACACCATGGGCTTAAATCCTTGCTTACAAGTGAAGTCAGGGAAATTTTACAGCTCAAGATAAGACGAAAACCAAAAATAACAAGATTGCGTTGGAGGCTTCACTTTCAAGAAAATCGAGATTGAAAGCTTGCCAAGTAGTTATACGTGGACTTGCTTACTTCCAAAGTAGATCGAAATAAATGATCGACAGAAAGTTATTCTTTGTGTGAAAACAAATGCAACACATATCGAATAAATTTTTCTTTTATTCTCTCGCGTCTCCTTAAATTCAAGCCCACGGTATACACATATTTCAGTCAAGTCGAAACCGTCCGACAGAACAGGCGACAGAATTAAACAGCATTGTACTCGCGAAGTCGACGACCGGAAGTCGACTACGGTCTTTCTTATCAGGATATAACGCCGGTGAGAAAACGGCAGAGGAAAAAACAATGGACGCGAGAAGAAAGAAAATTTCATTCGTGGAAAACTGTCTTTCGTTTCATATCACTTTTCGCCATTTTCTATCGAGGGAAAGATATATATAATTAATCGTCGCAGAATTAGCTAATACGATGTGATTCTCCGTTAAACAAAAAAACGAATAAAATTGATTGTCGAAAAGTGAAAATAGATGAAATTGATCGTTAAAGAATAAAAATTAAATATCATACATACGTGTACAATCCACCATTAATATGATGAATCAAAAGTCGGATATTCTATTAGCTTGTAGAAAGGATAATAAAAATAGGTCGAGTTCAATTCGATTTAGACTGTCGAGCAGCTGTAAGGTCTCTTTGAAAATGAGCCAGTTAATCGTTCATTCGCCTTTCATTGTCGCTTTCACTACGATTAGCGACTAGCTTGACTTAGAGCCGAGACTACCATGAAAGGAACCTTTCTTCTTTCGAGCATTACTCTTTTAACAAAGGGAGAACAAAAGGATACGTCGTGAAAAGGGGATCTATGCGCATATGTTGTCTGAAAGTTCCAGAAAACCATCTGGAACGCAGGCGCAAAGCAACAAGTATGTGCGTATGAACTCGGAATCTTCGAAAACAAACTGACTCGAGTTTCGCGAGAAAATCTCACTCTGATAATAACCAATAATTGAACAAAATTAAATACATTACGTACGATATACCCTTTGACTTATGTTTAAATAGCGAATTCGTGAAATGTCACATCCAATAAGATATTTGTTTACTAATGTAAGAGGTACAGTTTAGACGTGTTTTTTAACTTGAAATTATACAATCCGACTGTACTACGCTGCTACTGTCACGTAATAATTGACGAGATAGGAAAAAATAAAGAAAAGAAGGCGAATTAACAATAACACGTTCGTTTACTTTATTAGTTGACAACTAGGTTGTAGAATACAGACTAAGCTTTTGACTAAAGGACCGGAGTTTTTATATCTTCATTGTGGTTCGCATACTTTATGGGTGGGAGTTCGCTGGGAGCTGTCTTATTCCCATCGCTATCGCATACCTAAGTGCTATCGGCGAATCGGCAGATACCTAGCTCTCGGGTGGCGCGGAAATCAGCAGATTCTTAGCTCTTTGGTGGCATCAGGGATATCATTCTGGACGTTACACTACTATCGCCAAAATGTTCTAATACATTTAAGGAAGATTCCTTTTCCCATTATTTTAAACTCTTGTGCATACAATACCATTCCGGCCTGGTATATCCTTTTAAGGTATGTAAGGGTATATCGTCCGTATAACGGTATAATCCGTATATCGGAATATACGTATCAAGGTACATGCTAACCCAAATCTAAGTATACATTATCGGTACATACATGGGCCGTTATGGACAAAGCCACTCGATGGCTCTCGAAGTGTTATGAATACTTCGACCGCACTCTAATCAACCTTTTATTGGCAATAATCATTTGGAAGTTTCACGAAGTAGAATAAGGAGAAATTTCGGTAATCCTCTTTCGAAGGTTTGATTGGAAGGTTTTGAACAAGGTTTATTGAAATAGCGATCGGCCTTATTTAACAACATTCACTAAATCGTTCTGCGAATATATTTCGGATGAAAGCTTGATGAAAAAATATACAATCGTGGAATAAAACAATAAACCATTTTAGCAATTACGGTCGAGTCCCTTTCGTTAAAAATGTCCAAATTGCTGAAACTTTGCAATCGCAGAATAATGTTACAACAAATGTTGATGGCCACGATCGAACACACTTCCATCGCTACTTCCCCTACATATTTTTTATCGTGCACTGCGTGTACATTCAGATAGTTGGTGCAGAATGGTGGGGAGGTGCGTGAGTTAGAAAGCCCTAAGTGCCTTTCAGAGGCTGTAGCCAGTACAGTCTTGGTTGCTCAGTGAACTCGGAGCAGTCGTGGATCGAGGTACGCTCGTTACTGTATACCGTATACACGTTTCATTCACCAGAATGAGAATTCCGGTTTCCAGGCCTCGTTTCTATACGACGCGATCGATTTCTATCGAAACACCTCCCTAGAAAGCACTGTTATTTGTGAACTAGCTCGATTTAACTCAAACGAGCAAAGGCGCTCGTGCAAATATTTCTTTACTCGCGACGATACGTTTAAAAGCTAGAATTCCCGGCCTTGTAAGTATGCTTTCTCTTTTAAAAATAGTTGTGTGTAATTTCGCGATTTGAACGATCAACGAGCGACGTTGTGCGATTAAGGAAAATTATCTTGAAAAACTGACCGATTTCTTGTCGCCATTCTGTGTAAATTTCGATACCAAATTGAAGACAATTTAAAATAGGATACTCTTGTCCGTTTGAGCGATCGATTCCTAATCGCGATTGAAATAACCATCGATATCGAATTAAAATTATTTTGAAAAAATAAGACAAACTATTTTAGTGATTTGAAGATTTTTAATCACGACCTACGTGTCTACGTAATTATTATAATTGTTTTTGCCAGAATGAATACCACGCATATACTCTATTTACATATTTACACACGTCCATCACAATATACATTTGCATAAAACTTCAACATCTACGTATAACCTTCGGTACAATAATAAAACATAAAATAAGGTATCGTACGAGTTGCATAACTACTTGACATTCTCTTGCTGTTTACTATATTGCCAGTTTAGAAAACGGATCGTTACCAAAGAATAAACGGAAACGGGCGTTTTAATAAATCGTAAATCAAAACTACGAATAAGACAAATGTTTTCAACGGGCTATTGATTACAGCTGAGTGCAATTTTTCTAAACTACAAGAAGCAGGCTCTAACCGTGTTAAAATCAACACAAATAATTAGAATTGAACCTTTTATGGAAATCGTGTCAAAAATAATGTTGTTAGGTTGTTACATCTGAAAAAATGGTCATTCGTTTGAAGGTTGAGAATTGTGCAAATTACACGTCAAGCACAAAAGATGGAAGCAAACTTACAAGCGACAAGTGGGAATTGCGCAATGCTTGCAAAGTTTCATTTGCACGAGCGTGCAAGTAATATCAACTAAACTCAATCTAACAAACTTTTTCCTTATCCCGACCAGCTCTTCGCTATGTCTAAGCTGGCATAATAATCTTCTTCGTTGCGCAAACGAAAAAAGGAAGAAAGCGGTGCTTCATAGGGCGTTCGAAAGTGGCGCGTTAATCAAGTGTCACGTGATAGGTAGTTGATTAATATTGGAGATCCGTCATGGTCGATCGCGTGTGACAAAAATCGTCAAAGGTGTCTACGACTTCGCAGAAGTCGCTGTAAAATTTGTACCAGACACGATAAAACAAAGGAACGTAACAATAAATTAAAACTCATTCAGACATTAAAACTACCGAAGTGTCGAATATGTGCGTGAAACCGTTAAATGTTCAATTTGTGCAAAATGTGCTGCTTCGACGGGAAAACGTTTAGACTGGTAAATCATTGAAAATATGCAATAAGATCCACGATTCAGCACGAGGTTTCTAAAACTAATTGAGAAAAAAGATGTTGCGTGGATAATAAACATGGTGGGAGAAAGGCAGAGACGGCGAAGTGTGAGCGAAATGCTCGATTGGCGATGTGTCGTCAGGAATAAAGGGGACGATATGGACGATACATGCATGAACGTGCCCTTCCTTGAGGACTACGACAAGGATGCGAAAATGCGTCGCAGGAAACGTTCCGGTACTTGGCCGTGAGTAAATTACTTTACGACCCTTTGAAACATTGGAATGGAAAAATAATTCCTTCCTGGACTGCTATAATTTAATGAAGAATAAAATAATAGCAAATAAATATACGGTTTGTCAAGCTATTATTGAAACATCGATAAATACGAGACTTATTGTAGCTTTAGGGTAAAATTTGAGTAGTGGTAACGAACTAGCGATTGATCGATTGCAAACAATTAACCAATTAAAATACATAAAATAGCGAATTAGGATCAGCCAAAACTACGAAATTTTCCTCCAAACCAGTATGAAATCCGGTATGGTCTAGTGGCTAGGATACCTGGCCCTCACCCAGGAGGCTCGGGTTCAATTCCCGGTACCGGAAATTAATTTTTCTTTTGGCTGTTTAATATTTTAATCTTAGGTTTATGCAAGAGGCAAATTTGAAACCGCGAAGAATTAAATCAATTAGAATAATTTTTTGTTCTATATAATTATGCGTATGAAACGAGTGTGAATTTCGCTGGGAAGCAAATGAAAAGCAAACCGAATGGTACAGCGCGACTATCACGAAACCTGTACATATACAGCTGTTCAATTTCGTAATTAAACTGGGACCTCGCGTAATCCGATTCCAATTCGTGCGAAACTTGAGCGAAGTTGTTTGCTTGCTCAACGTTCTTGTTAGTCGGAGACAATTCGTCGCGACGACCGCGTAAACCTACAATTTTTCTGGTACATAAACTATACATTTTGTCGAACAATCGATGGAATACTGTCTTAAAAAAATAAAAATGTATTTGACATAAATTGAAAATGGAAAACAGGATACATTAATATAAATTGATTAGAAAAAATTGTGAATGGCGTCCAAAATTTGTGTCGATGCGCATTTGGCCGTTAATGAAGTAACGCGTATAATATAATGTAAATGATTCAGTACTCGTCCTATTATCTTTTCTGCTTCGTTTTTATCAACTTGACATCGTCATTGTTGTACTCGAAATTGCGTAAAAGTAGTTAAATGAAATCATCAGAACATAAGCGTATATCCGGCACGCAATTGATTGGTCCATAATGTTAGAGCATGCGTGGCGTACGTCAGGCGTCGCGACGCCAGCGTCGACCCGTCCGTAGCGTCGACGAGCTTCCTCTATTTTATTAACTTCTATTTAATAACGAAACGTGCCTGCATCAATTCAAATCCTTTTCTCCGATATCTGAAAATTTTCTGTCTCCGATATTGAGAACCTCGACGAAGCAGCGCGTCTGTTTTGCAAATCGGTCAACATGGACGAAGCTGAATTAAGGTAGGACTGGAGGTAGGTGTTGGTTAACCTAAATCTCGCGTGGCGACATGTGCTCGTTTCGATATCAAACATTGTTCGCTTTTTCCAATTTGCCGTTTATGTAACAGAGGCTCGTGATGCAGGCGTGATATCGTTTAGCGAGTAATTAACAAAAATAACCGATGCAGAAATTATGGAACTGCAACGTTGCAGAACTTCGTCGTTGATAATACCACAAAAAACAGGGGATTAAAGCCAAAGGCGACCAAAAAGTTGTGATATAATTGCTATACGCTGTTATTGTTTATGTAAATAAGAATCGAAACGTAGTGACTCGTTCATATCTTTAACAGACGTTCTGCGAACTCGAACGTTATCTTGCCACTGTCTAAATCTAAAGAAACGGGACTGTTTGTCCTAGGTTATGTCGCATGGCAACGAAGTAGACCGCTCCAAGCAGGAGGATGACGTTGTGGCCGGCGGTAGGCATCATTAAGGGGGCACGCATTGCACCTCGTTTCGCACGCGTGTACGAAAAGGTCGGAGTACCTGTTGGAATCGGCACGGTGGGAGTGTTTTTTGTTGCTCCTTTCTTTTGTGAGCGAGAACGCGTTCACCTTTCGCCAGGTACATTCCATTTTACGCAGCTTGTAGGTCGGTCACCGATGGCCCTATGGACTCCCGTAAGCCTTTACACGCCAATGGCGCCCCCGTTTACAACAAACGTCGCGTTCGGAATTTCAGAAATTCACGTTCGATGCAATCGATTACCGAACCGGACGTAGCCGTGAGCCGATCGTTTTCTCCTTTAACAGATCAGGAGCCCAAGAGAGAGCCGACAACAGGTTGGGAAAGAAAATCGATCATGGTGTTTTGCAAGCTTTCCGTGCACGGCAATCTGGGCCAAGCCACGATTAGGGATACGTGATCGTTGTTGGCGAACAAAAGGGCTCTTTTTCTCTCTCTTTCTCTCTTCTTCCTTCGTTTCTCGTCCAGTGTGTTCATTTTTCTCGAGGCTTCTCTTTCTCTCGTCGAGTTTCTCAATCAATCGAGAGAAAGTTGTGTCGTCGGATAGTTGGACCGAGTGAAACCGAGAGGAAAAAGTTACCTAATGATGTCCGAAAGATCCTCGTAACAATCTGTAAAGATTGCTTCTCATTTTACTATTTTTTTTCTTCGATTTCTAAACGATTCGGGTCCTAATGGTTCGAGTATCCGTCGTCGTTTGAGATCAATGACACAGCACCACGATCTATATGCTTATACAGAAGCGTGGAATGAAACTGTACAATTGAAGTTTCGTTATGAGATAAGATAATATAATATGATGCAATTAGATATTATTACGTAACGTTAGTGTTAGTGTTGACAAGAACCGTGAAGTTTACGGTATACCGACGGTTCCGTGTAAGGAATCCCATAATTGTTGGCTACCTCCGTTCCGATCGTCATTCTGCGTGCAGCCACCTCGGGGTTCGGGCCTTTCTAAAAAGTTACTGCCTTCGAGAGAAATGTTCGCTGATACATAATGCTACGCTTGTGACTAATATCGCTTCTCTTGGTTCTGAACGATGACAGTGATGTGAAAATTTGATCGTGTTTGTGGAACAGTGAATTTCTTCGAGATCTCTCGACAATATCGAGAGAGAGAGAGAGAGAGAGAGAGAGAGACGCCGATCCTATGCCACATACAATCATTGGTGTGTATCGATTAAAAAGATTCAGATAAATAACCCAATTAGGAAAGACGGTTATCGATGGTCCGTTCTTTTGAATAGAAATTTCCAAGACGAATTCGGAGTTAACAAATTGAAATCTTTTATCGTCGCCGGTAAATAATTCGTACATTCGTCATTTAATTATTAAAATTCATCGAAGAAGAAGAAGAAGAAGAAGAAGAAGAAGAAGATCGTGAAACCATTTAAAACCGTTCGACTAATTTATTCAACGTACGCATCATAATTTTACCAGTGCTATACTGTAAATATTGAGGAAATTAGTGGAAAAGGATATGACGAGCGAGGCTCGATGCAAAGCAAGAACGTGCAAGTAGAATCACGCGCCCTTGAGAGTAAATCTTGCTATTTCTTGGTAACTCGCTTAGGGGACGTCACATTAATTTCACATTAGCCGACCTTCGGATTTTAATGACTGCATAGTTCCGCAAAACAAAGACTACTTTACAACGTTTCAAGAATTTTCGTGCTTCCAGGTGAATGATATCCCACTATTACGACTAAGCTTTTACCGAGGTTTTCGCGTCGACTCTATCATGAATGAAGAAAAATTGCAGATATCAGCGGTTAGTCGAGCCGTATCGAATGATATATCTGTTTCATCAAATGATATAACTGTTGTACGCCAGCCACACATTTAGGGGAACAACAGAGTGGAACACTTCTAATCCAACCGAATATTTAAACATTGTGATCTGCTCTGAATAACGTTATACGTGTATATGTATATCGACGTTAAGAATAAGAAATAAGGTGGAAGATAAGTTAAATGGACTTTGTCATTTTTACGTAAGGTCTTATAAAGGAGTTAAATTTAACGTAGAGTCGATCAATTCGATAAAAGTCTTAAAAAATGACAGACCAAGTCTCACCTTTACTGGATATTCAATGCAATGGCCATTTCCATTTTAATTGCGATATGCTTGATCGTCTTAGGAACGGATCGATCACCTCGTCGGCAGACGATATTCCTCGTAGCAGAGTGCTCAGGTAGACACTGTTCTTTCTTCGAAGAATTATAATCATATGCTACAGTTATGAGCGTTGTGATTTGGTGATTCCACCAAGTTTTTGCGTAAAGCAATTATCGTCCATCAATTTATTTATTATGTATATACATTACGTCAAATTGAAAAAAGAAAAAGAATATTCGCGTACTCGAATATCGCATTTTAATATTTTCGCATGTCTGTGTATATTGTATATGTTTATTTGCTCGCTTCTATTATAATATGTTGGACTCTCAGTTATCAAAGGTCTCATCGGTTCTTAGTTTTTGACCAGTAGTTTTGTATAACCAACAATTTAATCTTATTCACTATGTCGTCGATTAGTTAGCCACTATTTCTTCATCGTTACTTTTAGCCATCCATTATATATCAAGTCATTCATGCAAATATATGTTTATCATGCGATGTTTACTATTAATCTTCTAGCATTTTGACGTCATTGGCCGTTTGTTACTTGGTTAAAGATTTCATTAATAACAAAACTCCAAGTTAGAATTAAATGCAAAGCTTTTTTCTCGTTTTAAGGCGATAGTAACAGAACTGTGCTACTTTTTATGAAAAGTGAAAAACAAGCAGATTAGATAAGAATGATAAAATGTTTGTAACTGACATAATAATAATTTTAATTAGTTTATTCACCCGCTTTCCTTTTATTCGCAGGAGAACCAGAAGTCTGAATGCACCTAGTCCCATACAACAATTTGGGCCATGCGGACGTATTATGAAAAATTCAGCAATGATCATGTGAGTACATATATAAATTTCGAAGATATGTATTAGATCATTCCATAAGTAATATAATATACACGCATAACTTTAAAACATTTGACATTTTAACATATTTATCGAGGAATGATATATTCGTTTATTCTCTGGCGTTATGCTCCACCTTTCTAGACCTTTTTGCACAATTGAACTGATACCGTTGTATTTTGCGCAATATTAATGAAATTTGACGCAAGTTACAAATTATCAGCGTTGATATATTGTTTTGCATAACAATAAAGCATGTAAATTCTATGCGCCAATTTTACAAATCGCAATTCGTTTAATTATCTAAAATAGTAAAATCGTTCAGTAGGAATCCACAATCTGCAACTTGTCATTTATCGATCCACTGATATTATTAGTCGATAAATTACTGTGTAGGAAAGCCCTAATAATTAAAAATAATAATAAATACTTTTATTGGAAAATTCCAAAAATCGTACTGCCAAATATCGCATTACTGCTTTAGAAAGTTGTTTGCCGACCAAATGCAGAATTTTCAAATATATTTTTATTCTATCCAATACCGAACGTTAACACGGTAAAATAAAGTTGCTTGTCGACTCGCTAGTATCGATTATTTCTTTATTAATAGCTATTCATAAGTTCATTTATAATTCTTCTGATTGCCATAAATTTTAAATCTTATCTGATTTTTCTCTTAATGTTATTCGTGTTATGCACGTAAATTATATATGTATAATGTCGAACGGCATTGCTATGAAATGATTCGATAATTCAAAAGTTTAAAAAATCGTACGAAATTGGAGAGTCTTCCTCTGCTCTTTTTTTTCGTCTCGGTTAATTGCAAGCTGAGTTTAGGAAGCAAAAGAGAGCGTACCAAGTAAAAATTACACTGCACGCCGAGTATCTTTGACCCAATTATCAGTGACAATGACTTCTTAAGCGAACCTAAGCGTTGTTCTGCCAGTATGAATTAGAAAGCGGTTCTATAACCTCAAGAGATACGTTGTCAGCGAACGAGTTGAGAACTAAGCAGGATATCTCGATCTTCTCATGTAATATTCTGTTAACAATGTTGCTGCCATTGTGACAATCGCATTATGCAACGAAAGAATCGAGAAACAACTATGCACTGCGTTTGATTCTGAATATGTTTTGTACACATCATTGTCAGAAATCTTACATAACAGTATCTAGTCTCATAAATTTCGTCAATTAGAATTGGTAAGCATTAAGACCATTATAAAATGCATAATTTAGTTGTTACTCAACATATACAGTTTACGTGCGTAAATAGGAAAGAAGTCGATTAACGATTCTTTGTAGCATATGTAATACGTAATAAAAACGTAAATCGATGCGATGCGTGTGTTCAGGTAACCTTTAGCTTCAAGCATTTTTAATATGAAAATTAAGACGGTTCGTCCATTTACATACACATACAGTTAGTATTTAGGTCGATCGACAAAATTGTTTAACTAACAATCTTCCGTATCGATGAATCGAATCTATAAAATTTTGCAATGATCGATTAAAACTTAAACCTATTCGTACACGATATTTCTTTATTGCGTCAAAATTAAAACCAATTTACTTTTTATACGTGAATAAATGCGACCAGAAACTATAAACCACGGTTAAACTCTGCGATCATTATTGAACGTTTGAAATGTTAATGAACATTAAATATTTTTGAAATTAATGGAATTATTTCAGAATTATTCTTGGAATAGTGACGAAGTGAATGAAGGTACAGTAACGAATAAAGTCGTGCACGTGTATCAGTTACTCGCGTCATTTCACGCATTATGCATATAAGAACGCCACACGATGCTCTCACGTGCATATGAAAGGTCTCGTGCGCTTGCGCATCGTCCAATTGTTTACCGTTAAAAAACGTAGCGCTGTGTTCGGTCCACGTTCAGTACGAGCGCGACTCTCATTCTTGTATCACGCCATGGTTGGAACTATCAGGTAGGTCTAACAAACTCCATACTTTGACAATAAATTATCAAATGAAGAATTACTTCTGTCTTCGCTTTATTCGCGCAAACCAGTGGCTTATTATCGGTTTTCTATCACGACCACTTATCAGTGAGAATTTTTAGTTGCTACGTGATTTGACAATTAAAAATTACACAACGAATTCGATACGGAAAAATAAAAACATTACAAGTTGACCTTAAAAGTTATTCAACGAATTCAGCACAGAAAAGTAAAAACATTGGGAGTCCATCTTCGGTCTACGACGGTTGAAAATTATATGTTAAATCATACATAGTGAATAATTAAATTATATATTAAATTATATATTTCTGTGGAGCAACGCGTATGCGCATTCCCCAGCAAATAGTTTCTCTACGTTATTTCCATTTGTATATCTTATCATTTTCTCCAAGTGTTTTTAACAAAATTGTCGATGCAGATTTTCAAGAATCGGTAGCAGCGACGAATAATATAAAACCAAGACAATGGTCGCGCTCGGTCATAAAATATGTACATAATTGCACCTTTGATTCTCGTGACCCTAATTCACTGATAAGATTTGCAATCGATTACCTTTATGTAAAAAGGAGTTCGAGTCGCGCACGGTAGCTCGTACGGTATGTTAAAGAGTTCAACCCACCGTATCTCTATAGATTGACAATATGCATTAGGTACGAAGATACGAGTCATCCTGAAACGTAAAAAAATTCCCGTTAAGCAGAGCATAAAACTTCTACGTGACCACTTATCGATATTATTATTAATTACATCATGTCGCGTTTAAGACTACAGTTTTGTAATAATAAAGCCTCTAGAAGAATCTCTTGATATTTTATCGTTAAGAAGCGTTTAAGCGATCAATATTATTGCGAATATCGTTGCCAATATTTTGCGTTCTGGGTATTATCGCCGATATCATCGCCAATATTTAAGGTACTTAAATTATCTTACGTAACAGACATTACGTAGTAATTATCTCAACATTGTCTTACGTACGAGACTCTCTGGACTCTAGATAATCTCTAGATGATCCATATACGTATATTGTCGATACAATATTGACAATCTTAAATATCGACAATAATATTAATCGTCTGAACGATCCTCTAGAATTTCCTAAAATTCGATTAACAAATTTGGCGTTTATTTTATTGCAGGACCATTCAAGATCCAGCCTCTCAGAGGTTGACATGGTATAAGCCGCCACTTACCGTTCTAGTCATCAAGAAGGTCCGTGATAACTCGGTATTGCCACCGTTTGTACAATTGGTCACGTGGCTAATAGAAGTAAGTATTATTCTCTCCTGTCCGATCGTTTGTACGTCTATCGTATAATTTATGCGAAAAAATTCCATCGATTCTTTGACCGTTCGATCATTACAATTGTGCAAGTCATTATGTACAAATTGAGATCGATGACCAGATCTACTGGACAAAGAGGAAAACTATATTCGAACGTCCGCATATATTATTTAGACGATATCGTACTTTCACTTGTGTAATCATAGTCAGACTAGTTTCTTCGCGAAGACACTGTGCTCGTGCCTTGGTCTATCGATTCGAATCACGTGATTGCGATTTTTTTTCATACACTTATCTACATGTAGCCTACATGGAATATATTTCTTGCAGAAGCGAGGTCACGCATGTTTTTAGTCTAACAACCAACTTATCTTAAGGCCAACGAGCATATGTTTAAATCCACTCTGTTTACAAAATTCATGAAATTTAATGTTTGAATGTTTTTGTAGGAAAAACGGATGGTAGTGTTTGTGGAGGCGTCTGTTCTAGAAGACCCAGCCTTAGCTAGGGACCTCAGATTTCAGGAGGTTCGGGATAGACTGCAAACTTTCAGAGATGGCACGGATGACCTTCAGGTAATTGTTTTTAGCCACCATGAAACGTTTAGCTTTGCTCTTATTAATTCTCGCTAATTAATATATATTTTTCTATTGTATTATTTTATGTTATATGCGTCATAATTGTATATTTTTATTGAAGGATCGTATCGACTTTATCGTCTGCCTGGGAGGTGATGGAACTCTTTTATACGCCAGTTTATTATTTCAACAATCCGTACCACCGGTCATGGCATTTCACCTTGGTTCGTTAGGATTCCTCACGCCTTTTGAGTTTGATAATTTCCAGGAGCAAGTAACAAATGTACTAGAAGGTAAGCCCGAACTATTTCTCAACGATGTTCTTCTCAGCGATAGCAATAATCTGCGTCCTTCAATATTTCCCTGCTTGCCCCTTGTTGATAGCGCAGGGCGTGATAATGTCTAACAAGAACGCACAACACTTGATATATTTTGTGCAATTATTGCACATTGTTGACAATTCTTCCACGTGATCATTCGCCGCCATTCACATTAAAAAGCACGAGAAAAAAAAAAGAAACGAAGGATTTAGAGGAATACCAAACGTAAAATGGACGTGTTAATCGTTTTACTATGTATCAACCATAGCGCTACTAACATCATATTTATAACGGCAACCTTTTGTCAATTACATCATCATTAAATCAACTCTCAGCTCAAGTTAGCCTAGCGTTTAATATTCTTTATTTCTTCGATATATTCTTCTAAACGTTTGCGTAGACAGGAAGCAAATCATACGAAAAAATGAAGACGCTATCATCTATTATCACCCGAGAGCTGTCCTTGAAAGTTGACAATGTGATAAAAAGCGGGTTATAAATCTGACGATCGTTTGCCTTGTCTTTAGGCCACGCGGCCTTGACCCTGAGGAGCAGGCTGAGATGTATCATCATGAGGAAGGGAGAAGAAAACAAGGAGGCGAAGCCACCGACGAATTTGCTGGTGCTGAACGAGGTCGTGGTGGATCGAGGCCCGTCCCCATATCTCTCGAACATCGACCTCTTCATCGACGGCAAACACGTGACCAGTGTGCAGGGTGACGGCCTGATCGTGAGCACGCCGACCGGGTCGACCGCGTACGCTGTTGCGGCTGGAGCCAGCATGATTCATCCTTCAGTACCTGCGATCATGATCACTCCGATCTGCCCTCACTCTTTGTCCTTCAGACCGATCGTTGTGCCCGCCGGCGTCGAGCTGAAGGTATTTCCGAATTTTTTTCACTATCCTACCAATGCGCCGGACACCTTTTATAGTCAGCACAAGTTTCGCTACAAAAAAGTCTGGAATTGCGAAAAAGAATCGGAAACGTAAACTCGGAAGAATTTCGTAACCGTACGAGAATTTGATTAGTAAACTGTAATTGTAGAATTCCACGAAATTTTATTTGCAATAATCGATTTTTGTCGGAAGATTCTATTTTAGAAGATTCTATCTTATTAATCGAGAGATTCTATAGAAATCTTTTGATCAGAGATTTTAGACTTTCACGGTTCAGTATCGTAGAATTTTTAGAATCGAGAAACTTCAAAGTGATAATTGTTACTGCAATCGTAGAGTTACGTAAAATCAGATTTGCAATTGTACAATACAAGTCGATGTTTATTAGAATGTAGAGGATGCTTAATGAGAGATTTGAAGCTATCACGGTACCGCAGAATTCTTAAAATCTTTAAACCTTCTGGATACGAGCCAATTCTTGAGGGAAATGCGTTCCAATGTTTTATCATCATCGCAGCTAGGAAACCTCGATTCTAAAAATTAATGCAGCGTTAACACAATAGTATTTCCGTGTGGGTCACTAGAGGTTCCTTATCATAGTGGTATCAGTATTTTATGACGTTGCCATAGAAGGAAACTTGGTCCCACCACTTGGTGGATATCGCCCGCATTCTCAGACCATGCGCTGCTTTGTTATCCTCTGAACAAATTTTCGAACCGTTGTTCCAACATATATTCTGGAGAATGTACGCTACATACCAATCAATTAGACTTACTAGGTTGTAACATAGATTCATCTCGTTTTCATATTTATTACGATATATGTAACATGTGTGTAAGAACAGAATGAATTTATGTCATAACCCGATACATTCGGACGATAAAGAAAAAACAAATTTTAGAAGATATCATGCTTCGTTGTTAAAGATTAACTGAAAGTTCTTTTCTATCTTAGATCTCAGTTTCACCGGATAGCAGAAACACTTCGTGGGTATCGTTCGATGGCAGAAATAGGCAGGAATTGTTTCATGGTGATAGGTAAAGATCAATCAATTCCCGAATCTAATTTTCTGCATTTTTGGCTGTTATTACAGATAATGGCTAACAGCAGGGACTGTAGCACAGCTTACGTCTCCTTCGATGGTCGCAATCAACAAGAGCTACGTTACGGGGACAGGTCCGTCCTACTATTAAATACTATAAGACTTTCTGTCTTTTCTTATATTCATCAGTTCTAAAAATCCCAGCTCTTCTGAAATATTGCAACTTATTACGACATTCCTTCATACATTTTTGAATTTTGTTCTTCCTTCTGAAGTACGTTTCATTTTTCAATGTTTCCATGGTTTCGGGTTCATGGAGAGAGATTTTGGTTTCATAGTTTTGATTTCAACTCATTTGGAAAGTTTCCTTACAGCTACAACTGATTGTTTCTCAGATTTCCAGAATGTAAGTCAACTTACATAACTGAAAAAATATGATCTTTTCCTAGAAACGAGACGTTAGCTGTACTGCAAGCTGAAAGTACTATCGATGCTTCATCTGCTACTACTTATCACTGTTATCATGTTTCTATATTGGGTATCTTCTTTTTACATATTTTTTTTATGTTTTTCTACTATTTTCAGTCTAAGAGTAACCACATCCATCTATCCAGTGCCCAGCATTTGCGCAGCGGACCAAATTACCGACTGGTTCGATTCGTTGGCAGAGTGTTTGCATTGGAACGTACGCAAGAAGCAGAAACACTTGGACGAACTAAGTGATTTGACTCATTCATCCAGCAATGACACTTTGGACTCTCTAGATCGCGACAGCTAGGCCAGGCAGAAAGGTCACAATACACTGCCTCAACATAAAGGTTTCTAAACCAGGTCCTAAAAGATCGTTATGATTTATCAGTAAGACCTGGTTTCAAAGAACTTCAATGGCTTGCTGCACGATAGATGAAAAGGACAAGCCTAACCTGTGTTCATTTTATCGTAAGAATAGAAGAGAATGAACTCGTCTAGTAGTCCCTGAAGAAATTGAGACACCGTATGTACCCCCTAAGCATCATTAATGATGCACAAATTCACGGTACAACGCAACTCAAAGTTCTCGAAAGAACCTAGTAGTACTTGGGTGTGTCCTCGAAAACAGTGGACTAGCTAAGTTGCAGAATTCCGAATTCAAGTCGGATTTGTTCGTACGAGGTAAAGGATCATCAAGAATTTACGTATAATCTGTAATCAGTGCATCGAAAAGCCCAACAAGAGTGTTTTCCTGTGTTTCCAACGCATAATTCTACGCTCTACGGCTACATTTTAATCCACGATATCATTTCGAAACGGATCTTTATTTCCTTTCTTTTATTCTTCCTTCTTCTTTCCTTTTTCCTTCTTATTAAATTGATAGACTTTTGTTAAGCTATTATCATTATTGAGACTAGCAGTAAAAAATTATTTACGAAGCGGTTACATCTGTGCTATTGAATTGGTTTATAAAAGAAGCATAGCAAGTTATTAATATTCCTTGTAAGTAAGCAATATTAAAGAAAACGGAGTTAAATATGAAAGACTTTTCACACCACACATTCATACTTATTTATTATTCACTCGTTTTGATGCATTTTAATAAGTCTGTGTTTCCTATATGGATTCATATTCTGTAAATGTTATCAAACTGGTTTTGTTAACTACAACAAAGAGAGCACACAAGCGATAATCAACTAAAAATATTGTTGTAGATAAGTTTTGTGTTATGACAACGAATATGATCCGGTTAAGGATCGTTCTTTTGTAAATGTTGAATGTACTTTTCCTATAAATGAAAATTTTTAATAAAAAGACATTTTTGTACAGCATATAAGGTCTACATCAATGACATCTAACACAATAATCTAAAATACTTTCAAACATTGCAAAAATGTATAAACCATGATAAGGGAAACGACAATTTATTTCGTACGACAAGGAGTAATACACCAAAATATAAAATTAGATTAAAAGACAAATTTATGCTGAGATGTAAATAACGTTAAAATCAATCTGAGATATAATAGATATAATATAGAGATAATACATATACTTGATAATGAATTAACAAAATAGTATTTTCAATAAACAACTTATACAGATTAATATAAAGTATTAAAAGAAATAAGCTAATACACAAAGATCGATAGTTTAGACACTGGAACATTGTATGATTTCAAAAAGCTGTATGTCTTAAAAAATATCTTTTTTCATTAGAAGAAAATGTAGAACAGCTAAAAGACAATCCATCATATAAAAGGCAGGAGTCAAACTTAAAATGCGTTCAGTATAAAGGCATTATAAATTTCGACATCAAACCATTTATTTTTGAACAACTAGGCAATTAAATATACATTATATACAAGAATTGTGTACGATTGGTAAGAACGTGTTGTATTCTTTGTTAAACAACAACAGCATATAATAGTAAGTAACATAATCTTTCAGGTGGGCCATTACAACATAGCAAAGTACTTAGTGCTTGTACCAAACTGCAATATTCTATATATGGTCCCACCTAAAGTATAGCAATAGAAATCCAGCACGGATTTGCGTTGCTTAATTAAAGTAAAACATAAATATCTATGTCTAAGCTTTTACATTTGGTTGCATCAGTCGTGGGCATGACGTGTATATGCGTGTACCACTTTGCACATACATGTGCAATGTGTACATGCATACGTGTCAAGAGAGTAATCTACTTGATAATCTAACATGATCTAATCTAATTTAATATTAATCAATCTACTGATTCGATTTCACTTGTATGTACATCATTAAATCGTACTAAAATTTAACTCTAACATTATTCGGAAAATAACGGGTGTCTCGGTCTTTTTCCCATAGAAGCCACGGTCTGTACGCATACTACAAGAAATGAAAAAAAAAAAAAAACAATAAAATACAGCTTACCACTAACTACTGCACTTAAATAACACGGCACTCCATCTTTAAGTTAACATCTTGTTTAAATTAAAAAGCAGTCTATAAAAGAACTTTTACTGGGATTATACGCACTCTCTCACCAGTTCGTCACTAACGCAATTTTCGCGCGTTTTTCACTCCGTTACTGTTAGTTACAGTGGTGAGGGCGCATCTGTCACAGTTTTGTATTGCGCGCGTTTAGAATAATAAAAAAGACCCCAGAATGTTGTCAATATGATTTTTGTATAAAAAATATTAAAAATTTTTTGACTACATTACTGAATTTAAAGCATTCACTTATGCAAGAATAGCAATGGAAACATCAGTTTTTCCATCTTCTTAACGAATTCACAAAGTATGTAGCTATGATCGATAATCGATATAAACACGTCGCACCTTAATGATAACTATTCTTTCTACAAAAGCGTATTTCACACTTATTGTTAGTATGTGTTTGAATCGAGCAACAGTCCAAGGATTATGTTCTGTGGTCTTCGTAAAAAAATCCTCGTTTTTTCCGAAGATAAAGTGCAACGTGAATGATTGTCTATTTTCTCACAGCATGTAAGTGTTTTTCTCTTCCACTCTAATGCCTGCAGTTGACGTACGTCTCCGTTTTTCCATTTACGATGCGAACGTAACGAGTACAGGCTCGTACGAAGAGTGCAGGTACTCGCTGGTCTGCAGAAAAAGAAGAAAACAGTGTTGTAAATATGTTTTATAACAGGTAACGTCATTAACAAAATACTTGCATCCATTTTATCGTCATCGTAAGACTAAATCTTTAAAGCTATCTCTCGAAATCTTTAAATAACTAACCAAGTAAATTATGCGTTACAAATATTTTCGCCGTTACATTATGAAAAGTGTAGCTATCTATGGAATAAAAATTTAGTCTCAACATGATGGAACTGGCTGTGCGCCAGCGTGAAATCATGACAAAAACCACACAGCATCGCCAATACAGCAAAACTCGCGAACTACTAATCGCGATAGTCAATAATCGCGACTGTTCGAATCATTTAACTTATTCAAATGATTTAAGGCATCCAAGTCTGTTATGGCACACGATGTTAAGTGTCACGCAGGTATGCAAGCAGGCAATCGAAATTGTCACATCGGAGTTAGTATTGTTAGAGCACACACTCACATGCCTTCTGATCTGAATCCTGATCCGCGCAAGACGGTTGTTGAATATATAGAGCCGGTTTCAGCGGTCTGCCATCTTGATCTTCAACTTGTATCACCAGCCCATGGTTACTTCCGTTTCCATGAGAATTCCGTGTGTTCAGTCTCCAGAATCGAAGACTTTGTCTCACATCCAACGCCAAATGGGTACCTCTGGATGTGAGAGGCGTCACTACCGAATCCATCAGCCGTTTCTTCGCTGTTAATATAAATTTTTATTCAGTTAACATTATTATTCGCTGTTAATAATACATTTTTATTCAATTAATGTTGTAGATCGATCCAAAACTTACATCGATGCCTCTTCAAAGTTTTCGTGTAATAGTAGACCGATATCCTGATCTTTTTCTCGTCTTCCTCCTCTTCGTCGAACGTGCTTTCTGAAGAAGATGTCGTGTTTTCTTGTGGTAATTTGAATATTCTTAATTTAGCGGCGACCACGTGATCGCTAGAAGTCAAATTCAATTGAAAGTGCATATTCATAGAGAATGAATCCGTCCAAGCATCCTGATCCGTGTTCCGTGGAATTTGACCTGGTGAAAGAGACCGATACATATTCTATAGCAGAAAATCATTTAGAGTATTAACGAGATGTTAGTCTATTAAGTACGAAAGGCCAGGCAGCTCGTCGGATATAAACATTTTCTTTATTTATGGATCCTCTATTCTTTAATGCACTATTTCATTTATTTACAGATTCTCTACTGTTTAATACGTTATTTCGTTTTTATTATAAAATAAATTGTATCGCATTTATATTTGCCAACCCTGAAAGCTTAACTAAAAATTAATTTATCTATATTAAATTTTGAATCCGCGATTACATAGTTAAGAGATAGTCTTGTTAACAGGTTAAGTAACTTACAAGTCGGTGAAAACATGGTGAGTCGTTCGCGTTGAACTTGGTTGGCATCGGTGCTGAGGTTGAATCTTCCGGTGAGAGCCAGAACCCGCGTCTTGATGTCCTCGATGGCTTTTTCACCCTGGCTGCACACAGAAACAAAGATTTATAAACTGGTATAAACTAGCAATAAAAGGTAAACTGGAAAATAAAAAATCACAGCAGCCGACAAATTCTCAATATAAATACTCGAATAAAACAGTAAAAAAGGAGAGTTTGCAATTTAAATCTATTAGTAGATGGAAACTGAAGTTTTAGATTGAATCGAGGATAGAAATTGAGAGTTAGAGAGTAAAGTGAAGTAAAAGAGTCAGAAATATTCGAAGAATTCCGTGCCTGACGATGACGACGTAAAAATTTTCACTTGGAGATACGTGCAAGCTTTCCGGGCAGCAAGGCAGACTAATGGATGGTGGTCAGTGACCTACAGGGCCCATAGTGTGGGTCACAGATATTTATTATACGTTCTAGACATTGACTAGACAGCCGATACGGGCACTAGTATATACCTCGTTCGTCTCGTCTAGCAGGGAAGTGTTAATGCATTCGTGTTATACCTCGAGTTTTAATATCTCCTATTAAATGAATTCCCACTTTCGAATGTTTCATCGAACAGAGAACAATCTCGTAATCTGAACTTACGATAACGATTAACTACCGTACTAATTAACTACCAATGAAACTTACAGAAGAGAAGACTTTCAAGTCTATCTATGTAGAACTTGCATCGACGATCAGGTGAGATTACGGGATTGCATAATGGAAGCTCTAAGTCATTAAACCCGGCAGGAAAAAAAGGAGGAGCGTCTTTTCTCTACGTCACTGGCAAGGATTGCTTCACTGGACGCCCACTTGGACCTTTAAGCGCAGCCAATCGCGCGTCAACGACCTCGTTGTTGCTCGACAAACAACCAGAAGTGGTTTTCCTAAACAATCGACTGGTCAGGTTACGGGAATGGTGAACACGCGCTGTTGGACGTCCAAGAGAAAACGTGAAAAAAAATAGATTTCTTTTTTTACGATTTTCAATTTGTCCCACTTTTTTCTTTGCACAGGAACCCCTTTAGGGAAGCGGAAGAGCTAGAAGGATGAGAGTATTCGGACGAAATCTCGCCACGAAATCTTGACGGGTTGTATTCCATTCTAGACATGCTCCTTAATCTAGCCACGTCCAAGTCACGCATTCTACAGCGTCTCGTTGCGTACGTGTCACGTCTGTCTGCCGTCTGGGAAAGGGAAGGACTCGGGTGTCTGGAGGCCGTTGCATCATGAGAATGAATCCAGTGATCCTTCCCGAGTACCGTATTAAGAAAATTGGCTACGTTACGCCGGTTTTGTAACAGCCTTCGAACGAACACGAAGTAGCGTCGACACGTGGAAATCTAGACAAGAAGATTTCTTCGATTTCTTCAAGGATCTTTTCATTTTTATCGTTATGACGATCTTATTCTTATTATATATGGGTAGGTCCTCGATCAACAAGGCGAACATTGCATTACAGAATAATCTTTAAAATATTATAAAACGTTTCATAACTTTTAGGAGAAAAAACTTGAAAGCTGTTCTGAACGAAAAAAGTCAACGCGAGAAGATTGGTAGGTGGCGGAGGTCAGGAGGCTGAAGAAAATGTTAGATCGCGGAACGGTGAACGACGACCTGATTAACGACGTCAAAAAATGCACGTTGCACCGTCTGGCGGTGAGGTGGGGAGCCACTGACGAAAACTTCCTCCTCGCTCTCCGTTGCGCATCTCGCATCATCTTTGTCGGCATAGGAAGAGAGACGCATAGACAAGGTCAGCGCATTAAATTAAAATGTATTACATAACCTCATAAGAGAGCAGTCCTAACTGCAGTCTGACTAGACACCCGGTGATTATGAGGGTGCTCAACTTAAAGCTGCTGTGTCGTTGCGATCTAACCACGTCCTCTTTACTATATACATTGTAAGAAATAAATTAATCCGTCTGATACTATAGAACCACTTTACATCAGCATCTCCCCTTGATCTGCCTCCCTAATCCGTGTTGTTATCGTTGAGTAACACGTATAATTCTTTAGATGAAGTAACTGCGATTACTCTGTTCCTTTTCCCTCGACTGAAACCAGGCTAACCTTTGAAATCGAACAAGAGGATTCTAGTATCGGTGGATCGTCCAGATCACCCTGTAGAGTCCCGAGGAAGAAGCGGAACGACGGGCACACCGGAGGACTCTCAGCAGGCTACGCCAGTGCCGACACGAATGCATTTACGCGTCTAGACTTAATAAAATAAAAGAAACGCCTTCGCACCAGAGGCCAAGGTGGTGGAGGAGAAGGAGGGCGATTTAAAAACATAGCTAGGGACCACGGCGGAATTTCCACAGCGCGTCCTTCCTGGCTTGCTTTTCGTTCCCGCGTTTGTCTTTCGCGATCACTCTGGTCGATAAATCATTTTTCTCTGACACCAGAAATCTCTAAACGATATTGTGTATCGCTAATTTTGTCACGAAATCTCGACATAATCGTTTTAAGAAAGATTACGTTCGTAGCCGGACTTGTCTCGGTGTAAAATTTCTTCGATACTCTTCTCGAATATTTGAACGATCTCTGATTAATTTTTGAATTTTTTGTTTAGAAAAATATCAGCGAGGAAAAGGGAGGCGAAGCGGTTGAAGAAGCGGACGCTGGTCAGCCCGAGGCGTAGAAATTCAGTGGCGCTTCGTGGTTCTTCGTTTCATCACGGTATTTTTACGGGCCATCGAGATATTTTTACGTGGCGGGGGCAATGATTCGTCGAGAACGCCTTTGTCGTCAAGTATTCGCCAGCACAGGTTTGGATTACGTCGTTGGAGAACCGTTTGCCTTTTTCTTTCATTGCGATAATTAAGAGAGAAGATCGCCGATTCGGTTTCCAGGGAAAGAGTAAGAAGGGAAGAATGCGTGTTACCTTTTCATGCAGACACAACATACCTCTGTGGAGAATAGATCTCCCGTTGTTATCGCAATAAATCGTATCTCATGCAATACGAGCAATGAGATAATCGTGATGAGAGAGAATGTATTTTTAGATTATGCAAGCCAAGCCAGAAGGAAAGCAGCCGGTCGGCCGGGGGAGCAAAACAAAAAGAATTCGACAGAATTTATCTGTCTATCTTATTCGGTAGACCGAGTCCCTTACCCAAAAAGCGATCATAGTGCCATCAGGGTGAAGCTTACCTGTCGAAGCTTGAGGTTAGGTTTCCTCTAAAAGACACAAAAAGCACATTGTATAGATTTCTTTTTATTAGACATTTTTGCAAAGCGAGACACACGATAAACAACATTTAATGTGAAAAATGAACGAGACAAAAACGAACGTAATGAACGAATGAAAAAAAGATCGAGCCATCCACGATTATTGAAATTTATAATCTTGCCCCATGAATCGAATCTGTACTGAATTAATTAAATAGAAATATATCTTGATCATCGAGAGCGTAGTGAACTGAAGCATAGATTGGAGAAACGTAGAATCGTAAAACACATCGATTAGCTCACTTACCCTCGTCGATGGGCAATGGCTAGTTGCAGGTAGGACGACAGATTGGCCAAGGGAAGGCTGCCGGCGGATACGTTATTGTTGGCCACGAAGAGCTTGACAGAATCAGGAGTGTCGTTTAGATACCCCAACGTGTCGTTTTCGTTATCCTCCGGGTTCCAATTTAGTCGGGAATCGTGAGTAGAGTCTTCATAGTCAGACGTCTCGTTGTCCTCGGTATTCTCGAAACCAAGGGAATCCACGAATTCAGGGATAACTCTGTAAACGTCATCCTCGACCCATTCGAGTCCTTCGTATTCACTGATCCTTTTATTCTCACCAAGTTTCTCTTCACCTTTCGAAACTTTTATTCTGTCAGTAGAATTGGTACCATGAACGACGATATCTGTACCACCATTTTTCTCCTCCGAAATTTTATCTGGAATGGTACTCTCGGTGGTATTGGCGCTGCTCGATGTTGCAATCGTGGTTGCTATAGGATCATTGTTTAGATAGTTACCCCTTGTGTTGGTGCTGTTCAATTGATAAACCAGAGGCACAGTAGTAGCAGTAGTTGAAGAGAGCGGTGACGATGTGGACGCATGAAAGGAATTGCCAGTATTCCTCGAAGTTGTATGTCTCATCATGGAAACGTGATGCTTAGGCATTCTAAGATGATTTTTGTTACTTTCGTCGGAACCTGAACTGGAATCGAACTCGGAGTCATCGTATCGGATCTTAAAGACCACGTGAGGCTCCATAGCTCTGTCAAAGTCACGATGAAGATTATTTGCGACGTCCTGTTCCTTGGAGGCTTTGGTAGCTTCTTCGTAGTCGACAACCGTGGGTTCTGACCAGGATTGCTGAAATTCTAAGTTGGACGGCAAGTTCTCGTAATCGAGGATCGCCTGTCGATTATACGCCTCGAAGTCGAAATCTTTGTAAGAAGGTGACCTATCCACGTGGCGATTCTTTTTACCTTCTCGTTTAACGTTGTCAAAATCAGGGTTCTTCGACGACGAACGGCCCATGGAATTTTTATTCCAATTTCTACTTTTCTTTTCTCCATCTCCGTACAACACCTTCGACCAAGATTTCATATTTTCCTTTCTCCTCAGTTCTTCGTCTTTCTTCTTGTTCAGCTCCCTCTCACGAATCGCCAGAACTTCCTCCAGACTGTAATTTAGGCTCTTTAATAGCAACATGTCACCCGTGCTCAGATCGCCAGTGATTATTTTTAGGATAGCTTTCTCCAGCATCTTCTCCAGCCTCCTCTCGCTGAAAGGAACGGTGCCTTTGGCTTCCTCGCCCCTCAGACTCCTGCTGCTCTTGTCGCCCTCGGAGAGCACCACGTTCTCGTTGTCACTGGCCGCGTACCTTTTCACGTGGTCCATCGGATCTCCCTTCTTCTTGTCGTCCGCGTGGACACTGCGCTGATGATGGTGGCCCGAGACACTGTTCGCAGTCGTGACGACCAACAACAACACGAAGAATCCAGAGAACTCCATGACGACCACCATGAAACTCTTGCTCTCAGACTGAGAAATTCTCACTTGTTTCGTCCCTTTCTCTCTGTCAGGGTCGTACGAAGGCAGAAAACAGCACCACTTCGTTCATTGATACGGTAACGTAGCCACTGTTATCGTTGAATGGAGTCTTTCATTTTTATAGCGCGAGGGAATTCACAACCCCCGAAAGCCCGAAAGCCGAGCAATCGTCGTGACGAGGTAGGTTGGCTTTTCAGCCGCGTGGCTCTTCTCGTCGAAGCGAGTGACCCAGAGAACGGATCGACAAACGTTGACGGAAGACGCTGGCAGTGTATCCGCGTTACGAAGTAGTGTTAAGTAAACTGGTCCGTGATACTCTGTGGCGGGTGATCGCGGACTAGTCTAATCGCATCAGGAAGCCGCGGTATATATGTAAGTAGGAAAGATTCGTGGCATACGTGTGCACGGGCTGAGCAGTAAGTCTCAACTGAGCCGAGCTGGTCTGCTCACGGACATAATTCTGTCTACTCACTAATTCCGAGACAAGCACGAAGCCGCGAGAGGAGACGCGCCGGTGTTACTACGATCACTCGCTTTTTTCTTCTTCTCCTTCGTCTCCTTTCTCTTTCTCTCGGTGCGTCTGTTCCTCTCGCTCCACCCGCCGCGCGCGTGTGGTAATCCCTTTCCCTCGCTCGCCGAAATCCCGCGGACGACTGCCTTTTCTCGATCTCCGTGACGCTTTATCGCGCTCGCCTCTTCTTCTTCTTCTTCTTCTTCTTCTTCTTCTTCGTCTGCTCGATTTTTCCCTTTTCCCAACGATTCTTCTTCTCTCTTCTGTCCGCTCCCCCCCTTTCTCTTACCGAGATATCAAAATAGGTATCGCACAGGCCCAATTTCTGGCAACGGCAATCTTCTCTATTCGACAAGATGCAGACCGATACTAATTGGAATTATTCTTCGCCAGGTACAGACGAGGATCCAGGAGCAGTGTTACATGACAGATCCGGGAACGTGAATTCGCCCCATGCGACATTCTCGCAAGAATTTTCGTCCGATGAAATGATTTGCTCGTGGTCTGGAAAGAGGAGGGAGATGTTTTCGCGCGTTCGAGAAGAACGCGGAATGGCGTGACGAAGGGGCTCGCGGGAGAAAAGAAGGAAACGAAAAACGGTGGCTCAGAGGCGAGAAGAAATGAACGAGGAGGCACCTTGTATTCGGTTGCTTGTTTCAGGGGCAGCCACGTACGACTTTATAGGGTGTCTCCCTCTCCACCGTCTAGACGAATCGCAAGATATGATCTTTGAATCATAATGTATCGCTTTTAATAAATGCAGCCTCCGCGTGCGTGCGTGAAAATACGTGGCAAAGCACGTCGACGACGGGGCCCAAAAAGAAGAACGGGAACGAGGAAAGGGGGAAAAAACAAGCGCAGACTGAGAGAGACCGGGAGAGACAGAGCGGGACGAAAGATAAACCCGTGCTCGTGATCGAATCGGTCGCCGGGATCCGTGTGAAAATCCATAAATTTGGCAGCAAACGAGAGAGATTAGAAAGGTCGTGAATCTGTCGTTTTTTCGACGGACTTGACGTAAATTGTGGTGACGCGACCGAATCTGAAAATTAGGTTAAAGGATTCGGTTCTTTGAACCTGTCTGCTGTGACTGTCTCTCGCGGTGGACAGACATCGGCCAGGCGACCGTCTGCTTTCTGAAATAAATCATTTGTGATTTTATAGTGCGCCAGGGCGAGATTTATCGGAAACGATTCGCGTCTAAAATTCTTCGCTACGGTCGTTCATGTCTATTCTCAGACTAGGTGGGCTTAACTAACAATATATTTCTGAATAAGAACGATAGAACGGCAAAGAAGTTGCTAAAGGTTCGGATTTTACATTCTATTTTGTATCTCAGATTATCCTCGGTTATCCCTGTAACAAGTTGAAGGTATGTCGCAACGGAAGAAATGTATCTTTTAAACAACAAGAATGCTAGAATAATATAGAATAAATTTTCACGCTAAAACCTTCTCCGAATTAAGATAAATTTAGATTCTATTCTGTATCGTAGGTTATCCTCGGTTACCCCTCGGTTTGTCTAAAGCGAGTTGAAGATGTGTTGCAACAAGAAAGCCTCTTTATTAATGATTGATTTCTCTTGGCAGGTAGCCATCGTCCAGGATAAACTTTATCTTGCTTTAACTTGCTAGACTACACCTCCTCCTGCTCCTCCCACGCACCTTCGCATCAGAAGATGCCTGGAAAATTCTGAATCAAATTTTCGTCGAACGCATCGTGCGTTCCGAGCGGTCTATCGAAAGGGTAAATTTAGCCGGGTGTACGCGATCTTTCTGCAATCGAATCGATATGCAGCAGCGGCAGGATCACCTCGATCGTAAACAAATGGACAGGGTCACGAAAAGAGAAAGAAAATGCGAGGGATACTTTATTCACCCCCGGGGCTACAGCAAGCGGCCATCGCCGTTGTGTTGACCGATGCGTTTGGATCACGGGTGCATATAATCGCGGGTTGCCGCGCACACGCAGACACGTGCACGCATTTAAATGTACAAAAAGAGGGAGGCCACACGATACTGGCGGACAACAGAGAAGTATAGATGGCAGACGCCGGCTGAAAGAGAGAGAATGCAATTTGATCCGGCGAAGAGAGACAAGCCGAATCGTCGAATCTCTCCGACGCGACGATGCAATACAGTCACGTCTGACGTCACCTCCGAATCCTCCGTCGCGATTCGGACGTACGGACAGACAATCTGGCGTCTAGACGTACCAAAATAAATAACGCGGGGCCTTGCCTCGCCATCAAACTGTTGTTTGCAATCGTAACACTCATCCGTCGGCCTTGTCGGGCCCCTCGCGTCGCGGATAGGGATGAGGAATAGAGCGGAACCGTTTCGGAACTGGCTCGTGGACACCCCGTGTCGTATTAATCTGGATCGTTCGATTGACATCCTAGGAGCGACCAATTCGTGACTGGGTGCTTCTTCAAGTCGGTAGAAATATCAGCCCGGCGGGTTTGTAAAAGAGCGATGGATTTGGGGTAGCTTAGGTTCTTAGGAAAGTTCAACTCGCTGCGTCTTTTGAGTCATTTTAGGTCCAATCGTGTTTTCTTATTCTTATTCTTAGCAAATTTCTTGACCATTTAGATCCAAATGCGTGTGAGTTTTAGTCGATTGTTTTAGCCTACTTTTAAACTTATACTAAGATAAAGAAAGTTTGTAGATCGGCAGGTTGAACTTCAGGAAATTACGAAAGAATCGTTGTTAACACGCATAAGATTTGCGTATATGTTGAACTACGTCTTGAATATCTTCTTGTTTGTTAAAACAAGAGTAAGATCAAGATATAAAAATTCAATTCGCGTTAGAATTATCAGAATCTATTTTTTCTTCTTCTTCTATTTTCAAGCAAGTCCGAACATTTTGGTATTTCTTGCTTCCAGATACTCGCGCAATTCGCCTAATGCTTGTTACTTATATTATGTTCTAATCACCGATCGTTCGATCGACGCAGAAAAACATCGATGATAGTAGCCGGGCTGTGCGCCAGACAGAAAGTGATGCAGGTTCGATGACTTTCTCCGCGAACCCAAACTCTGGTTACGATTTCGACCAGTTCCCAGATTTCCTTGATATCCTGATGTCCAACGACCGGTCACAATTCGGGGAAAAACTATGGACGTGCTTGCGTCGCCCACGTTTGTCGAATTATTTCTCCGATTGGAATTGAGATGAGCGAAAATAACAGTGAGAGGTGGAAACGTTGAGAGGGGCACAGCTCGGTCAAGGGTGAGAAGGCAGCACGAGAACACGTAGACAAGAAGGAAAAAATGGAAATGGTGCAATTTGCATGACTCGGATACATCTCTCTTCCTCCGCCACCTCCGCGAAGGCAGACAACTATCGAGATAAGGAATATACCTGGAATCCGGTAAGAGAGGAAGATTTGCTCCCGCCTGCTCGATCCTCGGGTTTCGTGGAAACGAAATTTGAATTTCGAATAGTATTGCGCAATCGCACCCACGCATAGGTGCACTCGTTCCACCGCCTCGCCATCGCACGTGGAATCGTACGAAATCGAAAACACCGGTGTCCCGTCCACCTTTTTCGTAATATTCCAGTATTTTTATTGGTCGAAAGTAAAATATTCAACTTGAACGATCACGCTCCTAGACGATCGCCGATCACGGATTTCACAGATACCGTTACATCATGCATAATTACGGTGGCTGACGAAAGTATCCGGACATTTAACACAGAAAATTTTGACTAATGTATTACGCGCGCCAGATGAAACTTTCTGAAGTTTCATTAACGTCGTAATCAGAGTCGTAATGTATATAAAAGTTGCCACAGTTTATTCGTTGTATTCGGGAACAATTATTTCCTGCTAATCGTTAATCATCGAATATATGGTATCGGTATTATAATAATATTGTAACTTGTACATTTTTTCAGATTGGCTCCAAATTTTACCCAATATAATAACGCGTCTGATCGCAGTGCTAACGAAACTTCAAACTGTTTTATACAACGCGCGTAATAAATTGGTCATGTATTATTGAGCAGACCTTTTGGACTTTCGTATTTTTCAAACATTCCCCCCCCTTTTTTTAAGGAAATATTATTTATTATTGCCGTCCGTCATTATTGATCTTCTTGTCCCGATCGATAAATTTAATATAAAAAGCAGCGTTTCGCGTTAGATCGTAATTTATAGGATGCAGGCTGGTTAGTCGGAGATCAGAGATAAAATAAATTCGCTGTCAGAGCACAAATTGTTCTTACCCGTCGATTCAACGCGTGTCCAGCGCGGAGATTAATTTCCAGCGGCTACCAAGCTTTCGGAAGATGATCGTCAGCCCAGATAACAGAACATCGGAACTGACGCAGAGATGATAAAGGGCGGAATCCGACTCTTCCCGCGCCGGGAGAAGAGTCGCGTGCTGCGACGAAAGACGACGGATCGGATTCGTCGCATTCCGACGAGACGTGCCCGAGACCACGAAGAGAGGAACACGAGCATTCCAATTTTAATGCGTACTTGCATTTCTCTTCTCTCATCCCGTATCAAACGTTATCGATACTTCTTCATAATTCAGGGATAATTCACGAATCGAATTAGAAATGCATTGCGGGTATCGAGAAGGGATTTAAATCGATGCAACTCCCGAAGAGTATCGAGGAATATCGATGAGGCCAATCATTCACGGCTAATTTGAAGTCAACAGACACGAATATTCCAATTAAAAATGCATTAAAATCGCCACACGGCGTTATTTAAACCGCAGTCGTCGATGATAAATCGCCGAGGATTTCGTCGAAACGATCGTCGCAACGAAACTTGTTTCTGGCTCTGTCGTTGGCATTTCGGGGATTCTTCTTTTTTAAATGCTCCAGCAGAATCGCGCGAGATAAGAGGAGCAGGAAGATGCCTCGGAAGAATCTTCAATTTTCTTCGGTTCTCATCTTCTAGGACTGGCTGGCCATCTGGTTTACTGTTTCCATCGTGGCCAGCAACTACGCATTTCCGCGCGTTAAATTCCTCTGTGGGAATCACGCTGTTCGCTTGGATCAGATACGATACGTTCGGCTGAACCAGATCCATGTACCAGAATCCGGCGAGTCTCTCCGATCGTAGTGCAGTCCACGTTGTTTTTTATCTTCCGGCATCGCATTCCCAGACTCTCTGTATCTTTTCAATTTGTTACGTTCAGCGACTTTCGAATCTTTAATTAAGGCTATGTTTTCATAAATCGTTTTCTACAAACGCAAAAAAAAAAAAAAAAAAGAAAGAAAAAGACGACAAAGATAAATACGATACTATTACCAATGTAACACGAGTCAATAAGCGAACCTAATTTTGAGCTGACCAATGTCAAACGAAATTATTCCAATACTTTCGTACGCCACTGTATAACCTCCAAATGGAATCGTTCGTGCGCTGTTTTAATTAAGAGGGACAATTTTCTGCGAACCTTACGAGAATTGTATCAATTGGTTGTTGATACACTGCTTTGTCCTCGTTCTTGCCTCTTCGATAAATTTCCATGAATTTCCATGCACGAAAATAATTTAGAAAATAAGGAAACATCGAAGACATCTTTGTGCAGTCTCTTCCTCTTTTTAGAGACTGTAACGATCATACATGGTTATTCTTATGATGTATTGTTTAAAAACTTCCAAACTCGATTAAAAAAGACTTTAATATGGTTCATCGACGACAACTGCGTTCCACGAAATTTTTGTTTAACCTACCAACGACAGCGTAGTTAGAGGACAAGTGGACGTTCCTTAGAGACGATTTTTCGATCCGGGAGGCAACGCGATGCCGCGACGCGCTGCACCGCGCCGATGTTGAGAAGCATGTGTAACGCCGATGTTTATCCACAAGTTATGCTCTTCGGATTTCGCTATTCTCAACGGGCTTGGCCCCGTGCCAGGGACCTAAAACTGGCTTGCTTAACTTCTACTACGTAGAGCAGGAAAATAGAGGAGGTGTGTAGAATTATCAAGGCCGTAGACAGTTCGGCGAAGCGGATAGCTCCGAAAAATGCAAATTGCGCCTGAGTGGCGGGAACGTACGTCAATCGTTCGTTTGACGCACCCATCTATCTTGAAATAATTTCGGTTTACTCGTTTTCTCTATTCTTAGAAAGAACGTTCTCGGGCATTTATCGAACGATTAAGGAAAAACTGATGGTCGGGGGAAACACTTAGGTCATCCTGAGTCCGTTCCCTACTCTTTAAGCAGTAATCTAATTACGTCTGCAGTAACTCGCCCCTCCTTTCTCTAAAATAGCTACAAACCGATTTGTTTCTCTTAGCTGAAATCTAACATCTTCTCATTTTTCAAGATATGTTGAAATATTTCAAGTTCCCTTAAGGAGCGCCAGAAGGTATACAGGTTCGATATTTTTAATCGAACGAAGTAGTCGAGGCATTTTTTTTTTTTTTTTTTTGACGATCTTCATTTGCTCGACAAAGGGTCGCAAACATTACGAAAATCCTATCGATTGGTTATTGATGCTTCGCTTCGTCCCTCGTGTTTCTTCGACTTTTACTTTTCCTCCAATTTCTTTCCTCCGAGTAGATCGTCAAAGACGCGCGTTAAACGCCATGAAATTTTATTCAAATAAAAATGTCCAGTTTCGAAGGTAGTGCGTTCTTTAAAAAATAAATGGCTTTAAAAAAATAAACGGCTTTAAAAAATAAATGGCTTAAAAATGGCTCAGACGCTAGGAGAATGACCTGATAGAATGGACACGTTTGATGTTTGATCGATGAAACGATCAGTCAAGAGGAAAATCTTCTTGTAGACGTTGATCAAGGACTTGTTTATCTCTGTTCCTCAATTTCCGCTTCTTACGACGCATCGCAGTCGCTGTATAAGCACTGTCTACCTAGACCTAGACTGTCTAGGAAATCAAATTCCCCGCAGTTAGGGTGTCAGATAGCGCATGAAAAACACGCGGGCCTGGTTTCCTACAAAAATTTGTACGTGACTCGTGCTCCTGTCTCGTCTCCCGTCGCGTCTCGGATAGATAAGAGGCGACTCATCTTCCTGATCCACATCGTTTTAATCTTATGCTCCACCGAATTAATCTGTTAATCGCTTCCTATAATCGCGAACTTAAAAATTCACGAAAACAATTCAGTTTCAAGTAGTTTGATTTTAATTCTTCCAGAGTATGTTAGTACGATATATATATAATTTAATCGTTCGTAAGCACGATACAATATATTTTATATAGAGACGAGACCAATTAAACTAGAACTACCGATTCTTAACATGCATCCAAAATATGTTAAATATAATTAATTAGAACTAAATGAGTAAGTAAATACACGTAGTCGTGTTTCTGCTTCGATAAAAGTAAAAATTAAAATTACAATAATTTTCGATAATTATAAAAAGAAGAAATTTGATAGCGATCGTTTTGATTGGTAGTAGTTGTATTAACAAATAGCCGTGGTTAACAGGTTACCCACATCTTGACTAATTGGACGTCTCTGTCAACGAATGGCTTTATTCAGCTTATTCCTGTTTTCTCGTGAGTCGATCGCATTTGAAATGAATTCCGAAGGTTTTCGAAGTTATGTTATTCGTGAATCGATCTTTTCTTTCTGGAAAGACCTTCGATCGGTCCACGTGCACTTAAGAAATCCGCCTCTCCCATTATTCGGGTACGCGGACAAATAAGCCTCCTTATATAATTCGATCGAAATCTCAGGCAAAGAAAAAAGGGACGATTGAAATCGATGGCATTCCAACTTACGCTCCAGGCGACGCATTCGTCGTAACCTTTCCCTAAATAAATGGGTGAAAGCTTCAGCGTGCAAGAGTGACTAATTATCTAGTGGCAACATACTCGCAATTCTCTCGGAGGTCGGCGATAAAGCGTTTGTTTGCGCGAGTGAATACTTAATACGCTGAAGTTTCGTAATACCCGTGTTTTTGAAATTTTGCATAGATTAGCGAGCAATCAAAGGAACAATGTTATTCTTAAAAGTTGTTTGCAAAATTACTTTTGTAATTTTCCTCAATTACGTAACACTTTAACTTTAGTATTACCGGCGACGGAAGTATAAACGTATAGCAAGGAAATCAGTATGGGAGTTATGAGAGTTATGTGAGAATATACGAAGATCACAGGAGAAAATATAATAAGATATTCTTGCTGAGTTTTTAATTTTAAGGTCGCCTTCTGGTAAAGTAGAAGAATTTTAATACGACATAATTGAAAATGGTTAGAAGCTGTTGCCTGTAAGGATGTAAGTCCTTTCAAAACAATTGACAATTGCAATCGTTATGGTTATTAACACAAACGATGTTTTAATATTACGAAGAGCAATATCGTTGAAGTTTCGGAGCTCCATATGATCAAGTACAAAGATAGAAACAAAAAATCATTCGAGTCGCGAAAAATGCATCGTTGCAAACCTGTGAAATTTCTATAAAAAAATTACCGATTGGTAATTTTATCAACTCTGATAATTCTAAAGTTAATATAAGATTTTAAGATGTTTCTTGGAAATTCGCTATTTTTCAAGGATCTCATTACCTTGTACCATCAATTATTTGCGCGTCCGTCATTAGGCGATTACGACTTCCACGAAGATGATATCTTTTTCCAAGTATACGCCGTGCGATTAACGCACAACACTCCTCGCGCACGACAATTATTTTTATCAACCAGGAAGCGTGTTTCGCAAGTTCTTCGCGGTCAGTCATTACGCGGAATGTCGTGGAATCGTCATGATTCGTGTGATTCTCGGCTGAAATCTGAATTGCGAGCAGATATCGTCGATTACGAGCACGGTTTTCCGGTTTGCTGGTGCGCGCGGAGGCCGCCAACGACTTGTGCGTGGCTAAACACGGCGGAAGAATTTTGATGGACCACGCAAGAGAAAGTATCGACAGCCGTCGCGACGTTCACCCTGTTAAATTGCGTTTCGCGTCCGCCTTCACCCACGATCCGTTACGACGACGCGTCGTCACGTGACCGACAGCTATGTACCAGACTCGTGTGAAAAAGAGCCAGGAATTTTTTTCCACCTGTCGCCGATACAATTGCCCTGTCTCCTCGAAATTCACGGGTTCTTTTCGAATTCAGGGCTCGTAGGGCTCGCTGAATGAACGAGGCATTCGAATCGACTCCTCAGGATTGTCGCCCTTTTCTGTTGTTGCGCGGATAATTTTCGAACCACCGAAAATTCGTGGCTGTCGGAAGGAATTCATTTCTAGGTATTCCCTCGTTTAGGTAATTTTCGTGCTATCGAACGTTCATAGTCCGTCGAATGAAATTTATTTGGAAGCATCGCGTTTTCACCGCTCTTTCTCGGATAATTCTCAAACTATTGAGAACTCGTAGCCATTGATAAAAAAAATTCGAAAGAAATCTATTTCAAGATACTTACATACAATGGTGGCCATCCGTGTACTTAAGGCCGCTTCGTAATTTTACAAGGTAAAAAGAATTAACGTTTCCTACAGACAGATCAAACCCGATGGTAATAATAAGTATCGTGTGACTCTATAGTGTCAGCGTAATTTTACTTTATTTTGGAAATTATTACGGTCTCGAGGCATGTACGTGCGTGTAATCTGAGTAATCGGTGATTCGAAAATTACTTCGGCTACGATAATAGGCTATGTTTCGTAGTCAATTTGAGCAGGCATTATTAACGTGTAGCATGTAACGTAATAACATGCACGATAAGCGTGATGCTTTATTGTCTTATCGCGCTGCAGGTAGAAATCTATGATAATTAGTGCGCCTAACCCGTGTCCCCTACGCGACACGAGGCCGATCGCATAAAACGAGGTCAATTGTAAAATTTTATACTCGAAATTCATTGTTTCCCCTACTATCCATTGATGGTAATGATTAATAGTCATATCATCTTCAGTGATACAAGAGGCTTATCTGAGTGCACGCGTCCGTAGATATAGATGCCGTACTATTTCTGATTCGTCGAGCGTTAGCATAGTAGAATTCTTTTCTTTGCTCAAGACGAATCGTGACTGGAAACCTCTGTCTGTTTAACGTTCTATAACTTGACGTTCAATTATTATAAAATTTGTGCGTTACGTATCGTAAAAGCTGTGATCGAATACGTGATATATACATACATATATATATATATATATATATATATATATATATATATGCCTTTGCGTGTTTGTGAAAAAGTGATTGTTTCAGAATTAAACCGTGTGTTGTGTGAAATTCGGCAATTTACTGACTTACTCTTATCAGTGCTATCTGATATAGAAATAAACAATTATTGTCCAACTTATCAGTTGCTTATGCTAGTAAGGTGACCCCGCTTTTGTAGAAATAATTGTATTTCTTTTTCCTCGATCGCAATGCGTTAGTTATCTTTATGCCAGTAACAAACTGCGCCTAACAAGGAAAGCAGCACATTTCCGTTGGAAACATGTCTGGGTCCATAAATCCCGGATTTGAGGTATTTTACATTCAATTTCTTCTGTTCGATTATTTCGTTTCTTCTATACAATTTCCTATTCACCTCTATAATCTTCTCGCTAAAAATATTTCCTCTTACATTAGTTAGTTAATTTCTAAAAAAACGTTATCGTAAAACGTTAATTCCGTATCATAGGAAATATTGTATTGCATCAAGATTTCAACTGAGAGTGATTAACATTCCTCGAGCGATTATTTTTAGCAAGTTTCTCCGTTTTTACAGAGTAACGAGTTTAACACGTTCGAGATTGGACATCTGACAAGCGAGGCAATGACAAGAGACGTGGTATGCGGCACGCTTCTGTCTCTTCTTTTGTAATGACAATGATAAAAGAGTGTTAAAAGAATGCTATTGTCCAGTGAGATAAATTATTACTTAAAAATTTTGTCAAGTATTTATCAATGATCGTCACTTTTCTCGTTATCTAGAGTATTAGCGTAAGCTGTGCGTAAAACTGTGTTTAAAACGAGCGTAAAGCTTTATATTCGTATTTAGGGCAATATTATTTTCGTTATCGCGTTGACTATGAAATAGACATATATTTTCGACTTCTGTTTCCTCTTTCAGGGAAGGGCAGAAAATTCAGATGGTTATTTGCGTGCAAGATACGAGGCCTTGAACAATTTTTATTCGAAACATCAGGTACTGTTCAAGTATCTGCTTTTGACTCTACTAAATGCCGCGGTACTGATTTATCTTGTTTTTGCTACATTATACTGGAAAAATCACAGTAAGTAATCACGAGTCTGAAAATTCGATTATTTCGTTATTTTCGTTTAATCCAGACTTTTATCAGATGACGAGAACGGTTTCAATTGGTGCGATGGCTACGGACTGCTAATCATCTTATTAGCGATCACTTATGGCGGACTTTTTTACCATTACTTAGGGCAGTTAATCCTCGGATATTGTCGCCGACCATTCAACAACGTCGTTAAAAATCTCTACGAGACGAGGTAAAAATCTACTCGATGATTTGATAAATGCACGATCGGCGATGTTATAAACGAATCAAACGATCATTCATCATACCGAAAAATTTCTATTTTTGCTAGATATGGCAGCCTTATTATTCAGACGGTAATTTATACTTGTTTCTTAATTGGAATCATAGTATTTCTCATTGTCGACACTGCTAATTCGCGGGAGAGATTAAGGAGCGGACTTGGAATCGTTATATTGCTCGCTTTGGGATTTATATTCTCAAAAAATCCTGGTCGCGTGAGTAAATCGCATATCAGATATTACGAGATTACAATTTAATATAATACACACACACGATCGATTCGATAAAGTATCGAAATTTTACATCAGATTTTCTTTTATCTTGATTCTGAGTAAATTATCGAACAGATATCTTAAAATATAACGACGAGCGTACAAATAGAATATTTACTTCTAAATTAAATAAGTTTTATTATGAAGCTTTTATTTCTATCTTTCCCCTGTAATGTAGGATTTGAAAGTACACTTTTCATATTCTAGAGCACTACAAAATATAGAACGGCTTTTTATCTCGAATAATAATAATATTGCAATGGTGCGGATATGCATTTAAAGGATATGTAAAGATGTAACAATACTTAGAATGCACATAAAACGCAAAAACTTACGAAATATTCCAAGCAAGTTATTCCTTATAGCGTCTGATAGGTGAAACATATCTTTGTTTAGCTCTCGATTCTTTCTTTGTATTCATAAAAGTATAAATTCGCACAGAAATTAGCAATCTAATTATAAAATATGATAGTTCGTGTAAGAACTCTTCCCATTTATATGCTCGTCGCTATTGAAACAAACGTTTAACATTACGCGTTATATTTTACAAAAAACATCGAAAGGCTTCGACCAAGAATTGATATTCATTGTCTTTACAAATTCAGGTGAAATGGAGGCCAGTTTTGTCTGGATTGATTCTACAATTTCTCTTTGGTCTCCTCTTAATTCGATGGCCCTTGGGTCGATCTATTTTCCAATGCTTCGCTAACAAAGTAGAGGGGTTCTTGAACTTCGCCAAGAGCGGTGCAAGCTTCATTTACTCCGACAAATTAGTCACCGATGGTGTCTTCGCTTTCAGCGTCAGTGAATTCTCTCTTTTAGCCCATAAAATAAATTATCCTTGCCAACTAAAATACTCTATATTTCAGGTGCTGCCTGTGATCTTTTACTTCAGCTGTTTCATCCAGATTTTCTACTATTTAGGTATCATGCAATGGTTTATTTTCAATTTGGGTAGAATACTACAGAATGTCGTGGGAACGTCGATTTGTGAATCAGTAACGTGTGCTGGAAACATTTTTCTCGGAATGGTAGGAAGGTAGACTGGTATTTTTTTTTTCTTTTTTTCTTTCGATATTGCTACTGTATATTTATTTTCAGACGGAATCACCGTTAATGATCAAACCCTATTTGAACAAACTGACTACCTCGGAACTACACACCATTATGTGTTCGGGTTTTGCCACGGTGTCAGGTGACTAAACAAGATCTTCGATTAATTCCCTCTATTGAGAAGATACTAACTATAATTTTTAGGAACCGTTTTCGCCGCGTACATAAAGTTTGGTGCAAATCCTGCTCATCTGATAACCTCCACTTTGATGGCAGCGCCAGGAACTCTTTGTTACTCCAAATTATTTTACCCGGAAAGCGAAAAGATCGTAGTCACTTCCCATAACGTTAAATTAGAAAAATCGTTAGTTTCTTTGTAATATAACGTACCACGGTGATAGTACTTCAACAAGTGTTAATTATCGTGGAAAATTTGTTTTAGAAAGGACACCAGTTTGGTCGATGCTGCGAGCAAAGGAGCTGTGACAGCGATTCCTCTGATTTTAGGCATAATCGCTAACATCGTCGCGTTCGTGTCCTTCATGGCGTTAATCAACGCCCTGCTCTCTTGGATAGGGTCGCTAGTTGGTTACGAAGAATTGACCTTGGATGTGAGGAAATGGAACATTAAAACACTCGGAAGAATTTCATTCTGTCTGCTTTGCTGAAAGTTGATGTTGTTCTTTTCCAGTTCATCCTATCGAAAGTATTCATGCCACTTAGTTGGATCATGGGAGTGCCCTGGGACCAATGCGACGAAGTGGCTACACTCATAGGTCTGAAGACTGTGGTTAACGAGTTCGTGGCCTACCAAACTTTAGGAAAATTTAAGGAACAAGGCCGAATTTTTGGTAGAACCGAGGCCATAGCTACCTTTGCGATTTGTGGATTTGCGAATCCTAGCTCAGTGGGAATCACCATGAGCATGATGAATTCTCTAGCTCCTGATAAGAAGGAATCTGTGGCCAATACCGTCATGAGAGCATTCGTGGGTGGCAGCGTTATCTGTTTCATCACTGCCAGCATTGCTGGTAAGATTTGCAAGATATATTTTCGAGTTAAGATTTTCTCTACCGATGAATTTTCATTTTCAGGAATGCTGATATCCGATGACTATTACTAACGATGAGCGACCATAGCGATCATCGAACATGACTGACAGTCTAGTGATCGGCACAATAATCTATTGATTACCCAACTATCAGAGAAGGCCATTAGCTTATCGTTTTGTAAAATATTACTGTAAATAGGTAGGTTAATAAGGAAGACTTAGTTTCCTCGACAGACTTAACTGATATTATTGCACAATATTATATCATAACATAAATATTAAAATCGGCAAATAACTCACGGCAGCTACATCGAGTTATTACAAATCACTCGCGCGTAAGTTTTGAAAAAAATAATGTAGTACGATCACCATGGAAACCTAAGCTAGTGCATTTTGTACATTTTCTGTGATCATAAATGCGATCGTGTATAGTAATAAGTAAAGAAATATCACAAAAGACATTGATATAGTTGCTATTCAATGTATGGGATTGGCAATGTATCACATCTTGAATGTGGAATGTTTTTGTTGTGTACTTTCCCGAGCAACAAGAAGTGGGTGCAATATTATACATATCCTAAATGCATTTTTACGGTAGACTGTGAAGTTGATGGACATCATAGAGATTGTGTGTTCGATTGAATACATCCGTGGTTACCTCCAACATTTTTGGCAAAACGTCGACGTTTCTTTGGACGTCTGTACCACAGACCTAGAAAAGAGCGATTACAATCCAGAACGATCTATTATATTTATATAAAAACGTTCGAGAATACCTTTCTGAATAATAATTCTCTGGTAGGCATTGTATACATGGCAACTACCGCTGCCTTTCTGACCACCCATGGATGGTGCTTAGCTAACGTTTTATTGTAAGCATCCTGGCAACAGCTGGATGTCTTATCACTGTCCGACAATTCTCCCAATTGTCTTAAAAACTCTCTAATAAAGTCTACAAATTCAGAAGATATTAGCGAATAGAACACAGTACATCCTTGCAGAGAAACTTTCATACATTGCAATACCTAATCCTCTATGAAGTCTCAACAGCGTGCGAGCACCATTCGAATGATCTCCTTTGTCCAGAATCTTGTTTTCTTTCTCATATTCTATCATAGACTTTATCGTGGTATAATTCTGGTTATCTTTGTTTATTAAATCATTCAATACCTGGATCTTTTCCTTCAAGTCAGAGGATACAAAGCCAAAAACACTGCCCATCAATTGGAAAAATCTGCAAACAAGAGATAACATTACACGTATGTCGTTCATAAATGAAAACAGATGGTAGGAAGTATCTAACGGCATGCATTTGTAAATTTAGATCGATAGAAGATATTACAAGAATCTTGAACATTACGCGTGTCCTCGACACTACCACAATACAACATTTGTGGTTTCTAATTCAGGCTTAGGTGGGAGTTATAAATAACCATTAATTAGATGCAAAGTTCACTTGCAGCTGATTATAGGTTACAGCTAATAGAAAATACAATCTCTTGCCACCTTACTTGTAAAGTTCATTGTAGGCATCCAAATAGGCTCTAAGATCAATATCGTTGTCTTGCAAGAGCGCTCGATCAAAATGGTCGTGAACTAGTCTGAGATCGAAATACAGCAGTTCGGAGCCTTCCGCCATTTTCGCGTTTCCGTATCAGGTACAGTAAATGACGGCTAAACTCGTTTGCCACTTACCACTTGCCACGCAGGTAAAATTTAAATCACCTTATCTGATCAAAGATAACATACTAATTAAACATTACATTAAACATTCTGCGTTTATGCGTTCTGTTGTTCGCGAAAACTGGGAGATAACGAAACGAGAACGATAAGCCAGGTTCTAGAAGTCAATTATATTTCGCTGTTAGATCGGATGATAGTTGATTATCAATGTCGATAAATTTTGGTATTTATATTGAAAATATAAGGAGCGGAGCTATACTTGAAAAGTTTAGATACTTTTAGGAGATAAATTTCATTTATAAAAGTATCGTTTAGATAAAATTTATTTTCTAACCTAGTGATTATGCTATTACATTGCGCGTAACTTTTAGGTTTAATCCTTCAAATCGTAGAGAGAATTACAAAATATCTTTCTTTGTATCATCGGTATTTCGGTTAGTCGAATATCACATTTCTTTAGTTCTATCAATCAAAATACAAAATAGATTTGACATACAATGCTTTCTCGCATGCAACATTATCGATTCACTAAGTGGTAGTCATAGAAGCAGAGAGATAGAACATGATACGTTATAGAACCAAGCACACTCTGGTGGTAAATTTTGAAATTAAATCCTTTTGAATCATCCTTTTGGTTGGCACATTTCCTTGGTAACTCGTACAGTGAGCTTTCAGAAGCAATTCAACCTTGATTATTGCTTCACTTTGACATAATTCGTTCTTTTTATACAGTACCAAAATATACCATAAAATATACCATAAAATATACCATAAAATATACCATTTATTGTTTGTAGATAAGGGTAAGGTAGGAAATGCAACAACACTGCAATCGGTAATTGGTAAATGGTTTACCGACCGTGGTTTCTTCACAGGTTTCCGAACATCTCCAAGTGGATCGCTGTACATCGTCCCTTTGTTCTCACCTCTCCAATATAATTCAATTGCGAACGAATGATCATTAAACATTCCAAACTTGTCTTTTTACCTTACGCTTACCAATTCGTTACACCAATTTAGGTTTGGTCGTTCGCTTTACCGTATATTCATCTGCGTGTATTCATTCGCGTGAAATCAAACTCTGGAAAGAAGACTCCGACGGAACATGTACTTTCCTTTTATAGAAAAATCTTCATCTTTCTTCTTTTCGGTCTTCTCCTATCTTTTTATAATATCAAGCAGAAAACGTTCTCCAATTTTGTCGTTGCTGCAATTTTATCAATTGAAATTGGCAATTCGCGAAGAATAACTCACTTCGAAATCGATCGAAATCTCCGCGACCATGAACTTTAAGAAAAGTCCGCGGCAGTAATTACTATTGACCTACCATTACGTAATCGGTGGCGCATTCGAACAATAGCGTACGAACAAAAGAGTTTGAGAATCTGACTGACACATAGATGTACGTTGGTAACTGGTATCCCTGGGGGCGTTAAATAATTCACCGCAGCTGGGACTGAGGGTTAGGTAAGAGGCGAAGCCTGTGGGAGGGCGAAGGAGGCGAAGGTTGAAGGACCGATCAAATATTCACGTCTACTTCAACGCGGATGAGCTAAGCAGCGTCGAGTATGGAGAACGTAACCGAGAAAACAAGAAGCAGCGAAGTCGAGATTGACCATCTCTCATATCCTTTTTCCTTTCGAAAATCTTCGCGCTGCTTACGAATCACCGAATTCAGAAATCCAAACATTCCGGCCTATCCCATATGTCTTAGCCTTTCCTTTTTTTACGACGGTTACCCGTATTCAGTCGAGCGATCTCACGGGGGTTCAACTCGAACGACCAATCACGCTGAGGCGCATAAAAATGTGTCACTGGGGTGTTGTAACGTCCGTCGTCCAAGCTTCGCGATAGCGATTTCACCGATCGTCTTGATAGTCGGCCGCGATGTGCCACGAATTCGGTCAGTTTCAGCGTTTTTTTTTTTCCTTTCTCGTATATCATTCGAGAGCAAGGATATCATTCGTTGGACAAGTTTTCGATCGTAAAGCGGATGACGAGGTTACTTTAATAACTAAAAATAAATCCGGATCGGCTTCGCCCTTCTTCTCCTCGTAAATCATGGCACAGAATATTTCCTACTATAACAGGCACATCATTCTTAGGACGTTGTTTCATCGTCAACTCGATAATCGACCTGTTTTCTACTTCTTCGACTAGCCATTCCTCGAGAGAGGCTCGTTCATGAACTCAACGCACGAACCCACCCCAACCACGAATTCAGATCTGTTCCAATGTCGTTTCCGCTTCTTCGTAACTCATCCTCACTTTTATAACTGTCCTGCTGTTCAGCCTTACACTCCCCACACAGCTGTCGCGTTCACGCTTTGCGAAAAGCCTAATTTCTCACACAACTCATCTATGACGTACCACTGATTCGGCCCCCTTCGACTTTTCGTCCTCGTTTCTTGCAGATCGCTCAAGCAGACGAGTCCTCCGCCATAACGCAGACACGCCGCGCGTGTCGTTTCATCGTCGATTCGATAATCGTCCCGTTGTTTACTCTTTCACCCCATTCAGTTCCGGTGACCCCTGCAAGAAAGCTGATCTTTCGAAGGCAAGCTCGCGCGGAGAAAGGGCGCGAGAAAGAATTGGTCAACGAGGCGTACTCCGCTCCTAATCATCGTTCTAATTATCCCGGTAACCCAATCCGGTGTTCGTGTCGCGCCTTGGCTTCTGGCCTCCGTTCCCTCCTCAAATTCTCCATTCTCTCGTCCCGGTCCGCACCCTGTCTGACAAATTTTCTACCCTGCCAAGCCGAGCGTCGGCCGTCTCCTTCTTCGTCGATCGTCGTCGTTCCCTCCCGCTCCGATATCTAGCTTCTTCTCTTTCCTTTCAAGCTCTCGGTTCCTTGCGCTCCTTGGTCCCGCCACGCGTCTCCTCTCTTTTCTTCCGTCTGCAAGTCTAGCTGCGGGATTGCCGACGACCGCCCATCTAAGTTTAACAATTAACGGCCGACTAGGGAAAAATAAATTAATTGCGAGCTAGCGCCGCGTGTCAGAAACACGCGGCCTAATCTATTGGACAGACCAGAGGCATTTTCTCCAGCCCTGTTAGACAGACTTCCGCAAGCCCACGCGTTCAAGATACGCCGCCGAAGATAAAGCGTTTTCTTGCGCTTTACAGGCTGGTGATCGATACTAAAGGGAACCAAGAAGATATAGATATAGATAGGAGTAAGAGGAAATCGCCGAAGAGAATAGGAATTACATAATAATCGGCATCGATATACTTCACCGACGTCACCGATATACGCGTGTTATCAAAATCAAGATTCTCGCTAGTCGTCGCTTTTCTCGGTTTTACTCTGCCGCGCATAAAACTATTTTTACGGCTTTGGCTGGATTTAGATTAAGTTTCGATTCGTTAATTAATGAAAAGATAATCGCGCTTTGTATGGAATTTTATGCAACGTTATTGTACTATCCGATGTACTTTGTCCTCTCACAAGTACTCTCACAAGTAACGCGAATGAAGATAAAAGAATTACCTGTCCTGCTTCTATAACTCGTTACCCGTCCTCTTCTGTTAAACGTTCTAGTGCAATTTTGATTAGGCCGTCCCAAAAGTTTCTTTCGTTTTGTAAATAATCTATGCACACCACATTTTCTGTTTTGTATTATTTTCGTCGAATCGCGTATGATCGTAATAATAGAAATAGAAGAAAATGGGTCGTGCGCGATTCGATAAAATAATATAGAAGGAAAAGAGGTCGTGCATCTATTATTTCCTTGCAAAAGGAGAGAAACTTTCGCCACGACCTAATATAAAACTCCGATGGCGAGAATGCCCGTTGTTTCACGCTCGACTCTCACGCTCAGAAACCGCATCGCTTCTAGAACCAATCGAAGAAAACTATGTATCAGCCTGGTAGCGTTTCCCGAGTGGGAGAGCGTCTGTTCAGAAGCAGAAGAAACACGAAGCCACGGCGACTGGGCGACAGACACCCTCGCGAATCTTTTCTTCCCTCGCAGTCTCCTTTTGTTCCGGTTGTCAAGGCTGACAGAGAGTGCAAGCAGTCGGAGACGAGGTATTTGTCATACGTCGATAGGCGTCAGCATTGACATACTCCGCGAGCGTGAAACGGAAGCGACGTTTGGGGCGGCGACGATTGAAGGATTCCGAGGGGAAGACAGATAAATATTTGAGGAATTTGTCGTCGCGGAAGACGTCGGCATCGGGAGACCTATCGCTTGTTTACCAGCTCTGTAAAAAAGGATTTCACTCAATCCCCGTATGCAGAACGTACGAGGGAGAACCGCGGCGGTAGGGGTTGCCAACGTAATTATCGTGAGAAAACGCGATCTCTTCCAATCCTACGTTACACGAAGATCGCGCTATTGTACTAAGAGACACCGTTTCTTTTTATCGAGATTTTGCTTCGTTCTTAATCCTTACGCGGGCAATGAAAATTATTCAACGAGCGTATAACACAATGGCTGGTAAAAGTATCCGAGTACTCGTAGAATCCTTTTACGAATATACCGCGCGCGTTGTACGAAACACTTTGAAACGAGCGTTGGTATTGTATAGGGAAAAGTCGAAACGAATGTACGATAGAAGCGCGTAGGTGCGGAAGTTACGAGTAAATGATAAAAACGACCTACTTTGAGAAAGTACGTCAAGGCGGTAAGGCGATAGAGGCTGTGAGCGGTTCTATTATATTTTCGCCGGGGAACGAGAGAATCGTAAAGAATTGCCTACAACGCCGTGGCTAAATAAATTTTCGACGAATCGATGACGCGTAAAAAGATGAACGAATCGCTCGTTGGATCACTGCATCGATCGGCTTTCACAGAAAACTGTGAACGCTATAGCACCTGCGATTCGAAGAGGCAGGAGGGAAACGGATCGGCTCGTTTCACGTCTGTCGATCGACGGATACAGTTCTACGGTACATGTACGTCGGATGTAACGGATCGAGCGCGAAAAGCCCAGGTAGCCGGCGTAAAACGAGCCCGGGAAGTTCATTAATGGATTAAGAGTGCTGGGATCGATACGATTAGCGTGGCGAGCGCGAGCTAGAGCGAGGCAACACGCATCGAAACTTAAAACCGGTTTCCCCGGTGCCGATCAATTTTTCGCGTCGCGGCGGTAGACTCTCGAGTCTCTTGATTTATGGAAAACACCGGAAGTCGCCATGCTCCATGCAGTAGCTGATATTATCGGCAGAGATAGATAAATCTGGATTATCAAAGGATTCCCTTCGCGGGCGAAGACATACATTCGGGGGTGAGGGTAGGGCATGGTAAACGGGAATCGTGCTCCGCGCCGTCCTGACAAACGAAAAAGAACGAGCAAGGCGATCTGTCAAACAAAGTCTATGAATACGTTCGCTGATATACGGATCAAGCTTTCGAAGGTCTCTGTTTGGCCAGCGAACGAATTTAAAGTACCTCCTATCGTGCAAAGCTGTCCAGAAGCATTAGCACGCCTGCTGGTTGCGCGCGAAACGGCGACGATCAATCCAAAATATCGTGCGAACGACTGATCGATCGGAATTTTCTACCCGTGCAAGGTTGCGGTATAAAAATTTGTTGAAACTATTTGAAAGAAAGAGAAGGCAACGTGATAAATCGTAAGGGTTACGCGTCGATGGTGGATTATGTGGAAAATGCCAGGAAGTTTGTTCGAAGCTTCTATATTATCTTCTTTTTATATTGTATAATCTCGAAACTTGCAATCATTTGTGTCATTTCCTGCTGACAAGTAAATTCCCGAAAAATATTCTTTACTATTCGAGATGAACGTCAGTTAAACACCTATGAATTTTGTTATGTAAGAACGTAGTTGATCCACTTGGCTTCTAAAAGCAGCGTTTATAGAATTGAGTGTAAGTAAACCCACCAAACGGTTAGAGGTTGGTCGTTTCGTCGAAAGAAAGAAGCGTTCCAATGATATCACTGTGTTATAGCGTTATGATAATTGTTTCGGGATGTTTGAGGGACCCTGATGAATCGATTAGGTGTAATTCGTGGAGAGTCGCCGATAATTCCACTACTAGCCAAGGATGGTTTCCTATCGATCCCTCGGTTTGATATGAGCACCGTGTAGCGTACGGTCCCTTAGACCTCGTATGGGGATTGAATTTTAAAACTACCCCCTAGAGAGAAACGGCGAAGTTGGCGTCAGTCCGTCTTTTTGAATCAGACTGCTACACGCTCGGCCCCGCTGTTGTGTGAAGAAATACAAATCCCATAGGGCCGTGTGTCGATACTTTTGTCAGCGACGAGTCGACATGCTATAATGTTCAACATATGAGCTATCTTTCATTTCTGCAACCTAAAAGATATTCGTAGAAAAACAAACACGACGACTCATAGATAATTTATTAACTATTGTATAGGAATAAGAGACGACGAATGACGTGTATAGATTTTAGATTATACCATGTACATTATAACGAATAATTTAATATAATAAACGCATTATTGAACGAATATAGGATACGTTTATCCAATGATACCATGCAACGATAAACTCGTACAAAATTATTCCGTATCCGAAATTGGCGTTCTCGATAACACCGCGCTCTTTACAGGCTGTACAGTCGTGCACGGAATTCGATAGACACTCTTCAAATCGGAATAACCTTTTCAAAATTGAGCCAAACGACTTTTTCCTACACACCGTTCTTCATCGTCTCGATGCCCCACCAATCGATCCTATATATACGTATCCTTCGCACACAATACTCTGCATGTACAAAGCGTATGCTTTACACGATATGCTTCTCGTCAAATTTCAAGTTCTCGCCTTCTCTCTCTCTCTCTCTCTCTCTCTCTCTCTCTAACGAGAAACAAGTATTCCTCTCCGAAGAAAGAGGCGAATATTAAATCTGGCTGAACACTCGGAATCTTTCGAACCCGGTCTCGCGGAGGCCGTGCTCATTTGCTCGGGAGGATGGCAGTCGCCGTCGTTGCTTGGTGACCTCGTAGATTAAAGACGAGCGGCAAGTACGACGGTCCCAGGCGACCCTTTATGTCGAGCCACGTTTCTACGCTGCTTGAACTATATAGGAGCAAAGATGGTGAGGAGAGCGAGGGGCGAAAGGTAGCCGGGTTGAAGATAGGAAGGCGACGGCTGGGTGGAAGGAAGCAAGGTGGTAAGACTCACGGCAGGATGGCGGTTGGTTGGAGGTTTCAAGGTGGAGCCGGGGCTGCTGTCGTGGCTCTAATAAGCTACCCCCAACCACCGTTCCACCTTACGACCCTTACATCCCTTTAGGGGTAAGCCTGGCTGCCCTGCAATTTGATAAACTGTCACTGGGAGGAAGGCCTCGCTATTCGAAACTACTACCCCTAGCCCTATCGCTTTTCTTCGACGCGATCGATTCGATTAATTGTCTAATTTTCGTATCGATATGGCGATATTTTTTTTATCCTGTCGTGCGAAAGACTCGAGTTGAAGATTTATTTATTTATCTATTTATTGGCAGGTTCAGACCGGAACCTTTAGCGTACAATGTATTTATTAAATGGTCGAAGTAATAACGGAAGTGTACAAGCACTTTCTTCCTTTTTCGCTTAATTAATATAGTATCTTCTGTCTTAGGCGGGAAAGATTCGAGTGAAAGATGGCGAAACGAAAAATGATTTGATAACTATTCATTGAAGCCGTTCGGCGGGGACATCGAAATACGAAACTCATCTTCTTGGACTTATCGCTCGCAGTTCCCAGGAAACGACACGATGAGTACATTTTTATGGATCTTTTTATTTCAACGTCGCTTTGCTAAATTAGCTAAGAGAGACATTTTTATGCAAAAAGGTTGGAAATGGAAAGAACAACATTTTAACACCTTTCTCGACAAATACCTTTCTTTAAATCATTAAAAAGATGGGAAAGTGTTTTGCCTCGAAATCAAACAGAAGCACGATGTACTGAATTTTAAAGCTGCTGCCCCGCAAAAAAAAAAAGAAAAAAAAAGAAGAAAAAGAAAAGGAAAAATAGAAAATGTATCCTATACAGCGTTATTTCCTTATAATACTCACTTTCCTTTCGAGCGATCGATCTGACAAACAATCTAATTTTTATATTAATATAGTAATCTTCTTCCAGGTGCCGTGGAAGAGAGGTTCGAGTCGAAGATGTTCGTGAAACGAGACATCCCATTTCCATGCAAATCGCCGGGCCATAATTCCAGTAGGTTGAATCTGGAAAAAATTACAGCATCTGTAGTTAGTTCCGGGCGGAAGATCGCGTTTCAGGAACGTTCCACTTGCTTCTTTCTTCCTTCGTGGAGGATATCACGTGCGGGGGGCAATTCCATTATCAACGACGACTTCTGTCGCGGATTGCGTTCCTCGTTGCGTGTATCGATCCGCACCTCGCAGCTGGACGGTATCGTACTCGATGGAGCGAAAGGGCATCTGTGCCGCAGGACCTTGAAGACCAACGGACCCCAGCCTCTTGGGAAATGATACCACTTTGCAAGGAGCGAATGGAAATGACCATTGGATCGTCTCCGGCTCCGGCTCGCCACTCTCTTGGGTCGTTGTTGGTCAGAGACGATGACGATTCCGAGGGACAGGGACTATGGAACTACCCTGATTAAGGAGCGGTCGCGTTCCGGTCATCCTCTAACCCATATAATTCTCCAGATGCGGCGGTCGGATTCTTTGTAATTGCTGTGGGAAGCGCGCGTTAATTTCCGTGCTGGAGAAATTATACGTCTATCATTAAGTCGGTGGGTTTTACTTGCCGCGGGATTATTCGACGTGGCTTATTCGACAAGTTTCTTTGACGAGTCTGCTTGTTTACCGTAGAATTATCGGCACTGTGTTAATTAATATTAGAAAATTCGAAGAATCGAGTTTCTCGGATGTGAGACAGTTTCAAGGAGAAGTGGAATTGGGGAAGAGTACAGGACGAGGAAAGAAGGAAAGGAGGGAAATGAGGGAAGGGTGAAAGAAGCGGAGGACAGGGTAAAAAGGAGGAAAGACGAAGGGTAACGAAAGAAGGTAGAAAAGGAGGAACGGAGGGAAGGTAGCGAAGATGACAAGAGAATCGTGGACGAGTGGAGGGAAGAAGAAAGGGTCTGAAGAAACGCTGAAGAAACGAACAACATCGAATTTGAATTAATTAGATCAACGACGATTGTCGTATGGGTAAAGAAATACTGGAACGTATTAATGTAAGCTAATTAACGCTTGAAATTGCGATTAAATACAAGAACGATCCGTTCGGGTGTATAATAATCTTTAACTCTATGAATTTAATTGCAATTTCAAGTGTAATTAGCAACTTCGGAGGAAAGATAAGGTTGATTCGTAGGAGGCAGAACTTTAACGTAGCCAAGGTAATCGAAGGTTGCTCAGAAACGATGAGAAACTTGACTGAAGAGGGTGTGTGGATGTGCACCCTTCGTGTGACGAGTCGTTTCTTGACGCTAACGGACCCTCGTTTCTACGTCCAACGCGACATTACCGTCGTCTACGAGACATTTTCATCGTGGATCATTCCGGCTGCTAGTCTAACTGCCAGGAGATCGTGCTCGTAATTGTCAAAGAACAACTACGTAAGTGTCTAGTTTCTAACTTTCAAGCTTCTAGAATATCGGGGAAAAAAGTATATCAGACGGAAGAAAGAATCTGCATGTGTCATCTAGATTGTTTCGGAATTTATTCGAAATAGAATTCGAGTAAAAAGTATAGCAAACGAGCGATTTGCTAGAGATACGTTTGCCTAAGTTTTTAACTTTCGATTTTGTGAGATATAAAAATCAGAGAAATCTTCTAGAAATTTCAGATACTCCATATTCTAACGATTTATGTAGATTATTTTCAGAATTATTCGAAACTGGTACACGAGAAGAAAATATGATAGACGACGACTCGCTGGACGTCGCTTGCTTCAATTTTCCAATCTTTGCGGCATAAGAGAAAAAAAAAAGATGGCGAATCTTCCAGAACTCTAGAATGTCCTATAATCTAGAGATTCTTCCACGTTGTTTTCGAATTTATTTGAAACAGAATTCAAGCGGAAAACGTAATAGACGGCTGACTGTGAAGCTGAACATGAAACTTTCCACACCATGGGATTAAAGCGATCAAGGTACTCGAATGGGAAAATTGTGTTCCCGTGACGCAGTCCACAGTGCGGATTCCACCGACAAAAAGCCTTTTTAATTATCCTAAGTAACGTTTTTCGCAGATGCGTTCTCGAAGATCGCGCCGGTCATAATATTTAATCACTGTTCGCTTCTTCCCCTTGTCCTCTGAGAAGTTTCTTCGTTGCAAGATGGGAATAAATCGTCCGTCGCGTTAAAAGGTACACGCTTCTTCGTGCAAACGTTTTACGTAAAAGGAAAATTTTACTCGTCTCAGACTTTCGTCGCCATGGTTCGAATTTAATTCTTGTGGCTACCCGTCGATGTAATTGATGGACTTTATCAACGAAGCGTCAAGAGAAACAGGCTGGCAAGTTCGACAATAGATTTTCAGGCACCGGGAGAACTTCGAACCCTTCCGATCTTAAAGATTACGAAACAAACAAGAGCGCGAAGCCGGCGAATGGGGTGACGATGCAGAGGGAGAACACCACCGTCCCCTTCGATCCCGCCCCTACCGATGTCTTCGCGAGAGACAACGACTTTCCGTAATAAGCTGGGAACAGAATTGATTATTTCTATAAAATTCTCCATGGAGATAAGAGTAGAAACGTACATTTACACGCTTAACATTATTGTTAATGAGTTGCGACACAAACTGCAAGCTTTGGATTACGGATAAAAGAGGACAGGAAACAAGGGACAACAGCTGTTTGAAAACCACGGAAGAAAATAGCGACGAATAAAACGTTCACTTTCTACTGAAAATTAATTGAACGTCAAGCGAAAAATCGCGATAGTCTTTTAAGGAGAGCGATCTTAAAATGTAACATCTTGTCAACAAGTTACGCGTCAAACACACCTCGTGATCGTTTAAAAAAATATCGAAAACATCGAATGAGTTATCTGGATTAATATTGCTCGTTGTTAATAATATTTATTATTTGTCTCCCACAAATCATCGTAGATTCGTCATCCGCTTCGAAGAGTTTCGTATCTTCGAACAAGTTAGTCCATTCCCTTCTTCAACTATTTTACAAAGTACATTTTTAGTCGCCATATAACACCAACGTCGGAAAACCGACAAAGATAGACTCGCCCTTAAATATCTGTACATCGATGTGGTCTTCGTCTGGAAATACACTTTCTTCCGAAAACACCAGTGTAATTTACCATCGAACTTGGAGATAAAGATTCAGGAAGAAGGTATCCGCAGCCCCTAACCCGCCAAGAATCACCCAAGGCTGACTCCGTTACAACTGCAGCCCCTGCCACCATTCCGTAAGTTACCGTCACCTCATCCCCCGACGAGCCTCTGATGGGAGGGTGCAGAAGGAACGCGGTAGGGTGGCGTTTCATTTTTTGACACCCGGTGTATTTGATTCCACCCTTGTAATAAACCCCAGGGGTTGCCAGCCGTAGGTCCCTTGTCTCCCTACATGTCATATCGACACCTCACCCCGAGGGGTGGGTGACTGCTAGGTAATTTGCTTTCTTATTTTCTCCGCGACCTGGCTGTCTTTCTTCCTCCGGCCTTCCGTTTCTCACCCCAAAACACCACCGTCTCGAGCTATCGAAAAATGAGACCCCGCGTTTTCCTTTGGCAATTTTCCTCCGGATACGGAGGAGGATCGCGTTATGCCGAGAAATCACCGTGTTGGGCGATTCTTCTAAGATTTAATGGCTTGGTAAAAGAATATTCCACCGGCACTTTCATCAACTTTCGCCGAATGCAGGTCGATTGTTCGCGGAACGTGGAACGCTTTATTTAGCTGCACCGTCGTCTAGGTAAGCGTTCAGAACAACCGACGATATTTAATACGAATCGGATTCCTCTGGTTATTTCTATTTTCTAGTTACGTTGTCGTATATCTGTCGTTTCGTTTGCGACACACATACGCGTGTCGGAACGTGAAGCATCGGATAAAGTAACGCTCGTTCAACTTCTCCAACGAACGAGTCGTTCGGAGACAACGTCGATCAACTGCGTGAATTAAAACGTAGAAGGAAGAACGAGAATTATAAATACCGTTTCTTAAAGTTTTCTTTCGAATGTTATAATTATCAATGCTATCTCATTGCGATGGATAGAAAGTGGAGTTGATCGAATGCGACTACCAGGAGTCTTCGCGTTTTACGATCGACGATGTATGCGACGTACGACGATGTCAAATACGCTGAGAAATTATTTTTCTCTGACATCGAGAAATATCATCTCCGATGAGCATTCGTGATTTTGCACGGAGTTCGACTGCGACCAGAATTTTTCTAGTAGCTGCGAGGTTCCTCTACCAGATAACTTGATAATAATCAGACGATGCAGTTTCAGCGAGGCACGCAATGTCCACTGGTACCTGGTGAGAAGCCCCGAATACGCGTCTGTCAGCTAATCTGATTTCACCCACCTCCGGACCAACAGCTCCTTAGCGCTACTCCTTTGGTTTCTCTCGACAATCTTGTTACGTAGGATAAACGAGGAGTTCGCAGCACGGAATCTTGTGCCGATGATACTTACACGTGATCCCTCGGGTCGAGTGATTTAACCCTTTCGACACAGAATATCGAGAACGCTGTCAATCATACGAAGACAAGCCTCGTCCCAAAAGTACCATGGCACTTTTCTTCTCTTTCATTAAATTTTACTTCGCGATGCAATGTCATTTAATCCCTTCGAGATAGAACATCGAGAACGCTGACAGTCGCATAAAGATGACTATTTGATCTTTTCGTACTGATCACTCGGTGATTGGTGTTTAAGAAGGTGTAAAGAGTAAGCAACCCGATAGATTCGATGATACCCAGCCATTACAGAATAATCGATAAATTCACGATGTTTTCGAAGGAACGAATAATATGTTAATTATTGATCCGCATAATTAGTATCGTCGATATTTGTTAAGCGTCCGAGAGCGTGAAGCGTCTACTCAATCCCAAAATCGGACGAGAAGATAGTTTTGACGTAGAATCGGCAGCGTATAAAATCTGGCAATTGTTCTTCCACGAAAGACGAGATCGTAATTATCGGCACGTGGACTTTTATGCAAATTTATACTTTTATCGACGCGATCGAAGAAACAGTACTTAACCAACCGGTTAGCTGTTTTCCACGAGTATACTGGTCATCGTTTGCTTCTTGCCACACGTTTTAGGTACACACTTTTCAAAGAGGTGGCAACAGCTAACTGGTCGGATAGAGATTCCGTTTTACTTATTAAAACGTATAACGAGTATTCTCTTTTAGACACGTAGTTTATATATTTTTCTGTATTATATCCGGCCATTTTGATATTGCCAATAAACGTATAAAAATCCACAGTCTTGTCACGATTTTCACCTGTAATCCTACTACTTTAATCTAATTCTCCAGAGCATCCGGTATATCCCGGTATATTCGAGCTGGTGACACGCGCCAGACCCGAAACGAGTTCCACGATTAATGGATTCGATCGAGTCCGCGATCGACAAAAAGATTCAACTTTCCGGAGGTTCACCGAGACTGTCATCGTCCGCAAGCATCGTGTCCGCGGGTGCAACCCTTTGGCAAACAGCGTAAAGCCCGGCCACCCCCCCCCCCGGCGCGGTGGCTGGCGCGAGGCTCGGCGGAGGGTGGCGTGCTTGTAGGGGACAAAACTCACCCTAAGAAGCCTTTAAGAACGCCAAGGCGGCGGCAACGTTGGTGGGGTATAAAAGTAGCCGCATGCGCAAACTCGTGAAAAACTGCGGCCCGCCTCCGGCGCCGCCTCTATCGTTTCCAATCCCTTTCCACCCCCGCGGCGATCCTCTCACCTACAAGGACCCCCTAGTCCCCCCAAGACGTGGCCGTCTTGGAGGACGAGCTGCGGCCTTTTTCGACAATTGGCCCCGTCTAACATGTGCTAACCGTGTGCGATTACCACCGTTCTACAACTCAACCCTTCTTCCTACCTTCTCCTACCCTTTGCCACCCCTTTTACTTCGTATTCCAACACGCGACAGTCTTGGTTCGTGAGAAACATTCTCGTGGCCGTGAAAATCAAAGTGTCACGGCACTCGTTGGCCGAAGAATCGAGTTAAGATGCCTCGTATCGTAGTATCGTATCGTATCGTATCGTTGCGTGGACCGTTCGCGGATCGTGTTAAATTTATCGCGAGTTGTAGTTAGTTGGTGGACGAAGTGAAGGATAGAGAGTGGACGAATGGAGGGTCGGTTCGTCACAGTGCGAGTCTTTCGATCGAGATCGATTCCTAGATGTTTGTATCGGTCTCCAAGCGTCCCTCCGCTTTTTCCCTCTGTCCCCTCTGGTTCGGAGGAGAGTGTGAATTTTTCCCTATTCTTTCTGCTTCTTTTTTTTCTTTTTTTTTGTTTTTGGTTAACGACTTTTTCATTTTTTCGGGGAGCAAAAGTGGGGGCGGAGAGGGGAATCGTGAGCACCAATTATTTCTTGCCAGGCAGCGCGGGAACAACGACCGGCGTTGATCTAATTGGTCGCCAGTAGGTAATTGTTCGGTGTCGATAATTGGGCCAATTAATTTGTACGGAAAAGTGCGTCGATAATCGTCCAGCATTCACCGCCGCGATACCGATTATGTGGACCGTGTCCGATGCGGGTTATGGAATATCGTTACCGTCAAAAGGCTGAGAGCGACTCGTGACAAATAAAAAAATAGAGGGGAAAAAAGAGAAAGAGAGAGAGAGAGAGAGAGAGAGAGAGAGAGAGAGTGAGGATGGTAAAAATGAGGAACGAGGCAGGTGCGAAACGCCGGTCGAAACGCACCGGACACCGGTCACGTAATCGAATATATTTTTCTTTTAATTGAAAAATATTGTCGCTTGGCTGTTTCGGCTGGTAATTTTATGGAGACAGGATTTAATTACACGAAATCACGTCGAACCGAACAATATAATTAAATATCTGTTTTTTGTGAAAAACTCACGGCAGCGCGAGCCACGATTTTATTGAAATATCCGAAACCTGCTAAATATCCTATCTATCGTCCGTTTCACACGCATGCCGCCTGTACTCGGCTCTTATATCCTCGATTCGCGTTTTCCGCGAGGATCATACGCGACTTCGAAATTCCCTCGACTCGACGATCCTCCTTTCGAAACATTTCCTTCGTTTCTCGCGCGTCGAACGTGCAAAGAATTTTTATTTTAGAACAACGCACGACGCGTCTCGTCGATCGTGAAATTTCCTCGGGAATTTTAAACGAAAACTGAATAATTCCGACGGACAGGTAGATATATTTTTCGCAAATTGATCTTCACACAAATTTGTATTTTTGTTCGTTCGATCGGTGATCATTAATTTTCAATTTTATACGATACGCGTAACATTACGAAATATATTTATAAACGATCGAACATCCTCATTAGTCGACCAAATGACGATCGCGAAATTAATGCATTTCTTTCGGTTCACTGTATACGGTGTCGAAAATAACGGGTCGGGGAGGAACACAAAAAGGCGATGTATCGTCCGGAGGGGGGCAAAATGTATGACGAAATGCATCTTGGGAACTCGACAATTTAGGGACGCGGAGGCGTTGCATTGTTACCCATAGGGGTGTAGGATTATATGGGGTGCTCTCTCCCGTTCAGGGATCCTCGTAACTTGCTACAGATCCGTCATGATCGATAGTCTTCTGGCGTCGGTCGAAAGAGAAACGCGATGCCATTCTCGTGGCCCGTAGTTTAATTTCCAGTGGTGAGATTGCCTTTTGCTTTGAATCATCCCCTATCTGTTGGTATTTCATTTCTCGAACCTGCTTTTTAACGACCTTCAAGTTCTTTTCAAACTTGTAATTAATTTTGGAAGAGGCAAATTGTCTTTCGACTTGGACGCTTTTTCATTTAATTCGCCTCTTATTCCAAAAAGATATTCAAACTGCATTTTACTCCGAATCATCCCCTATTTATCGACAATCGACTTCCCGAGCCTGTTTTGTCGAAGAAACAAGAAATTTCAAAAAAGGAAGATCGTCCTTCGACTTAAATGACGCACTACTCGTGTCTCCTTTGTTCTTTGCGTTTCATTTATTTCTTACTTTAAAAGAAGATACAAGACTCCTTTTATCTTAGATTATTCCTTTTATTTCGTTCTACGAAGAATAAACTACGCTTCGTTCCAATTCGTCGCTGATTCTCGAGTTTCCTTAAATTCACTTTCTCAAAATCTGCTTGGTTTCTCTATTTCCTACTCTCGAAACGCACAGACTCTTCACCGCCAAGAGTAAATGTCGCCCTCCTGCAATTCGTTATTAATTCTTAAATTTCCTCGAGTCGTACGTCATTTTATTCTCGCGTCGCAATAACGATAATTGCGACCACTCGAAGATCCACCCTCGCAATCTGCAAAGATTCGTTGCAACGGTCGTCGGTGCACGTATGACGGGGACGACATTAAGACAAAGTATTCCCCTCTTTCTCCTCGACACAGCCTTCCGTCCTGTCTTCGTTGCTCGCCTCGCTCCCTCGAAGAGCCCCCAAGCATCGCGCAACCCCCGTATTTCTCGGTGCTAAACGCAACTACACGAGGGACCTTTCTGCCGTCTTTGTTTTCCCTTTCTTCCCAGTGTCGTTTTGCAGTCTCGCGCGGGGAGGTCGTTGAACGACGGAAGCAGGAAAGGCTCGACGAGGAAACGGCCGGAAAAAAAGACAATCGAACGAGAGGCGTGGAAGGAAGCCGAAAGGCAACCTCGTTATCGGCGTACCGGCCGACCGCAACGTGGAAACGATCCAGCCGACCCGCGCAGTAATTACACACCAGGCAACGAGTTTCTTTTTATTTCGTTTCTTCATTCCGGGACCTCGAAACCGCGCCTGGCAATCTTGCGGTGTTTTCGATAAGCGTTCCCTGTTGCTCTGATCTACGGGACTCTTAAGTAAAGAACTCGAAATCTACGGACGACTTTGAAACGAGCGACACGGCGATATTACACGCGGCTCTTATCATGGAGAGTTCTAACGCGAGCAGGTGATGTTTGTACAAATATCCGAACGTCGAACATGATACTGTGCAGTTAAAGAGCCGTTAATTCTCACAAAGATGAATCGTATCAACGATCCCGAGGACAGGATTTATTCTCAGTGTGAATTCAATGGTGCGGACCCTATAAATCGAGACACGCGGAAACAGACGAAGCTTCGACTAAATATGACCTCGTGACTAATCATCGTCTATTATGACCGAGTAAACTGGAATTTCGCTGGGAGGAGAGGCCGTTGCGGAGCGAAAGAAATTCTGCTGTTCATCGGAGGGAATTTTTCGGGACCGAAGGGATTTCTCCACTGCTCTACGAAACGCGTGACAAACGTGTGAAACGGAGGAGAGGAAAAGAGAGGCAAACGGGTGTTGTCATCGGGTAGTCGCGATCAGCAGAAGTATAGCATCAGGATCGTGGAAGAGGGTGCAGCAGGAGAGAGAGATTTTTCCCCACCGCTTGGAAAAACCAACCCCCACCAGTCGCTTAGTACAGCCAGGCGGCGGTGGCGGCGGCGTGGAAGAGAGGCACGGAGGGGTAGGTTAGCCAGGGTGGTCTCGGTGGTGGCTGGGGGCGGCAGCCTCAAAAATACACCGCAACCACACCGCGCGGCTCCACCGCAGAAGCCGCCATCTTCCACCGCCGAACCGAAACGAGACCGCGCGAGTTAAACACCCTATCCTACTTCCCCGTGGAAGTTGCCGCTGCCACCCGCCGAAGTACCAGCCACGAAGAAGTATCACTCGCCTTCTGGTCCCGTGCTTCACCGCTGACAGCCAACGAAACCGGCGGAATTTACAATTTTCCATCGTCGCGCCAACTGCAACCTGCCTCGTCCAAGAAGCGTTACCGAAGAAACAATTGATTAATCGTCAGCCAGACGAGAACTGTCTGTCTCGGAATCTGGTCCCGTGCCTCGTCGCCGACAGGCGACAGAACCGAAGAAATTTATAGTTCTCCCCTGTCACGTCGTTACTTCTTCAAAAATGTTAGCAAAGTGTCACGCTCTTGAGATAAGGATTTAATCGTCGCCGAGACAGCGGAGAGGATCGTCGGTGAATACACGGAACATATCTGGCGAGACTGAACATCTCCAACTGTTTTTAAATTCGTCGCTATTATTGTTGGAAGAGACGTGTTGTGTGGTGATTGACTCGATCATTCCTATGTATAATAATGGATCCCTGAATCTTTCGTAAGGTCTTCGTAAAGTGGATGCCCCTTCTCCTTTTGTCGTTCGAAATAAAATCTGGTGTACGAATAATGTGCGAACGTGAGGTTTGTGCCGCGGTTTGGCTCGGAGGATCCCGGGTGCAGAGTTAACACCTGTTAGATGGTCGGGCAGAAGTGTTGATGTGACACGAACGTGGAATAATTTCGATCGACCGCGGTACACTGGAAGCCAGATTTCAGAGTGAGTGTATTATCGTGAATCGTTGTTATTCGTTTATGAACGCGAGTAGCAGAAGGTAGTCAAGGTTGGTTTCACTTCCGTCGAAACACGGAGTGGGGTGCATTTCGATCAAAGAAACGAAGAAACGAGGGGCGACGTCGATTTCAATAAAACGAATTTTCTCCGCGAGTTGGCAATCGAGACGAGAGGAAGAATTTGCAAACGGATGCTCTTGCCTCGGCCCCGTCGCGGGATAATGAAATAAGGATCAAAGGGTCCTGGGCCACGCGGGGTCGGTCAAGTCGTGCGCGTGCCGCCGAAGGAACCGGAAATTTGTCTTTAATCAGCTGCTACCGAAATAACGATCGTCGTCGATCTACTCTATTAGTCCAGTCTTAATAAAGTACCTAATTACCACTGGACACATCGCGTGCACGCTTCGACTATTAAAGACAAGAATAAAAAGGATAAAAGGCTTGGCCACGCGTCGAAACAAGGAACGAGACAGATCCCGCTTCGTTAGTTTCATTTTACCAAAGAACTCGATTGTCATTGGATGTCGTTAGTCGTTGGGTACATTTTTGACAATAACAAATAAAAACAAAGAAGATAAACCGTTCGGTTTTTGATAGAGCGTGCGATGGATCGAAATTAATAAAGGAGAGGCTGGCCGATCGAGTTGAAAAAAATTGAGTCGAATTCATCGAGGTTTGTCGGCGAGGAGGATCTTTCCGGAAAAGAGTCCAATGAGCCTGTTGTTCTCATGACGAATCCTTTACGAGATGCACGCCCCGAGGATCGGCCTCTAGGCTTAGATTATCCGGATCCGAGATTGGTTCGAAACGGTCATCAGGACCATCAGGGGAACTCGACGCATCAGATCGGTGGCGGGAGAATTAGGAGAACCAGGACCTCGTCATCGAGGAGAAGAATGCACCTGGCCAACGAGGTCCCTCCACAAGGATCCACTGGTGGAAATAATATACCGGATTATGCACTCACCGCGGACCTGCTCGCCGAGAGAACCTTGGACGGCCTGTTTGCTGAACATCCTGGAGAACTTGTGCGAACAGGTAAAAACTATCGATTAATTTTCGTTTAGGAAAGTCTGCAATTCGCTTTTACGAAATACGATGCTTTTAGCATCGCAGATCAGCGAAAGCCTAGCTTTCTTAATTTTACTTCTTGTTTAATTTTTTGTCGGAAGGGTTAATAGTCAGTTTTTAAGACTATGAGCATATTGGGGAATTTCTGCGTGCAGATAAAATTGAATAGAACTTTTGCTCGAAGAATCTTGGCATTCTATTTCATTGGGTTTTGGTACTGTAGATCGGCGAGACCCTAAATCTCTTTTATTTAATAATTTATCGTCGAAACAAATAACGTGGTAATTATTTCTTAGAATGATCGCAAATTTTTACTTCTATATGCTTCGTACGTTCTATACGCAAATATTCTAATTATTCGTAATAGAGTACGGCATGCTCCATGAAATTCGGTATGAAATTAACGTACGATTATATTTTGCGTTAGAATTTCATTTATTGATGATTCGGCGATTATTGTCAACAGGCTCGCCACACGTGGTCTGTACGGTGCTACCGCAACATTGGCGGTCAAACAAGACACTTCCGGTAGCGTTCAAGGTAGTAGCTCTGGGCGAGGTCGGTGATGGGACTCTGGTGACAGTGCGTGCCGGAAATGATGAAAATTGCTGCGCGGAATTGCGAAATTCCACGGCGGTTATGAAGAACCAGGTGGCGAAATTCAACGATCTTAGGTTCGTCGGTAGAAGCGGAAGAGGTAAGATATTTCCACATTTTATACTCCTCCACTTCTACCCCCGTGCAAGAAAAACAAATTTACGTCGTGACTTAAGCGGAGGGGATATCGCAAAATTATCAGAGAAATTTAATTCTCTACGCATCTTCGACTTACCTTTTCTGAATAAATTCACGTACTTTACGTTATAGGTATATTGGATTATAAGGCGTAAAATGTTCAGTTTCGTTACAACGACTTTCTCATATTCTTTCTCAATAAATTTTCTTATCTTTGTAGATAAATTTGTATTATCGTATGCCATTCCAAAGGTAAGAGTTCGTATACAATATAAATCCTCCTTTAGAAGTTACCTTAGAATATTTTTTACGGCTCGGTGAAGTACGAACCCTTAAAAATTGGGCATTTCGTGTACGAGCGACGCACAAGTCAAATCGATAAACTCTGTAGTTCATGTAGTTTCATCAGTTTCACTTTATCCAGACGCATAATCGATATTCGACATATTAAAAAAGTATTCTCACTTTCATGAATTTTCTTTTATCGCAAAGACACAGCACGAATAACCGCAAGTTTTAAAGTCGATTCGACAAAAATAGTTCTGTCAATGTTCAGTTTTCCATGCATTTCGATCTATCGGGCTTGACCGGCACGAATCAGTCGTATCATCCGATGGTAAAGAAAAAATGGGCATAGTGGAAGAAATATAGCGGACGTAGAAAGAAAGAATTTTCAGAAATCTAGCTCTTAATTCTTCCAACTTCCCTTAAGAACTTCCCTCCGTTGAGCGTTCTTCAGGCGAGCAGACAATTAAGCGAGGGCCTCTCGAGGAAGAGCGATTGAAAAAATTCGATCAACCGTAGCCGATCCTAGCTCGGCGAATCTTTCTCGAGGTGGGGTCGGCGTCTTAAATCATTCAGTAGTCGGTACATTAAGGTGGTGGGCCGACTGATGGCCTCGTTTTTCCTCGGACGCGAGGCGAGGAGAACCAGCTGGCCCCTTCGTTTCATCCTCATTTTTAATTCAACCGGCAAACAGTGTCGTCGCCTCCGTGACTCTCGATATCTCGGCCGGTCGTCGCGCAGATTTTTTAATTCTCGCCTCCCGCGACTCGATAATTCAGCTGTTCCTTCGACAAACGCGGGGGTGGTGGGGCGGCGGGCATGGGCGGGTGTACGAGAAAAAATATAAGAAGGGGGAAAAAAAATAATCAGAGGCCCATAGGTCGGAGTTGAATAATGCGCCCTAATAATCACTGCCGTTACGGGCTCTTAATGCGAACGCGACCGAGGCTCGAGCTAAGAAAGGAGAACAAGGAAGTTGCTCACCCTACGTTTCGTCCTTCTCCCTTAGAATCTGGCCCGTTTTTTTCCGGCCAGGAGGGTGGCGAGGATCGAGAGATACGAGTAACGAGGCGTCCTTTAATTCCTTTAATTCGACCGACTCGCAACGACGTCCCTTTTCCACGACTTCTTCTTTCCTGATCCTCTTTCTTACCGTCGCGAGAGCAACTTTCAAGAGAGCAGTCACGAGCGTAGGTTAACGAGGGGGAGGCGACTTGTTTATGGCAAATTGGAAAAGGAAATTGCGGGGTCTGCGCGATATCGACTCTCTTCCGTTCACCGTGACACGCACACATCCACGATCGTCCTTAAACGGTGGTTTAAATGCCAGCCTTTTTTTATGGACCACCCCTGCTGTTCCGAATCGTCGACGACGATATCGGCCAGCGGAGCAAGTAAATTTCCAAATATTTTCACCTTCCTTCGGGAAATCCAAGATCGAGGGCTGACGCCACTTTGTACGATCAAGTCGTTCCTGGTTTGATGCTTAGGGTGGCGAGACGTTACAGGGGGAGCTTCTGCAAAAATTTGCTGTTCCCAGGAGTTTGTTTCGTTTGTCTTCTCGTTACTACGAAAATCGACAAACGAAAGTTTGAAGTTAACTAGCGGACAGATATTTCGACTATTTCAGGAACGAGTTTTAAGTAGGAACGAATAAACGTTGAAGACGGTTTGTTCGAAGAAACTGAACAATTCGAATGCCCACTAAAATGATCAAAGTCGGTGTTCATCTTCCTTTATGACCTGAATATACGTATTTTAAAGATATCTCTGCTTCTTTCGTTAGTCTGCTAAATTTTAAGTCTCCTTTCTCCTTGTATATCTGTCTGTTTATCAATTCGATGCACATAAACCTTTATTAAATCAACATTTTTCCCCTGCCATCTATTACCTACGTAACTTTCTGAATTTCTGATAACTACCTCAGACATAGCGAGTTTAAAGCGAGAAACACCTAAGGCCGGATAATAAAATCTTCCTTCTCTTACAATTTAGTTTCCAACTATGCAATTACAGTAAAATCTCGTTCGTATCGTATACGAGACACGACCGAAACGCTCAAAGGTACAAGATAAATTCAGATTAAAGACAAGCTGTACCAACAGAGTCGACAAGCACGCGCAACTAAATTTCACTTTTCTCAGAGAATGACCAGCATCCATGAAAGATAAGACCTCTTACCGCTTTTCCCTCGATCTTCTTTTCTGATACATGGGAAAAAAAGAAAGTGAACGAACCAACGCAACGACGAGACACAATGGACGTCCATGAACGGTTTTCACAATTTTTTCGCGAAACTCGTCGGATGAGAAGGATATCGCGGATATATAGGAAATCAGAGAATAGGACGGGTCAGAGTGATAGAGCGGGAGAGAGACAAAGGGGTGGCAGGGGGTGGTTGGGAGTAGAGTGGTTGGCTGTAAGCGGCTTTGGTTTCCATGGCAGTAAGCCCTCATTACTGTATTACGGGCAGCCCCTAACTACCAGCCGAACGCAACGATTTGCTTCTAGAACCTCTATGAGGGTGACGGATCATGCAAGATTGTTTTCCGCGTGTCCGGGAAACTCCGATATTCCAATCTGCCGGAAATATTCCCTTCTGACGTAGTTCCTCTTCGTCCACGTTGCGATACATTGGCGAATTTTCCTCCCTTTGGGTCCAAGATTTTATTTCTTCGCGAGTCTCTTTGTCTGATTTTTTTGGCGATTAGGATAAATATTCTTTCGCCTCTTATTGAACAATGAATTCGATAATTTATGAAAAGTAGGGTCGCATTAACGCAACGTTTTATTTGCAATTTTTTAAAAATAATTCCTCTTATTGAGTTCTGTTCTCCGACGTTCTATCGCTATTTCTTGTTCCATCTAGGTCCTACGGTTTTATGAAATTTCAGAAAATCTTTTTTCTTCGTAGAGATATCTTCTGCGAATTTAATTTTTTGTAACGGTTTCCTGAGAGATAACTATTAACGTAATTCGACAACGGTCCCGATTTCGATAAAACAGAAAAATATTATCGTACTGGATATTAGAAAATCTTCAGGTTCGCATCTCCGTTTTTCACGGAACTTTGTTTGCAGCTTTGGAACTGTCATCTTCGAAGAATCTGGCTTCAATAATTCATTCGAAAGAATCGAGGAACAGATGGACCGTAGTCTGATGGCTGCTTTATCGAGCAGTTAATGTAGTTATAGATTCGAGCCTCTGGCGTTCCTAACTATCGTGTTTTTAAAACTAAACACGATGCCGAATAAAGCAAATATTATCATGCTTTTTACGTCTTCAAAAGGAAATCGATAATAAAATAGCGAAAATGGGAAAACAAGGGAAATGAAAAATTTGTAAAAAAGACCAAACGTTACTTCCACCTCAATCTGAAACAACGAAGCAAGGTTTCATCCAACAATCGTTCTCGTATAACGAATGAAAATTTTCGAATTTCATGTTCCACAGAATAATTTCCACCTGTGACCGTGATATGTTCGTCGTACTTTAACAAAACGGTCGATGGTCACGCGTTTTTCAGGCGGTCTGCTGGAAAATATGCGATCACCGATCACCGATCACCGATAACACACCGATAACAATCGTTATCATCTACGGAGTCGGGTAAACAGATTTGCTAAATAAATGGAAAATTTATGGTGTTTGCAGGCGAGTCACGTCGTGTATCGCGCATAATACCGCGAAGAGACGAGTCGCAGCGGCCGCTTCATATACGGATTCCGTGTACATTTTTCCCCGTTTTTTCGCCTCCGTTATTTTGCACGTGGCCCACGCTCACTGACCATTTTGGGGTAAATATTTGTTCCGTGCTCGCTCGCGGGCTTCGCCATGCCAATTTAATACTGCGAATGCGGATGAGGAATGATTTTAGTCGAGGCGAGCCACCGAGCATTGTTCGCAAAAATTCGAATCAATCCTTTTTAATCGACAGAGAAAGAATCGTTTCTCAATTCTTATTGCACAATTAATATTTTAGCGTCCCTTGATATCGTATTGATGTCTTTGTATTTTTAAACTTCACGCCAGATGACGTAGATATCGAAGTTTACTATAAAGCGTATGAAAGATTCCTTATGGATTAATCTTATCTTCAAATTGCGTGTCAGTTATATGTCCATTATTTATTTCGCAGCTCGAAATCCAATCTAAATCGCAACAGTTCCAAAGGCGTCATACATATGGCGATGGATAGAAGAAGGCTGGGAATGTTAGTAGCATGAAAAAGTGTGATAATTTTATATAATTAACGGTAGCTATAAATGATTACGATATACGGGATATCTTTCAGATTCTTTAATATTATGTAAAATTGATACAAATAGATTCTTCTATGAAGGAATCCTTACATTTATCAGACTCAAGTACTTCTTTAGATTTAGTCCCTCTTAAATATCGATTGTAATCGTTCTAAGTTAACTAAATTCGTAGAGAAACACCTAAGTGAGATTTAACGAATCCAAAGCGAACCTTTGTGGACTCTTGTATTAATATCCCAGAGTAACGGTCGTCAATCTAAAAAAGATGCGTAATAGGAAAGTTGATAATACCTCAGTATACCTATAATATCTATGAAGAGAGTTATCTAGGTAGATAGCGTCAAACGTGTCGTCGTTTCATAACTGAAAACGATAAAAAATGTAACGCTGTTCTCGAAACCACTTGACAATCGATAAACGTATCTCGAATAGAGTTCTATCTTTCCTGCATAGTTTGCAGAGTTTTCGAAAGGGGCCGAAATCCCTTAATCTCCATAGTTAAAAATTACCATAGAACACAGATACGTACTGTTAAATAATCAGTAGACTGCAAACTTTTACGCAATTTCATATATCTTTATGAACATAACTAAAAAATCGGAGTTTGTATAGAAATTTCCTCTACCCACCAAATATCATAACGACCACATTATTTTACATATTACGAACATTCTGCACACCTTTGCACTTTTATAGTCCCCATGGGTGCACAGATATCCGCAGTCTGCTAATCAGGGACGACAGAAAAATTCAACAGAATTACGAAAGCCAACCGGCAAACCGATGAACGCATCTCAAATAAATCTCTCTTCATATTTTCTCAAACATTCCATCCATCTCATCCTCGTAGTTTCCAAAGTTTCGCATATGTTGCAGCGGGTCCACGATTATTCTCCGATCTGCAGGTCTTCTCAAACGAATCTTAGAGCGTCAGAAAACGCGCGAGTTCTAGCGGAGAAAAGTCTCGTCGAGCACCCGGGGTGGTAGTCGCGAAACAAAAGGGTGGTCCCGGTCGCTCGCAGGTGGAGACAGGGGGGATATTATCATAGCGGCGCAGAGGCGTATATCACTCGGCCACCCCTTTCGTTCCCGACAGGGATTAGCGCGAAGCTCTCTCTTGTTGCCTAGGAGAGAGTCACGAGGCGGCGGAGAGACGCGCGCGCGTGTGTGCCATCGGCTGCCTCTGCGAGCCGGTGGCCAGCGACGCCCGTAAAAACGACGGACATAAATACCGGAGTTACCTGTGTTTTATGACGTGCTCGGGCCCCGGAGCTGGAGGCGGCAGAATCCGAGGCAAAGCTCCAACTATCGACAGGCCAGATCCTGACCGATGTCCTCGTGCATTGCATTCGTTGCTCGTCCTCGTTGCTTCCTCTTCCTTCTACTACTCATACCACTAGTGCTGTTAGTGGGGCTGTTTTAGGCCGTGATTCATGCGATTCTCGACAACTCTTACTCGTCGATCTCGTCATCTTCGAGCTGGGTTGCTGGCTCGTTGCGTGGAAGGTGGAAGAGAGCCTAGGAGTTACCTACAGATTCTTTGGACAGTTGTTATCGATTGGAACGTTTTCAAAAAATTCTTCATATCGCTATCGGTAAGGTCATTATCATTGGTAACGTTGTCGTAGATGGTTCGTGTAATGCTAAGTAACTCTGCAATTCGAAGATATTCATGGTAGAAGTTTCAGAAAATTTGTCACTATTATTATTGTCATGGATGTTTTAGGTTATGATTTGGTGGGATAGCTGGTTCCATGTCTAGAAGATGGAAAACATTTCTCGAGGTCTTACTATTCTTACAATATATTAATAGGTAATGCTATTCTTGACAATCTTTCGATCTGGTTCGATGGTTGGTTACGAGGATGAAATGATTCATAGGGGGTAAAGTTTCTTCCTTGTAGATTCTTCTTCCGATTGACCAAAAAGTGGTCGAAACGTTCCTCTTATCGATCAACCTTCGACTATCGTTTTGCGGAATTGTAAAACACTCCTGTTGCTCCAGATTCCGCGCTAAACTTTCATTTCGCTCGACTATATTCCTCTGAACTTTCAACTCTTCGGCGAAGTTGGAGACGCGTGGAAATGATTTAATAAGTCGTAAAGATCGGTCGACGTTGAAGAGGGTCGAGGTTCTTTTTCATAGACCTCCAGATCTCGCCACTCCCGCGATCATGGAACAGCTGTTGCGACCATCGTTGCCGAAATTTCGCTTCGATCGTGCGTGACTTACACTGCTCACCCTCTTATTCTAATTAATCGCCTCCCCTTCGTACCCGCTGCCAAAGTAAATTCCTCCAAAGAAACTTGCTCCTTGTAACCAACGATTAGAAATATACCGTAGACACAATTTCGTGGTTCAACTATACGTAAAACAATCGGCCGAAGATTGTTCTTGCGAGCTTCTTTCAGGAAAGCTAAACAAGGTTCGATTTTACCTTTAATCTTTGTAGCCAATGTATTTCTGTCTTTATTCAAACAAAGCGTCCATCGCGTTGCACGATTTCCATGAATGTATCTATGAGTTATATCGAGGAAAAATTATGCCTCGTTAAATCATCAAGTTGTAGATTCCGTGACAAATAGAACAGATTTTTATAGAACGAGATCGTTTCTCATAGATATATAGATCAGATTTATAGATATATTCAAGAGATCATTTTTTACAACGAGCCTCCCAATTGTTAAACTCAATTTTCCAAGGAGATGAGCCCCCCCCCCTTTCCTAATACAATCACGTCGTTCTTGATTTTCGTTCTACTTCGAATCATAGAATCATCCTGATTTCCCTCGTACCGCGAATTTAGACGCGTACCTAATCAGATTCCGTATCGAACGAATAAATTTATAAGCCGTGAAAAGACCTGTCTGGTACCAAGAAATCGGCAGCGTAACAGCGCGAAGCGAAGGGTTGGAGAAACGTCGTCGAAATTCACAGAGGGATTCGGTGGATTTCGTCGACCACCTCAGCGACGTTTTTTCCCAATTAAAAATTAAAAAATCCAGCCCTCTCTCAAGTAAAGGATCACGCAGGAGACACGAGATGGGAGGGCTCGGCCAGCGAGAGGGAGAAACAGTTCTACGGCGGATGACTGCACCGAGATTTTCTACCGATTAAACATTATTTTTCCTGCTGGTCTCCGCTCCTCTCGTCGTACGCGCCTGGACCCGGCCTTCTGTTTCTTTTTACATATGCTAATTCCACGCTCTCCACGTTTTTCCCGGCCCTTTTCAACCGTGCGCCGTGCTCTCGCTCCGATGAATCCTCGACTCGATGTCGACGTGTCCTGCCTGAAAGATTCCTCGCTCGCGCTATCGTTGCGCTTCGATTACCCGTGAACGAGGCCCAGCTTCGTCTCGTTTTCCCTCTTTCCGTTTCTCCTTGTAGCTTGTCTCCGTGTATACCTACGCTCGTTCCCTCTGCGCCGATCATTTTTTCTAACAAACGCCGGTGCGTTACGTAGCGTTTGTTGGCAATTAAAGGCAAGGATTACGATTAAAGCCAAACCTCTTTATATATATGGGGATTGGTGGATCTTCTCCGAGGTTGAAGTTAGAATCGGAACTGTCTTTAATGTTTAGGTTGGTTTGGATATTTCAATAATTCTCAGATTGGTTTCAAATTTTGCCGATATAATTCAAACGGACATAACGCACGCAATACGGACACAGGAATCTTTTACGACAAATATTCATAAATATCTGTTTCTAGTCACTTCTAATCGCTATTTTTCATTGATTTTAGTTCAAACAGTTGCTCGACGGCTCGTTTTCCAGACATTTCTCGTTCTAGAGATGAAAGATCACCTCGGCTTCGATAATCGCGACAGAATTACTCTCCGCAGAATCCCTCGACTCTGGTGTTTCGACCGCGATAAGAAGAATCGCCGGCAGATTCTATCTCTTCCGTCGGCAAGAAAAAAGCATAATGGCCGCGTGTTTACGGGCTCGCGATAGTCTACGTCCATTTACACGACAAGGATTTGCACACCGCGAGAAGACACGAGAGAACGTTCGCGTACACCCTAAGTTTGCCCAGGGATCATGCAGTGTTAAAAACTCCCCTGTTTACCGGCGAAGCTCGTAGCCGAGGGTGGCTCGGATCGTTATTTCAGAGTGTTTGTCGTGTTTTAAGATTCTGACGTTTTGACTGGCCGAATCGCGGCGGAACGAGGCTCGTGTACGCCGCTTCTATCGACTGGCCCTCTTTTCATCCTCCAAGGAAGACTTTTCAGTCTCGCCGATCGCTTCAGTCGGCATTTTACGTTGCGACGTTTTCAAAAAACAACGATCTAATCGACACGTCGACGACGTCGTATTCCGAAGATTAAGAAACGGTTGCGAGGACAATATCGTTCGGATAGTCTGTATATTTTTTCAAATTTCAAGCTGGTTGATATTTGACATCTGCCTTTTCTCGTAATTGATCAAACTCAAACAATTCACGGAATTAACGTTTACTTGCATCGAGTCAGAAACGCGACGGCTTATCCATTTCCGTTATGGATAAAAAATACTATTATTTTTGTCAAAAATACCACGATTTTTTTCGAAGAAACGGAATTTATTACTCGACGAGAAATAATTCGAAAGAAAAAAGAAGGAAAGATAATTTTCATAGATGATACGGCCTGAGAAATTGAACGGTCGGAGGATATGTAGGCTGGATTGAGAAATTATGCAGAAGGCTGCAACAGGGCGCAGATTGATGCGTAGAAAGGCAGCGTTTAGCACGCAACGAATTACGATTTCGGCGAGCGTAGACAGGTGGAGGGCAGCAGACCTCAAGGGGGAGGATCGTTCTTCCAGCGAGTTACACATAATGCCTCATAAACACCCTCAAAACGCCTGCCATCACCCTCGATTCGCGCCGCCACCGCCATCACGAATCTGACACCGCACCGGCAATAAACTTTGGCCTTGTTAGCCCTCCGCTTCCACCCTCGGAAATCTCTGTATTCTATTTCGAATAATTTTTTTCCTCACCCCGACTGTGTTCTTTTTCTATTTTATTCCACGGATTAAAAAGCATCGATGAATTTTTGTCATCGCCCTTTACTCGAATCGGAAGTTAAATCATTTGAAAGAGTATAGTGGATCTTTGTTACTTTACTATTAGAGAAGCTTCAACTAGAAAAGTTGTTTCTTTTTAATTAGGACCGCTTTGTCGCGTACTTACAAAGATACGTTTTTATAAGAAGAGCTATGTGAATCACTTCTGACATACTATAAATAAGTTGAATAATTTCGACGTGTATCTAATCTACATATCCAGTAACAATTTGTCATTTATGATAACGTTATATTTAAAAAGAAGTGGCATTTCCACGACATTAAAATTGGCTAAGTTTTTCTTGATAAGTTATCTTGGTTCTGAGATTCGAAACAACTCGTATAATCTTATTATTTTGAAATATCACGATCCAATCATACTTAAAAAAAGATGTGCTGCGGATGCAGGTTCGTCACTTGGTCACGAATATTTTTACGAAGCAAATTGAGGTATTTCAAAGGGTTAGAAACAAGAATGCTCGTATCACGAAACGGAACACGTAGAGAAGCAGAACGTTTCCTGGGTGACGTTAAACGTCCGGAGTTGAATATTTCGCTGGACGACGGCGGTAAGCCGGTTAAATGTCGTGGTTCACCGTAAAAACCCGGTCGTTTGCCGTCCAAGCCACGCCGCCATAAAATAAAACTGCGCAACCGCGTGCGTGTATGCACGCCGACCCCATTATAAGCCGTATAACTCGGCGCTCGTAGCACGAAAACTCGCGTAAGTGCCAGCTTTTATTTCATCGTTTAGCCTCTGACCCTCCGTCGATGTATCCCAGCTGATCGTCGAATCGACGTTAAAAAATCTTGGCTGAAAGTTGAAAATCGATGATCATTCTGTTTCGTGTGTTCGACTCGTAAAACACTTTTCTGAGTGAATATCAGTGAATACTAGCGAATATCAGCGAATATTAGTACATTGTTGATAGTTAACAGCGATTCTGTTTTATGCATACGCGTTCATTATCGACAATTTTATGTGGCAAAGGTTAAACTTGAACTTGGATTCGCAAATATTCTTTAGAATTGCATTTAATCTGTAATAATCAAACGAAACGATAGTTTTGGCGTGGAATTAGTTAACAACCGTGTAACGTTTGTTTCAACCCTGAAATATCGGTCAGCAATTTGCTGGAACTTTGAAATGGCTCTTCTGCGAAAGAAGAAGATACGACTATCATGATTTTCATCTGTGGTCTTCGTATTAGAGAAATACAGGCGACTCGTGTTGTTAGCAGTTCTGCCATGTTTTGCACAAACTATAGATACTCTTTAACATTATATAAAAACACGCAACATTTAATGCGTAACTAAATGTTCTATACGCAAATCAGTATAGTTCAAGCGATATCGATCAAAGTAAATAGATCCACGTAACTATGTCGCTAAACCAAACGATATATCTGTCATCCAAGCGTCATCTAAATAAAAATCAATATTAATCATTGTAAAAGGAAAATCCGTAACCCGGCCGAAGCGCTTTGACGCTTTTCGTAGTTCTAGCTTCTAACTTCCATAAAAGCTATTATACTTTGCTAATTTTATCTAACGATTTAATTATCCAATGCATCTCATCTTGTTAAAAAGCAACAGAAACGTAGCCTTCTTTGAACACGCGCTTCTCAACTTCAAAATGTACATTTTTTCTATCTCACAAAAGATATCCTTTACAAGCACAATCTGTTAATGCATCGGCGGATTCGAAATGTCGACGACAAAATTTGAGGCAGAAAAATCGAGCTCCCGCTGATTGAAGCGACAGGGTGCATCTCGACGAAGGTTTGACAGGGGCATCACGGCCGTGGATCGAGCGATCGAACCGGTCGACAGGCCGGGTATCGGTGGAAAAGGTGGAGAGGACGAAATCGCGCGTAACAAACGGCCGTGTACATTTGTCGGGGGTGGGCTCGCGTTTAGCCCTCCCCCCTCCTCGACATTAACATATTCCGGCCGATTCAGGGCAAACATCGACGCAGCGGCGCCACTCGTTCACCCCTTACTTCCGGCACATTTGTGTTTTGTTTCCAGCGAACGCACCCCGCGAACGCTCGTCGTCGTTTTCGCGAACAGTTGGCCGCGTTTCTCGCGAAAAACGCGTTGGCAAGGCGCGTGCTAGGGGTGGTTTTGTCGTTAGGGTTGTTTGTTGCGCTCCGACGAAAGTCGTGTAAGAGTATTCCCAGGTTTTTTTGCTTCTCCGAAGAAGTCTCCACGCCCGAAAATTTGGTTCGGTTGTGTGCTAATTTTTGGTGAGTGTTCTTTCTTTTTATTTGAAGGTAAATATGTTTCTTGGTGAGAACGTGTCTCGCAGAGGCGTATCTCGTACTTTAGAGCGAGTTTGTGGCTCTGTATACTCATTTAGTTGTGAATCATTTTGCATAAACATCAAATGGCTATACGAGGTGCATCCATTTTGTACAACGTTCTTATATCTTCATCCTTGTTTTTGAATTCTTTTACTTTCGTATTTACTTGTACTAATTTCGTTTTTACTATAAACGAGATTTCTTGTGTATGTGACAATGAGATAGTGCAAAGGCGTGCGAAGAATCGGTGTAAGTAGAATCAGACTTATAGAGCAGGCAAATCTTGTTTTCAATAATTCCCTTTAAATTCCGAGAATTCTCAGCTTCAGAAAATTTATTGGATTTGGCTTTTGTCCTTTTTACGTTTCTTATCTCGAATAATAGTACTACGCGAGATTTTTATTATCCTTAGGATCGAAAGAAGTTGTTGGGAAACTGGGGTGTGATCGCGTTTTACCGCCTGGCGATAATTCCGCCAACATCCTGTTTTAAGTCTCTACTTTTGTTCCAGGGAAGAGCTTCACCTTGACGATTATGCTGCAAACATCGCCACCTCAAATAGCCACTCTGTCGAAGGCGATCAAGGTCACCGTCGATGGACCAAGAGAACCCAGGTCAAAGACAAGTAAGTGTTGCAGGGTTTTATCAGCAGTAGGTAACTCAGCTTTTAAACTTGAACGGACACGATAGATGTTTAATCACCTGTTTATATTTCTGATAACGTGAACTGGATTATTATGAAGTGAAAATTTAAAAAAGCTAATTCTTTGAAAAAAAAATTTAATTACCTTTTATCGAATAATTTTATTCTCCTAAATGTACGAATATGAATTTAGTTGGATGGAAATCTGCACTTAATTAGATGCATATTTCTATTCAATTAGATGCAAATAATTTACAAACGCAAGTGACAAGGCTGTTAACTCAACAACTCACAAACTATCTTCCTTTTTTCTACTATTTTTCTAATACCTAATAGTCGTATTTCTTTTCAACACCGTTCATTTTTGGACAGAACATTTCTAAAATAAAAAGAGGGAAAGAAAAATAGAAATCATCTTCCGAAACTCCGTCAAACCTTAACCCCTTACCTTGCAATTTCTCTAACTTCTACTAGTATAGTACGGGCCAAATCACTGGACAAATAAATACCGACAGCTAATTACGTGATAGTTATAATAAATTGTGGTAACAGAGCTACCGGGGACAATAATAGTCTGCGAAAAGAATACGAAGAATGAAAGTCACTGGCCAACCAAAAATGTTAACAAATTGTAGTAACGATTAACGAAGAGCTCGACTAACAAGCGAACAATTTACATCGTACGATGTCCAGACGCTGTTGAGAATCGTAATGCTCTGCAAAAAGATTTGAGAAACGAGAGTCAGTGATTTGTCTCACCCCGTATCAATTCAGAGTAGAAAAAGAACACGCGTTATAATACCCCACACGAATTCACGTTGCGTTTCAGGACACCAGGCCTTTCATCCCTTCCACTTCGGGCCCAGGCCGTTCCCTTTCGGCCACCCTCAGGATCCTCTGGGATTCAAGTTGTCCGGTAAGTGTCTGCCGATAGAACACTCCGTCCAGATCTGCTACCTGCCGGCGTGGCACATAGTGCAGCATCCGCCTCGTAGCGCGTCTCCAGCTCCAACCGGATAACTAAGTTTACAACCCTGCATCATCCCCTTTGCCGATGTCGCGAAGGCAAGCTTGCTCCACTCAGTCTTGGCTTGCTTGGTGGCTACGAAGGGTGTCAAAATTGAGCGTCGGCAGGCGCCGACTCAAAATTGAGTTTTGCCACGGGGCGTCTAAGTGGAGAAGACTCTGATTAAGTCCCGGCCTTTCGTTTGTCGACGCCACTCTTCGCCGAAACTTTGCGCCCCGTTTGACGAACGACTTCTCGCGCTACTGAAATTTCCGATCGTTCTCGAGGGAAACAGCCGCTAGGCCCATAGTTGACTTTCCTTGGCAGTTGGAGAGAAACGAAAGAAACGTTCGATGGTTTCATCGTCGCGAGAATTCTCTAGGTTTAGATTGTTTTTCCATGGGTAAACGACGGAATTTGTCAGTGACTACCAGCAAACGACTAAAATTAATATCGAGACCGTGAAGCTCGACTTTCTAAGTTCAACTCTGTTTCGTAGACGAAGGTGAAGAATTTTCGAGTAGCTTGCCAACGAATAAGCGAGATCAACTGGATTTTTTCAGTTTAGTAGTTTCTCGGACGAGACGAAAGAATTTCCTGTAACCGGATCGCCGACGAATTACCAAAATCCCATACATTTCCAGACCTGTCTCATCTTGATCCTCCAGAAAATCGAATATGGTTAATCCCGGGTACCACAGAACTTCGTTATTCTCAACACTAAAAAGTTCCATCTCTCAATCATCCAGAGTTTTGTCAATTAATCATCGCACGAGCAACTGAATCACAGGCTTCTATCCCGATGTTTAAAAGATCCAATATGATTAATGTATCGATACCACAAGTCTCCGTTACCTCGAGCACAAAATGTTTCATCCCTGAAGCATCCATTTTTGTCGATTTATTACCGCACGAGAAAGCCAGAGCGAGCGGCCGGTTGCAGCGGCGATTTCCGGTGGCGGCGCATTCGACGAGCTAGTTTGGCGGCGCGGATTCCAATTCAAATTCGTTCGAAGCTCGAAATTTTGATGGGACTAGCCTCGAGCAGCGAGGGTCGGCTACTGATACTGGTGCACCGACAGTGTATTGTTTCGGCATGATAAGCGGCTTAACGGAGCTTCCCTCCCCTGCCTGCCCCCGAGGGTAGTGCGGAGTAGCAGTCCTGCCGTCGATTTCTCGTCTCTGCGCTCCTATCCATTCCCTTCTCTCTCTCTCTCTCTCTCTCTCCCTCCCTCTCTTTCTCTCTATCCGCCCTTTCCAACCCTCCCTTTTGTCCCACCACCCCCGTGGTCTACTCAATCAAGGACCGCGCCCCCGTCGACTTTCTCTTCTTCTTCTTTCCTTCAGATTTCCCATAGTAATTTCAGCTAACGAGGACGGACGCAACAATTTCCAGGTCGGCTGCATAAAATTGTTCCACGGTAATCGCTGAGCGGAAGTGTCGCACAGTCTCGTGTCGTAACGCGGCTATACAGCACGGCTAAATCGAATTACCGAGCTGCGCGATGGAAGTTCGCCGCGTTGGATATTTTGCGGAGAACGCCGGCTGTGGCAGGAAAATAGAAGAGGATAGGGCACGACGTGGAGGAACAACGACTTCGTCAGTTCTATTTTTGCCATTGTCGAACTTGCTGGCTGATAGGTAGGATTAACTTTGTTGGAATTACTCTTGATAAGGTTGGTCGTGCTCGTATTTAAGGTTTTACGATCGGATCACATGCGCTGTTCTCCGATCTGTCCTCGTGTCTTCGTTTCAATATTCTTCTTATAGAAACGCATTTGAGTATCGTAATGCACACGACGGACACGGGGCGCAATTTCAACGACTACTTTACCACGCGTGCTGATTTTTCAGCGTCGTCCTACGTTAAAGATATTCTCGTCCGAAAATAGAGTACAAGTACGAGTCTCTGCGCTTCTTTCGACGCGGAGCTTCGTCATCTGCCACGTAGAAGTTCCACTTTCACCCAAAATTTCTTTACGCGGTCCTTTCCCTCTGCGGGAAAATTCTCATCGTCTAAAAATTTTTTTAGATTACACGCCAGTGTTTTTATCCTTTCGCGACAAAACTCGACGACCGACCATGCGTGAAAAAAAAAAAAAAATCAAACTTTCGTCAAAAATTCGTTCATTAGTCAAAGACGTTCGACTTTCCAAAATCTCGACCTTCCGCGTCTAGGAAAATACTTGTTCGTTTTCACCCTTTTCGTTTCAAGCACAACCCTTACGTGCCACGAGGAAGAACGTTCGTTCGCCAGTTCCTTAACCACCCTTCCACGACAAATTCAATTCTCCTTCGAAGGAAACGCGCTGTCGCGTAACTGGGTCGCAGTCGCGACCGACATCACCCTCATATCGATCGGTTTATTCCCAGCTCGTGTCCACCACTTTTTCAACCCTTTCGCTGGTAGTTGGCTGGTAGTTCGACGGTCAGCGCACAGGTTGCGCCTCCGTCCAGTTCGCCGCTGGGGTCAGTCGGACAAGCGTTTCAACTTTCGCCCACCCTTTTGAAACACCAAAGGGGCTATAGCCTATCGTTGTTCGGATAAAGACGCGTTTCAAGAGCTGGTTTATTAGATATCCGCGTCCGGGGGTTGATAAGGAGAGGAAAGGGGAAGAAGAGAAGCAGCGAGAGACGGCTGGCTACACCGAGCCAGGGGTTGTTAAGGTGCCCATTGAGGTGTAACTAGGGGGATGTTATTAAATTTCGTTCGGGCCTAGCTCGAGGGGAGGCTCGAATTTTATGCTATCCCCGAGGACCATCGAAGTCCGGTACAGAGTCTGTCTTTATTCCATCTTTGAGTCTTCTCTTCTTTTGTGCCGTTTCTTTGAAGGTGTTCAAGAAGCGACGTATACTATTGTTCGTCGGTATTCGGATACTTGTAGCAACTGTGTTTGAATTTAACTCCCGCTTATAAGTATCGGAACGCTTATAAAGAGTGAGGTTAACTTCAGAAGTTATTAGAAAATTATTAAAAGCTTTGGGATTATTATCTCGCTTTTTAATTGTTAAAAACTTTGAGACGTATTATCTAAATTAGTTTTAAACTGTTAGAGAATGATTAAAAGCTCGCAAAGTAATTATTACTTGCTTGAGATTATGCAGAATCTCAGACAAAGGAAGAATTCGTATATTCGATGTTGCGATGGAACGTTTTTTTTTTTTTTTACCTTCATGCGTGATAAGATCGAATTCTCTCTTTCGCTTAAATATCATCCACTACATTCCTTGATCACTGCTTTTGCTTAACCGATCCTGCCGTTCATACTCTTAAACTTTTCTATTGTATTTCTCGTTACTTGATCCGAAATTCTCTGTGCCCCGCATCTAACTCGTTCGACATTCATTCAATGCGTTTAGAGGATCGCTAAGATCAACGTACGATTGTTAAACCATCCATGCGTCTCTCGCGGTACTATCTTGTATGAATGCAAATTTTTCTTAATTCTTATTAATTCGGACGAATCATCGTATCTCACGCGTAACCAGGTGTCTTTATACTTATAAACGGGAGATAGATGTAACTGGCCGTATTTCTCAATCCTTCGTCAAATTCTCCATTCGTCTTTGAACTGATTCTTCTTTCGTGCAACTATTAGCAGAAACTCGAAAGGATTCGTTTACTCGTCATTTGAAGCTTCGTCGTTCAAACTAATTTCCACGCAAGAAGAAACGCTCCAAACTTTAGGGGATTTTTAAAAAATAACCATCTTATCTCCAGCTATTTATTATGTCTGATACTTTTCTTCGAAACTCTTTATCTTCAAAGATCATCGATTCGCGATCAGATTGTTGCACAACTGGACGATTGAATTTCAGGACGGGGAGCGACAGGGCGGAGGAAACACGAGGAAAATTAATGTATTCGGTGAGAGTGGCAACACGCGAGAAGATCCTCGCTGAGATTGTCCGAAGAGCGAAAACAGGCCGATCACGTGGCTCCCGGGAGGGCGTCTTTGTCAATCCAGCTAAGGGGATGAAAAATCGCGAGAGCAGCCAGGGATTCGAGTTAACAAGAACAGCTCGCGCAGCTCGATTCCTAACTCACCCCGAGTTCCGTTGTTCCACCTCTTTCCACCCTCCAGTGTCAATTAACCGCCTACCAGGGGTTGGGGGTTGCGCCGGAAAAATCGCAACCCCTGTTTCAATAAGGTGGCCTTTACCTCATTTGGGGGAGATTGTTAGGAGCGTTCAGTTTAAAACTGTCGCGCGCCTTCGTTTCACGGATCGTTTTACAGTAGATCTTCGCGAGCTTTCTTTAAAGAGGACCTCTCGTTTTCTCCTCTTTCCTTCATTTCCCCCCTGCACTGCTTCTTTTGGAAATTCGATTCGGTAAATTTTCTCGGAGAAATATTTAATCGATCGTCGAGAACGGAAGGTGGATCGTGTTTTAGATCTGCGATCCGATTGTCAAATTCGCTTTGCAGGATTTTGCAGCGCGAACTACGAAGAAATGAGTCCCGCTATAAATCACGGTACAAGGTGTTTGGCGTAGATATACGTAAACGAATGTTACGACATACAGGGTGCTTTCTTCGTTTTGCATTCATGAATACTTTAATTAGTTGCGTAACTGTTCCGATACGAAGAATTGTGTCGGGAATGAAATTTAGTTGGTCTGGGGAATCGCAGTTAATAATATTTTCCCTTCGAGATAATTTTCGAGGCCATCGACAGTTTTTCCAGGTGAAAATATCGGCGAGCTCTTTTATTCGTTGTATCGTACTCGTGGTCGAAGATGATTATTTTTGAAAGATTCTTTTAACTTTAATCTTATGAAACTCACTATACGAACGACAAGGAAACTGCTGTACGTCTTTCTCAGGCTTATACTCATGCGCGCGTGTGTGTGTATATATATTTGTGGACAATTTAAATTTCTTCAATTTTACAGTGAAACGAATTCGAACAAATTTCACATACCTGGAACATTTTATACGTCGAACCCATAGAATATTACAGAATCACTCGTAGAACGTTCCACGGAATATCTTAATTAGTTTATTTAGTTGAGTTCCGAGTTTCCGAAGAAACCAACCCCCGATCGAAAGGCAGGGTGTCGATTTTCAGACGGAACTCGAGTCCTTCTTAAAGGATCCTTTCACGTCCACGGAGAAGCGAGTAACCCTTGACGAGTGCGGTGCAGGATCCTTAAAGGTTCCCTTTTTAAGGGTTGCCTCTGTCCACCCCAGCGTCAAATCACGGCGGATCCTTTAAATTCGCGTCACATTTCACCCTCCTGCGTGTCTTGCAAGAGCCTCCTGGGGCGTCCCGTCTTTTAATCAGCCCTGGTGACCAGGAACTTTCGGTCGCGGCGACGGTAACTAATGATACCCTCTGTCCTTCTCCTTCGTTCCCTAACTTCTATCGTTTCCTCTATCTCTTTTATCTTATAACGACACGAGAACCCGTAAACGCAAAAGGACGGTAAATGAATTTAATGAATTTACATACGGCCTTGTCAGTTTCTAATTTACTTCCGCATAATTTCATTTCTTACGAGTTCTTAAAACATTCGAAATTTGGCGACATACACGTTACGCGGCGTAACTCTTCTAATTTCCAAATTGCAACTGAAGAAAGCTATTTGGTTACTCCCTCCTATCCGAACAAATAATTTGGATATTATAACATTTCACAGCATAATACTAATTTAGTATTAAGTGACTAAAATATAGAACCTAGCCAGCCTCGACTTCTTCAGCAACACCTTGCGTCTCTCTCCTCCTGAAATATCGAGGCTCTCCTAAGAGATTATCACTCGTGACCCGAAAAAGTATCGGAATGGAACCGGTACATCGAAACTCGTCAATTTCTATTTCCCCGTACATAACCGTATCTAGTCAAAGAACGAGCGAAGAATACGACGGATAGACGTGACTCGAAAGGGTAGCGAGAAAACCTGTACAATGAACGTTACGAAAAGTTGGCCGTTTTTATCCGTAACTTCAAAGAGGATGCAAGCGTAAATAAGAGAAGGAAACAGGCACCGAGGGTGAGAGGGGATGAAAGGTTGGTGTGCGGAGGGCGAGAGCGAGAGAGACAGCAATTTTCTCGTCCTTTCTCGAAATATCTCCTCGCAGAGCTTAGATCGGTGCCAGGGACCTTTCCAGGGTGGCATTTTAGGGGTTGCTGCGACGCGATAATGAGAACGGGCGCAAAGGGTGGGTGTGCAAAGACATCCGACCGTCGGTAGCGAGAGGCTAGGACGTGGGAAACGGGGGTTGGGGGTGGTGGGTCGGCGGCAGGATAGAGGGACGGCGGGGGTAGTTAGAGAAGAAGCTGAAAAGAGAGAGAGAGAGAGAGAGAGAGAGAGAGAGAGAGGGAGGGAGGGAGGGAGGGGGCGGTTGAGCGAGCAAGCTACACAAGGGTTAACGCCTTAGCAGTAAGAAGGGCGTTTTAACTCCTGTTTTGCATAGATTTGAATAGATAAGGAGGACAGGAAAATACGCGAATTAATTTATTATGTATCTCTGGCTGGTTGCCGCCCGGAGGGGTTTTAAGCGAGCAACCCGAACGGAACCGGCTTTACTCTTTACTTTCGAGCCTGCCCGTCACCCTTTAGCCCAACGTCTTTAAACGCCCCCTCCTCCCGCCGTCCCTAAGTTTCCCGACGGCTCTCGCTCTCCTATCCTCCGCACTCTTTCTCTTTCTTCTAGCTATGACAAACGTAATTCGCTTCTGCATCTCACGGCTTAGAGTTTCAGCGAAGATGGAAAGAATCCGGAGGCGGGCGACGTGCTTTTTCCTCTCGTTCGTTTTTTGTTTTCCTAATCGCCGTGCAATTAAGGAAAGAAGGAGATTTAACGTTCTCTATTGTATCCTCGGTCATAGTGTGTGTTCTATGCGGATAGATTTTAATCGTATATTCAGTAGGTAGAAACGTATGAAACGTCCAATTTTTAAGGATTCATATTTTACCGAGTTCTGAAAAGAACACACGTAAGTGTCTATGTGAATGTTAAGGGATTGAAATTATCATCGTTGTATTTCGAAATGATACGTTAGATATATGTTTATATTTATTTTGAGAAAGGGAAACATTTCGGAAATTGGTAGGACATGGTTATTTCCAACGAGTGTCTTCTTACGTATCACCGATCTATACTACTTACTAGTTCATCGGATACTGTTCTTATTAGTTAGTAACTTATCACGCATAATTGTTTTCCGTATTATTATTTCCAATATCCGACTTTCAATATCTGATTTTCAATATCATTGATTCGTACTACTAACTCGCGGTAGAAATTACTTTTTACCAAGATTATCGTAATTCTACCATTTTCAATTTTAACGAAATTGACTCGATCAGTATGTTTCATACACGATTCACTTTAACGAGACCGTTTGTGCTACCTGTCCTTATCGTACAATAATTTACGCCGATTAATTGTTTCTAATCGTTATTTTCAACGATTGTCTGCCGTATCATTGACTCATACTACTGACTGCCAATATAAACTGCTTTTCGCCGAGATTATTCGTAATGTTTTCAGCTATATCTTTTACTAAAATCGTTACACGGTGTTACAGCTCTAAAAATTAGCCAACCACGAGCTTCTTTGGCCAAGTTTCAAGCACGACAAGTATCGAGAAATAACACGAACGCGTAACCCGACGTGTGGGGTGGTTAAAACAGCGGAGCACATTTTGAACATGCTGCTCGATAATACATCATCCCTTAAAGCTTCTGTACCCCGGCGGAAGGTACACATAAAGGCAACTAACCCTAGGGCCGTAACGTTTAAGCTTAACATTTCTCACCCCTTAAAGGGTAGCGGCTCCTTGAACCCTTTCAGCTCTCTGCCGTTGCTGTGTCTCTTTCCCTCCGACTCTTTCAGAGGCTCTCGCCTGGCTTCTCCCCTCATTAGTCTTCATTTGTTTTCGGAATTATCGCCCGCCACCCTCCAACCTGGCACGCGAACTCTCTCCCCCTCCGAAAAGGGTGCCAGCCGTTTTGGGGGTTTATTAAATTGAAAGTATGTTACGAGCTGGTTGAAACAGATACGCGCCGCTGTCAAATACCGAAACTCTCCAGTTTCGTTCTATCAGCGATTACGAGGCTCGAAATTCTCACGATTCTAAGGGACGAAAGGATTTTGCGAATTTTCAAATACGAAGTCCTCCAAAGTGTCGCATACAAAAATTTGGGAACTCTCGAGTGTAAACATTTGCGGCGTCTGAAACACAAAAGATTAGGGAAATAAAAGATGAATGTAAAAATTTGGAAAATTTCAAGTATGAAAGTTTGCGAGCTCTCGAGTATACGATTCTGGAACCTTCTCGCATACAAAGATATTCGCATTCGTCGGTATGAAAGTTTCTATTAATACGTTCGGAGGTTTAAGGATATCTTCGTTTAAAATAAATATGGATTTCCGTGCGAAGACTCGAGGGTGGATTTTCAGAGAATAGGCAAGCAAAGTCGTCACTTACGGCGCATCAGGTACAGGAAACCCTTGGCCTCCTTAAGCTCGCTCACAGCGTAGCTTTCGCGCGCCTCTTATCGTTTTCTTAATCCCCTCATAAAGTAGCTGCATCCTACAACCTTCCACCCCCACCCCTCCATCTCTCTTTCTCTCTGTCTCTCTTTTCCTCTGTGAGTTTCCAGCTGGGTTGCTCGTAGTTCCACGACGATGTGGTAGAACGCGAGATAGTGGTGTCCTCTCTGGCAAGCTCGGCTTAAAGAGAGCTTAAAAATCACCCCTTCAACCCCTACCGAGCTTTTTCCATCCCTTCTACCAACCGTACAACTGTTGGAGGGGATTCAATGGCAGCCAATAGCGATGGTCGCGAGCCATGTATGCCACGCCCACGTTCCAGTGACCAGACAACCCTCCCCACCCTTTAACAGACTTCCCCTACTTGTCACCCCCGTTGTGATCCCTACCCCTGAAGCCGGTGGCTTCGGAGCTTTCACGGAATTTTTAAACTGCCCCGCACAGATGACGGTATAATCTGCTATTGATCAAGGTGTTTCGAAAAACCGATACCATACCGATGACTACGGGCTTCACTTTTACTCCTTTCCACCCCCAAACGTCCGCCACCCCTGCTCGCCAGCTACAACTCGTTCCGCCGCGGTTTCCTAACTTCTTTACTCGATCGTTTCTGTTAACGCTTCCACTTTTTCTCGTTTTTATCGTGTTAGTTCCAAGAGCGGATATTTATCTATTTTTATATCCTTCAGGGGATGCGTTTTTCGGTGATACGATGCAATGGATTCGATTAGGATTAATTTCTCCTTTTTCCTTTTTTATTTTCGTTTTTGTCTGCTTAAGAAGAAGGAGATGGAAGTGCGAGGGGAAGGGTAATTGCGTTGGAACAGGTTAAGCTTTGTGATGTCGTCAATTTAATTGTACAGCTGCATACGTGAACGATTCCCATGGTCGCCCGGTATCGGCTAGAATTGAAATAAAAAAAAAAGAAAGGTGATCGATCGTTTCTCTATTCTCTGTTGGATAAATTTAACTGTCCATCCACGTCAAACGTTCGCTACGTCAAAGAGAAGCGTTTCTGTACCTCTATCTGTCATCCAGCGATCGTTTATCCACCTGACATTATATAACATTTCCACATCTCCTCCAGAGTGCGTTTCTTTTTCAGTCTCGTTGCTATTTATTGCGGTCGTTCCTCACGTTCTATATTCATCCCGGGCCAAGATTGATTCCTTTTAAACGTCGCGTTCAATTCTTTATTCGGCACGAAATTGACTCGTTGAAGATACAAGAACCTTTAATTGATATCGCTCGAAAATAAATGTACAACATGGTAATTATTAAATTACAACATGGGTTGCGTAATAAATTCGTTCACTCTATAATTTATATTTTTAGCCGCAGCGTACGAACATACGACAATACGAACGTATGTAATGTGCACGATTGTATCGTTTAATAACCGTAACGAGAGGAAGACGAACGTTAAGAGCGTCTAGTAAAAGAACTGTTCTTTAGTGTACATGTCGCGTTAGATCTCCTTCGTGATACACGGTTCGCGTTTACGATGTTCCAAATTACAACAATGGAATATTTACTGTACCATTAATATCGGAACATTAAGTGCGCCAATATTCTTCGCCAATGATCATCGAATAATTTAAAGAACACCACTATGTACGTATATTCAATTCTGTTCGTAAAAGGACGAAATCTTTTCGAGCTAAAACGACTGCAGTTTATAACTCGTTTAATCTACTCGCAGAGGATAATAGAACTAAACGACACATATATACGTTTTCTCAGGTTCGTCGAAAGAAATACGAATGAATTTATTACACAACCAAATACGTTTGGAGAACTAGAAGATTGAGGAATAATTTAGAAAAAAAAAACCGCTTTTTCTCATTTTGAAAAGGACTTTGGCCTTTATCGATCGAAGAAACGGTGGCCAAGGCGCTGGCCAAAAAGCCAAACGACTGACAGACATTATTTTAGATCTCTTGGATTGCACAGGCTTGCAACACCTGGGTCTGGAGCAAGGAGCCAGCCAAGGGTGGGGTGGATTACCTCGGGGCTCTCTTCCGCCGCACTGTCTTCCGCCGCCTCCCGGTCACCATTCGCATACACATCCTCCGGCAGCTGGTGCGTCGGCCTTCAATCCCTTCCACCACAGCATCGAGCAAAGATCTCCTAGACTTCCTGGACCTAACTCCGGTGAGCCGTTTTTAACTTTATCATCTTATAAATAAACTGCGGATCTTTACGTGTTTGTGGATTGTTGCAAGCTGCAGCGACGCGCATAATATGCGAAGATATGAAGCGCATCTTTATACATTTATGGAATATTTAACGCGACAACGCGTAGCGCACAAAAATATATTGCGCAAAATAATTAAAAGATAGTTTCCTCCGTTTGATTCTGATTTATTATACGAACTATCATTGTCCGCGCATTCTTTCAATTGTTTTAATACTGAAATTAGCTGAGTGATTTAAATGATCAATTCGTAGTACTCTAAAGGGTATTTTCAACGACTCTTCAGGATTTCGATGATTTTGGTAAACTATATGGACGACGATGAGATCGCTCGTTATATATTTTGCATGATTATTCGCGATAGTTTATGTCGATATCGTTTGTATCAATCGTTTGACTTTTTTTGAACAATTTGTACAAATCCCTGTAGGAGATAATAAATCTATAAATTTCCATGAACATCCGTAGTTTACTTATAAGGCTCTGACATGCTGTAAAAAAAGAAATAATTAGCCTTAAATGATAGGAAGGATTAGATTTAAGAGAATCAGTCGTTACAATGATCTTGTTTGTACTGTTTGTAAAAAGGATAGCTTGGTAATAGTGTCAGACGATTTATAGATGTTTGGCAAAGAGATCAAAACTGATTGATCAATGGGTTTCTTAAAGAACCGTCCAGGAATGATTTGGGTCCAATCAGCGTGTCCGTCAGGGAGGTGACCCCGACCACGTCGCCTGGTAATGCTGGACCTGGACTACTCACGACGGCTACTGTCGCGGCACCAACGCCTCCGGCGGAACCTACCACCACCACTACTACGCCTAGCCCCTCTGGACATCATTCACACTTTCAAGGTATCGATTCACTTCTACCAAATCTTTAAACGAACATAACGAAACTAACTAAAATTAATTTTTTAACCGTCAGTTTGCATGGTGCGGTCACGGACTAGACGATGACTAGACGATCACGGTGACGACACATTTGTGGTTCTTCGGGCTTCGATCGTAATTTCGAATGCTGTCAGAGATACGATCGAAACTCGAAGGGCCAAAATTATGTCAATTACACAAATCGAGGATCACAACTGCCTGTTAAAATGTATCTACTTACGGAACTCGAAACTCGTTTCTCATCTTAAATTTCGATCTCTGATTTATCTCGATAAATTGACGAAAAAAAAAAAAAGAAAAAGAACGAAGAATTCATAGAACTGATACAATCACTTTAATGATAGGTCTTCATCTTCTGGGGGCCACAGGGTCTATCTTCGGATCGATATTCGCCCCGTTGCTGCCACAATCCTCTTGGCTCTACAATCCACTCTACCACACGCAACAGTACGTCTTAGAGCCGGAATGGCACGCTCTAGCGTTAAGAATGGCCCAGCAACGACTCCAGAGGCCTGACCAGGCGCGAGTGGAAGAGATGAGGAAACTCCGTGGCGGCAGTAGCAGTCCAGAATCCGCGTTGAAGGAAGAGAAACGCCGAGACGACGATCAAGATGTTGTTCGTAGATCCGGTCTGGACAGTCCTGACGGGAGCATAGAAGTGGACGATAGGAACGAGCATGATGCGAACAGAGACCGCGTGAGGAGCGACGAGTCTCTTCCGGAACAGGATTCTCCAAGGATCTCTCCCATTAGAAGCGACCTGGAGGACACTACCGACGCCACATTTCAAGATGCTTCTGTTCACCTAAGACCTAGTATAGAAAATTCGAACGATCAAGAGATCACGAACGACGAGACTCCTCGCAGAGATCTGAAGATTCGTCTGGAAGGCACCGTGGATCTCAGTACAAAGAGAGGACAGGATAAAGAGAACGTAGGACAAGATCTTACCACCAGGAAGAAAGAAGACGATACCGACGTGGAGAGGGAAGGCGTACGGAGCAGAAGAGAGAGAAGCCCTAAGCCTAGACAAGTCTGGAGACCGTATTAAACGAGGATATTCTTCATTCGATGGATAAATATCGAAATTTTTTCGCGATGGTCTTGTTGTAAATTCCAACCGGATCTGCCTCGATTAATTTAGGGTCTGTTTTAATGTTAGACAGTCGTACGGCGAGGTGATTATAAGAGAGATTTGTATCGATGTAGACGAGCCTGAACAAGGTTCGTGGAAAGCTCAGAGCCTGGTCCTGGAACCAGGAACTATCATGGACTCGAGGACTAACCAGGGTTTACGTTCGTATAGTATGTAAATATATAAGCGGCGTCCAATTATTATTTAGGTTACTATTTCGCGTACGTGTGAAACGCTACCCATTGTCATTTCGAGTGAGATTAATCGACTTTTCCGAACGATCTTTATCACGCCAGGCCTGAGTTTCGTTTCAATGGACACAAGGTTGATAGAATCTCGCGGAACTTCAACTCCGACGACGAGTTAGGTTATTATCAAGGTCTGCGTGTGATGATGGGTGTCGTTCGATGCTTTCTCATCGTGGCAACTGTGAACCCGCGACGTTGTAAATATCACAGACTTAATAGAGTCCAGGCCAGAGTCACGTGCCTCCAGGCTACCCCATCTTCCTTTTGTTTCTTCGCCTCCTTTTACGAGAGACATTAATCGACCATGAGAAAGTGTACGTAACGAAGATCGAGTATGAGTCGATGTGACTGGCCTCGACGATGAGTTTCTTTCACTGTTTAAGTACATCATCAAATAAAGTAATATCATCCGTTCCACGAATGACCATCTTCTTACGCAGCGTTCTCTTCGACACCAGCCCGGCCTGGTCTTCAAATAGTAAGTACTCTGCTCTGACATTTTACGTAATAACTCGTTGATTTTACAAGATACATTTTTCTTAGATTTGAGATCGTGATTTTTATTACCGTAGGGCCGTTTCGTTAGCGAGGAACAACAGTTCCATAACAGTTCGTTCCGTAACTGCTTCGATATTTTCTTGTTTCGGCGAATGTTTGCAACATAGGAAATTTATTTATTTCGTCGAGATAACTTTTCAAGTGTCTTTGACAGTTACCATTAACAGTATACGGTGTTCATATTAAAAATCAGTTTCTGTTAACGCTTGTTACGCAGAAACTTTCAGAGTTTCCAAAAAGCTCGAATTCCTCGGAATCTTAAAGAAAAGGGGAAAGGATAATTGGTTCCTAGCAAGTTTTAACAAATTCCTTTACTTTCGCGAGGTTTTCGGACGGAGAAAATTCATTAGGTGTTCCATCGCGGAGGAAGTTTTAAAAATTTCGTATTCTTCGAAAACTCGAGGAAAGGAAAACGAACCGGATCGTTTGGAAACCCTATCGATTTATTGGAAGATTCTTGATTAGGATAGGAAAATTTCGCAAACATTCGTCACGTTTCGCGGATCGATATCCTTTCCCGTGGAAGGGTGAGAATTGGCCGATTCGCGGGGGCAAAATCGGCGAAGTCGCGGACGCGCGCCAACTAACCCAACCTAATCCGGACGGACGAGATATGCAGCAGATTCAATAATTCGCCACGATTGCAATCGAGCGGGATGCACCGCACGCAAAAACGGCCAGGCCCGATATCCGCTCGGTGAAAAGGTCCGCGTGATTGATGGGACACACAAAGCGACCCTTTCCTCTCTCCCTCCCTTTCTCTTTCTCTCTTTCTCTCTCTCTCTCTCTCCCTCCCTGCACATAGCTTCAACGTTCACCAACACGCCCTTCGCTTCCAACCTTTGTCTCTCTCCGTGTGTCCGTGTCACGTGGTTGAAATCGAGATAAAAAGACCGCAAAACAATTTTCTACATTATTTTCGGATGCGCCGCCCGATCAAATGAGCAATAATGCCCGGCACACCGCATTGCCATGAATCTTTCAAACGATGTATTCAACCGTGAGCGGCGTTGGTGCAGCGACGCGTTCCCAAACGATGAAAACGTCGCTCGTCCACGTTGCTAATTACGACACAGGTAAATATCCGCAACGAGCTTGGTAAAAATAGCGCGGAGATTCGAAACGGAACGATGGAAAGTCGTTAGAGTTACTTAGTTTTCAATAGTCAATTGGCGATCGAATTAGGACCATCTAGCTTTTTAACTTTGGATTTTCAGTACAGATTCTTCGTGTTTTCATACACTTGCTGCTTACCATACTATTTGCACGCTGTATTACTTACGTTTTAATGCGTATAAAAGTACGACGTACTTACGTTAGAATCCTATATACACGTATCCTATATACGCGTATATGAAATTTGACCGATTGCTATGGTATTATATTATACGTTGCGTCTCGCCTTCCTGTTCCTTGGTTATAGTTGGTACTTTTGTGTACGCGTTTATGCACTGCATGCGTTTTACGTCCCGATTATTTTATCGAACGTTTCGAATTTTTATCTGCAAGTCAAGTAACACGGTTGGGTGTTGAGTCTATAGAAATTTCCAGTGACATCGAAGTTGAGCGAATTATCTGATTATGGAAATATGCGAATGTTCTTTCATAAAAGGAATTTCCTGGCGAATTTGGCTCTGTGACATGGGTTAATAATAAATGAATTAAATTAAATAATTGCTATGTATGCATGATGAAATAATTTGGACACCCAGCGTCGGTTTCTATATTCCACATTATTTGTTTCACATATAGGATCAAGTCCCAATAAAGAACAAGAAGCGTAAATTACACGCACGCTTAAAAATGCCGCGAGTGTCATAAAGACGCGCGATACAGATATTTCTCACAAAATCTCTCAAACGATATTTAACGCGTAATATTCAACGCAAGAAACGATAACTTTATGTAAAAAGAAATCTTACCTTCAAAGATTTCAAAGATTTCTGTCGCATTCCCGAAAACTACGACACAGAGTCCCAACCATTTCTCCATCCATCTGTAAAAAGAGAACTAATACAGAAAGGCGGATGGGTCCTCCTCTTCTCTCCATCTTTCCAGGACGTTTTATTTCTTTTTTTTTTTTCTCTCTCTCTCTTTTTTTTCTCCCTTCGTCGAAAGACCCTAGCGTACACGTCCATGCTGGTCGGGTTATCGTAACAAACTACCCCAATGACGACACGATTAAAATTTCACGGGGGTTGCGTGGCACGGGCGTGTTCTCTCTCTCGGAACAAACCGTCTCTCTGTATGATCCCTCTCTCTGCCGTGCCTACCCCGTCCATCGAGCCGGACCAGACCACCTTTCGATCCCCCTCTCGCTCACGAAGCCACCCCCTCATCCCCGTCGGGTGATTGGTACGCGACCGCAGCCACCCCCGCTTTTTAATACACCCGCACCTGCATACTCCACACCCGCAACCGGTGAGCTGCCACCGTACATACACCAGAGAGGGTGCATCCAACCCCCTCTAACCCCAGCCCCCGTTCTACTACCACCCACTAGTAGCTCTGCTCCTCTTCCTCCCTCTTTCTCTCTCTCTCTCTCTCTCTCTCTCTCTCTCTTTCTCTCTTTCTCCTTCAGCTACCGGTTTGGTGCTGCTGCATCGTTCGTCACGAGTACTCGATCTCCCTGTCTCGCTCTCTTTCCCTTTCACTCTGTGTGTTTGCGTGTCGCGCTCTCGTTCCGCGTCAACGTCAACGGTGCACGCCGAGTGATTCATCGATCGAACACGTATTCGTGTCCCCGGCTCGTTCATCCCCCCGAAATAGCGACAAAGACTGGCCCTCTCCTCTAGCCCGGTGTGCGGACCGGAGCTAGCCCGTATGAAGCTATGCCCGAAAACCGCCGCCACGGCGTCGGGCACAGAAGCCAGAGAGACGGAAAATGCATTTCCAGAGTCGATGATTGGGGCCGTTCTTTCAATCGCGGTGTGGCCGCCTGCGGCTCCCGGCCGGCTCTCTTTCACCGATCTCGATCCAGACGAGAGAAACCGTGACTGGTCAGGGTTTTCCGCTTCAGAGGTACTAAACTTTGTCTTTGTTCCATATGGAAAAGACTGTAGCTACTGGCAATGAGCCTTTTGTGGATTGTACGCGGTGAAATGCGACGAGGTGACGAAAGTTGGCAGACTCGACATTCGAAATATGTCGTGTGGTTGGGGTATCTTTCAATTTCGAACAGAATATTAGGGCTTTATGTAGATTATGATATTTAAATCGCGTGCATTCTTTGGTTAATACTCGCCAATGGCCAGCGCTGGTACTCCGTACGTATTAGTTATCTTTATCGTTATAACTCTGCTTCGTTTCTTTCCACTGTCACTTTCGACTGAATTTTATTCTTTCGACGTTAAGAGGTATCTTCACAGTTTGGACAAAGTATGAGAAACGTGCGTGATTACCGGGTTCAATTTTACGTTGAGCACCTTAGAACATCGTAAATCATAACGTTCTTTTTGTTGGCTGAAGCAGCAGCAAGAATAAAATTGTAAAGGTGCTGACGTTGCTTAATTTCTTCGTTTCCACCGATTTCGACCCTTAACTTTATGTAAACTATACACTGAAACGACCCACCACCAGCAAAATCTAGCTACTGCTTAAAACGTTGATCAAGACCAACCGTACAAAAGCAATTAGGCATCGGTTCTCCTGATCGCGATAGCTCATACATTTTCAAGGCGACCAAATGATTTCCGATCGGTAGTGATGCAGACGAGACAGTTGCGCCTGATTAAAGGGCGCAAAAGGCGTACAGGAAGGGTCAGCGAAGGAGGGATCGGGAATTATTTAACGCGGCTTCTCGACTTCTTCTGATCTTTTCCATCAGGTAGATGAACCCTTTCATCCTGAGGAGAGAGCATCGTTGGGTGGGTTGGCTGGCGATGGCGGGGATTCGAGGCAAGCCCCGATCCGCGACGATGAAAATTATACGCATACATAAGAGCAAGGTGAGAGACTGCTACGTTAAAGAAATTAGAGAGATAATTCCTCGGACGAATACCCAATTTACCCTTTCGTCCGAGCCCGAGCATCCTGGCCTTATTATCTAAAGTGCTCGGGCTGCGAGAGGCTGACAACGAACGAACAGGCAAGGGGTAAAAAAAAAGAGGAAAGAAGGAGGGAAAGAGAAAAAGAAAAAGAAGATGCACCCTTCTGACGGCAAGGAGAGCGCTGCTGCTGGGTTTGCAAGGACAAAAAGTATTAAAAGGACAGTTCCTCCTCGCGAACGTACAACCAACTGGCCGGCTGAAGGGATGCCCGCCAACTTTTTTCGGCTCCTATCATTTATTCACGCCGGAGTTATTTTCTTCCGGATGCTCTACTTTCCTGAAATGCGAAAGGGCAGACCTTTCGATCTCGAGTCTTTGCCGATTTTTTTAAATTAACGCCGACGTGGTTCTCGGGTTTGCATGCACGTACGATACTGTCGATAGATCACCAGGACTTGGTATATTTAGGACGAGCATAAATGGACGGTGTAATCTAAATCATATTACATTTCGTACATCCTAATCTCGCTTTTGGTTCAACGAACAAGAAGACTTGGAATGTTTTAAGATATATAGAATAGCGTGTACTAGGAATTGCTGGATAATTTGTATAAATTGAAGAAATTGTTTGACAGAAGACCGGTAAGATAGGATTGGAAATGGTTCACAACGGATGCAACAGAGTTATATAAATTCCCTACAGAGATGGGAAAAATGGAATTACTCGAGGATACTACCAACACGAATGCACTGTTTATCGCTAGTTTTCTAAATTCTCTTTCGGTCGTGCTAGCCTTGAAAGTTTTCTAAACTTCGGTACATCGATCTCGGCAAAACATTATTTCCATTAAAACTAAATCTATTCCGATGACGCGTGGAAGCATATTTATTTCAATTAAAAAAAGACACCGACGTACGTACTTTATACATTACTTAATATTTACATACTTTTAATAATCTATGACCTAATATTCAAATATCGGAATATCGGAATATCGGAATACTTTCATCGTATAAAAAATTCTTTAAAAAAGGAGGAAATATCGTCGACACTATAGAATACGACGTATTTCAACACAACCGAACACATTTTCCCCAAAAGTTTTCTAAAAATTATTTTCCAAGAAGGTCGATAACTTTCCAAATATTTCCCAGGGGTCTTCTTCTAAGTATCATCTTCCAACAACGCCAATAATAATTTTGTACATTTCACCCGCGCGGGAGCTGCATTATAACAAGGAACCTTCGATTTCCTATATCTGCAAGTTTCCTCAAAGATTTCCGGAAGGATTAATGGAGGATCCTTTGGTCCCGGAAGCGTGACGCGTTGGCTCGATGCTAATAATAATAAACGATCGCAGATATAGCGGAGGCAGGTCGATGTAATTCGTACAAATGATAGTTCACGGCGATCACGGGGGATAGAGCATGTCGGTGGAGGGTGGTGAAGCTCGTATACATCGTAATGGCCCTGAAATTAGATCCCACCCTTGGCGCGGCTCCCGAGTTCGACAAATTCGGTTAGGTCGATGAAAAATGAATCGCTGTTACCACCGGCCTTTTGCTCTCTCCTCCATCGGCTTGGTCGGTTCGCATCTTCGATTTTTATCGGCGGACGTCCGCCACGCTTTAATTTATCGACATATAATTTATCGGGGGTGGCGGGATCTGTGGGTGTTTCAGCAAGAAAGGGATCAGCGTTCCAACGCGATTTTACCATCCGGTATGAAATGTTAAAAGTTCCGGGATTCGAATTCGGTTCTGTTGATTTTTCGATAGGTTCGCTGTTCATTTGCCAGGGTTGTTAATTCATTCTCCGTTTACAATGGTGAAATGTTGCTTCGTTCTACAGACCACAAGTACAAACACGTTCTTCTTGTTCGGGCTTGTACGCTTGCTTTTCGATTCATTTTGGAAAGGTCGATTCGTTGTCCGGTCTTACCGGACAACCCAATAAATTAAGCGACGCGTCTGATTAGTGCCACCTGTTACTACTTACTTACTACTTACGACCTTCCACAGTGCGCGTAAAAGTGCAAACGGTCCTAAAAAAGCTTTATATATATATATATATATATATATATATATATATATATATATATATTCGTGCCATTTGTTGTGTGTTTAATTCGTTTAAAAGTGAGCGATTCAACGTAGGCGGAGCATCGTGTCTGACCAGCGCCAACCGTTACTACTTCCGAGTTCTTCGTACCACGCGTGGTTGCAAGTATGGCTACCGAATAATTCCTCTCGTAGAAGTTTTCTACCTATTCGTGCTATCTATCGTGTTTTCAATTCGCTTTGGTATGGTGGATTTACCGCGTAACGCGCCCGCCCTGTGTTATATTATACTACTTGCGAGTTTCTAGCACGTGTGGTTGGAAAGACGGCTAGCAAACGATTTTTCTTCCGGAAGTTTCCTATCCATTCGTGGCGTTTATCCTGCTTCTAATTCGTTTTAGGAAGCTAGTTTTGCTTAGCACCGTGTCTGGCCAGAACGGTCTGTTACTACTTACGAGTTTCTATCATGCATGCTCGTTGAGTTTTTTCTTCGTTTCAGGATTTATAGCGCGTCCGACTAATGCTGCCTGTTACTACATACGCGTTTCTAGCATACGAAGCAGGAAAGATGACTAATGGAACGATACAGGAACCAATGACGTACTCTGTTGATTTCTTCCGTGATCTGTCGGAACAGGTGGTAGATTCTTAGCCAAAGTAATTATCTTAGCCAATGACGACTGTCCTATTTCCAAAATCATCTCACTATCGCTACATATATTTCATAAATTCTATATTACGCTACTATTATGTATTCTGAACCCTTCATTCAGCTAATGCTCCAGCTACGAATAGTACAGTTTTTCTCCGCTATATTTCCAACACTTCTCAACCATGGAATCTGTATAACTGCCGATCTAAGATATTATTCTCTCCGCTCGTCAAAATTCCTTTAATGATTTTCCAAGTATTAGAAATCAGGAGAAGGAAGATATTACTGGAGTATCTACGACGAGTTTCATCGACGATTGTTCAGGAAGGCACAGGAGCCTTTTTCGGAAGGGATTAATCCGTACGCAGGAATAACTATAAGAGAGGAGGTTTGTTTCACGCATAGCCCGAAGCGTTCGTTATATTATGTTTGCTACTGGTGTTTACAGCTGCTCGTAACCCGGATGACAATCTCGGATGAAGGGTGGCTCGACGATAAGACAGACGTGCACGCATATTTGTTTCCAGCCCGAGTGCTGGAAACGCTTCACGGAAATGGAGGATCGGATGACGGTTCTGTCGTGCTTTTTCGAGACGTCGCATCGTTTTCACTAGCTAGCTGACAACATATCGGAATAGTAGGGTTTCGATCAATCGTTAACGTTGCAAACACCATGAAACAGGAAAATATAGGATATAAAAAACACAGAGGAAGAATTATAGTTGAATCGAAGATCGGAGATTTTGTTTAAAAATCAAATACGTTGCTCGCCTTCAAAATGATTACTTCAACCAATAATTCTAAACGAATCAAGCTTAATTTACTACGATAACATTTCCTATCTGTGTATCTCACTGTACGTATCTCGAACAGTTAATTGATTCTCTATCTATTGATTAAAGATAATTCAGTTTCAAAATGTGGCAGAGAATAAGGTATCGAGAAGCTCTCCTTCGAACTTAGAAGAACTACCACGAAAGTTTCTCAAGCATCGAAAAGCGTGCGCAGCGATAAAACTGTGATCAGTTATCGTGCAATTCCATCGTACTATACGAGAAATCATCTAACTAACAATAAGACTCGTCCAACACGAATGGTAAAACACAGAACGCTTCGAGCTTCGACGTATACGTTTCAGCAAAGTTCCAAAGTGTTTGAATTTTCTTCCGTCCAAAATGTGTGACTACTTTCGCGTCATAGTCTGACACAGCTCTCGAATCGTCAAGCAGCACGAAGTCGGACGAAAAGGGATCGAAGCCCGAAGACGAATCGATGAACGAGAGGAAGGGGGGATGGACCGAGGCAACAGCGTCGAAACTTCGCCAAAGACAATATAAAAGTTGGGAGGGTCGCGCGGGATTGGAAGTCGTAAATATCATCTGCTAAATAAAGCTTCATCCTCGAGTAGGATTCAAGCGGCGGTGAAAACCCCTTTGCACCGGCGGCGGGGGAGTCGGAGACAAAGGCTCGTAACGTTCGCTGACATTAAGGTATTGAAAGAAAGGGAGAAGCCCGTTGTGAACGGTGTCTCCGTTCACCCTTCTCAAACGATCAACGTCTCCGATCGTTTCGCTACCCAAGATGTTCCAGACTGACGTCTTAACTATCCAACGAATAGGCAAATTTCAGTCTTTCGTTCGTTAATCGTTGCTACTGCGAAACTTGGTTCTTAAACCCGTGGCTTTGCTGGATACGACTGAACGGCCTGAAAGTGACAATTTTCTATAAAAATACTATTAAAGGTCTACCTCGATTGTTTCGTAGTTTCTTATTTGCGAATAAGTTTATACAGATATATAGTAGATACGTGGCAGATACATTGGAATGGTAGTAGAAGAAATCTATTTTGTCGTTGTCGTCGATCTTCAAAAAAGTACAGTCAGTTTACGTTGACTTATTAACTCGGTTGTTCTCCCAAGAGCGCTGCGAATCGAAACGCAAATCCTCCGTCAGAAACGAGAGAATAGATTCGAGGAATAACTTCTACGCGATTAAATTAAAAGAAAAATTCAATTCTCCAGCCGGGAACCATATATTTAACGAACTACCATCTTCCTTAAAAAATTCAGATTTCATTGGAAAGTTCGAGGAGCAGAGATTTTGTGATCTATCGATGAGAAGTCACGCTCCTTTCTGAGAATCTCACGTTTCATCCGCGACACACGAATGCTGCGTCAAAAATTAGAAACACGAACGTAAGGGGGTGGCATCGAAGAATCCATAGGCTGGGATCTCCCTCTTGGAAAGCTTTGCGCGAACCATTAAGCAGAATCGTTTGGCTAACCGAGACAAAAATCCGGCGGCGATATTTTTTTATTCTCCGCCCCCTCCGGTGAAGGCACGGTTGGATTCCGTGCGTGCCAGCACGGACAAAAGACAAACGCCGTCGCCGTCTTTCGTTTGTTTCAAGCGTCATTTGTTTGGCGGACCGGTGGAGATGGGCTGCTGTTGCTGGTCGACGTGCCCCTGCCTTCCCCGAAACGTTTTCCACCGAGAGAAGGGAAAGGATGCGGGAGATATGGGGTTGCATGGTTAGAAAGGCCACATTTGAATGCCACCGGAAAGGGGCTGAGCGCTCTTTCATCTCTGCTTTGTCGTGCCACCTACGCACGACCCGCCGACACTCCAGAGCCACGATGGGACCTTAAACTTTCGATCCAAAGGCCGGATCCGGGAAATGTTGCGCCGAGAAATTTTTATCGTCGAGGGAAAGCCAACGTTGTTCCACTATCGCGTTGATGCACGTATGATTCAGAGGAGCTTCCGTGGTGGATTCGTGGAAGGAATCGAAGGGGCAGATTTTTGAAACAGTGTTCGCGAGGGGGACAAGGAATTTGAAAGATGCGCTGTATAGTAATACAACGATCGATAATATTGGTTGATATTTTTTCAGTAGTTTACAGATCAATTCGATGGTGGGATTATCTTCAGCAGGGAAAACATTCTTTCAGGAGGATGGAAAATAACTACACGTACGTAGAACCGAAAGAACAGAAAGATGCGTTTGTCGTAAACAGAGAAATAGTTTTGGAGCAATTGGTGCGCGAGTTCCAATGATCAGGGTGATGTTTCGAAAGCGCAGAAGATCTTGGAAAAGACAAATTAAATTCTCTATGACGGTCAGAGAGGTAATTGCAAGAATTTTGAATCGAAGAGGCGTCTGCAGAGAAATGCAAGGTGAAAATAATATCGTAAACAATTCGCGATCTTTTCCATGCTTGAATGGGGAGATTCCAAGTTCAAAATGAACGGAGAAAGGAAGAGGGAAAGGAAGGGCGGAGGAGAAGAAGAAGGTAAAAGAGCAATCGAAGCAGAGAGAGGGTTTCTTTCATCAGAAAATAATTAAGGTTTTCTATGGAGATGATGGATTCTGTGGACCTGCCGTTCGCTCAGTCAACGTCAGAGGTTGACAATAGGTTCAATGGATGGAGCGTTCCTTTATTTAAAGTAGCTTTGTGTCCTCGCCGACCTCTTCTTCCCCTCCGTCCAGTCGCCGTGCAGTCGAATCTGGATCGTCCATTCTGTCCCTTTCCCTCGAAGAATCGAATTTCTTTAAGGGGAAGTTAATGAAAAAACGGTGATGCGGCAGGGATGGATCCGCTGAAAAATCCTCTCTATCTGGATCACAGCTCAGAGATCTTCCAACATCTCAGAATATCTTCAAAATACAACTCTCCACTTGGAAAACTCCGATGACTAGGTAAATACAATATTTTATTTACCTCTTCGATTTCCTCAAATTCTTCTTACCGTTGGACCCAATTGTTTATTCTTAAAGAATTTAATTTCTTTAAAGTATAATCTCCTGTTATCTGTTTTTAATTAATTAACAGATTAGCGTACAGGCATCGAGCGGTGACTGCGCATACTTGGAGAACGAAATAAATTTCTAGTTCACTTTCCCATTTTCATATTTACAAATCGTTGAGATTTATAATCGTCACGGCGATACGTAAATTATCATGGCATTTCCTATTTCCTAAAGTCTGTCGCGTAAGAAGCACGCGTTAACAATAGGCGAATAATTATATCCAAGATGAAACGACCTTTCTAAAATCTTGCAACGTATTTATCACAGCACACGGTCGTTCTTAATCCGCAGCGAAAGAGAGTTGTTAATGTACCACCATCCTCTCGCATACCAAGGATCCGCAAAATTCGCCAACCTCTGTTTATCGTCAAAGACTGAAATCAATTCCCAAAAGACAAGAAAGTTCATCGGCATTCAACACGGTTATAGATCGATGGCCGGGTGCAGGGTGCCGGTGAAACGGAACGAAAACAAAGAAGATCGTTTAACGATATTGTCAGAGTAAGCCCCGGAGGGCCAGCCACGGTTCCTCCGAGACGAGCTTGAGGGGAACCAGCGCGGCGGATGTTGGGCGTTGGGTGCCGACTCGTTCGGGCTGGCTGGTATTATTCCGAGCCATTTGTCACTCGGCCAAGCCGACAACCCCTTTCGTTTCGCCGACACCCTCTCGCGAGACCCTCTCGCGCGTTTTTATAGCCGCGAATCGTCGCAATATGCCGACAAGGGGCTTAGCTCGCTTCGAGAGAACTCGAGGGCAGATTAAGGGGATGCAAACGCCTCTTTTTCCTGCTTTCTTTTCTCTTCTTCTCGCTCCTCTCTCCTCGCCTAGTGTCTCCCAGCGGATAGTCGAACGGATTAAGGTCGACTAAGACAGATCTCGCGACTGCGGGACAACGGTTCCACAACTCCTCTTCGAGATTTGGTTCCTCCTTGAAACGGCCCCTTCTTCCAGGCAGCGGTAATTAATTCTACGGGGCAGAGGATGGAGGATGGAACATTCTACGCGTCTTGAGACCTGTCGAAGAGACGGTGGAATTATTGGATGACTTTTGGGGAATTTTTGAGAAGATTGTAGTAGCGTTCAACGCGCGAGAACTATACCGTCGCTTGGCACTGATAGTGGCATAACTTCAAAAATGTTAAGTTTCGGGGAGAGGTGTTTTTAAAATTTACAGTTTTGAAAGTACTAGATACAGGCCTCGTTGATTATAACTGGCCTCTGACTCTGTTTTACACGATGAAAGTAGAAATATAATGTAGGCCTTGTTTCGAATAAAAGTAAACTTGAAGTTTGTTTGGTTGTGCCACTATCAACTCGGAGCAGCGATAAGGAAAAAATATGAAGTTAGTGTTCGCTGATTTTTATATTTTCCGATAGTCGAGAAGAATTATTTCGAAGAGGGCTTATGTTTAATCCGATAGATTCGAAGAGTTGTTTAAAGTATCGCTCGTTAAAAAAAAAAAAAAAAAAAAATGTATACAATTCCCGAAAAACTCCCGAAATAATAAAGTTTTCATTTAGCGAGAAATCACCAAGTTCCGTAACAAAAGAAAAGGCTGGATTGCTTGGAAAAAATACCTCGATTCTTCGAAAAAAAAAAAAAAATGCGAAAAATCTCCAAATTCCCTATTAAGGAATGTTCTCGGTACGAAAGAAATGGATAAAAAAGAAAATTACGTCAGAAACTCGCGGAAAGCTGATAGTGGAAGATGAACGAATATCGTGCGATGGTGTTTCGTCGAGAGTGAAAAAGAATCCGCGGCTCTCGTCGTGACAACTTACGGAACGGCCAGCGAGGCGTGCGCGAAATCGCGGATCTAATCTGCTAAAAGTCTGCTTAATTATGAACGGTAGAAACGGGGTGGAGGGCGACAAGGGGCGGTGGCGGAGAAAAGGGGCAAAGCGAGGGGGCGGATGGTACGCTTCTGTTTTCGGACTTTTCCATTAGCCGAATGAATCGTTAGTCTTTTGTTGACTTTTATTGGGGAACGCTGGTCTGGCACGGTCGTGTCTGCGCGCGAGTCGCCTTGGTTTATCCGGACGATCCGCTTGATTCGCACTGTCTGCCTCCGATTAACCCGTGTCTGCTTTTCCTTCGGTTTTCGGTAGTAATCGTTCTGTTCTTCTTTGGTCTCAACGAATTCCGCTTTGCCTTGTATACGCTGCTTCGTGACTAGTTCGATTTTCTACGCGATAGTTGCCACTTGTTCATGTTTGTTTTTTTTTTCTATCAGAAAGATCTTCGTTTTAATCAAGCTGCGCCTTGAAGCTACCTCAAGGTGGTATTAGGCTGCAATGTGAAACCATCGAGTTTCAGAACGACGCGTGTGTTTGGGAATTGGAAACTACACACAAAAGAGGAAATTCTCGATTTTGAAAAAGGGCGTAGAACACGAACAAAAAGAAATTGGATATTTCGTATGTTACGTCCTAATACTTTTATTAAAATGGTACCATCAGACGCGAATATATTTATGACACTATATGCACAGATATGTAAGAATCAAATAACTCAGCGTATAAAGAGTTGTACAAAATGCGTACAGCGAAACTTTGTTTGTACGAATTCTATGTATTTGAAATTCTAGTTGATACTCTAATTCTTCAGAGTATCGATCTTCTGCTAGTTCGATTCACTTGTCGGGACACGAGCCTGATAAATATCGCGGAGAATCAGCGAACTCTTATCGTATCAACTGCTTTTTGAAACCCTAAACCTGACAGATATAACGATGGAAATATTGTAAGACATATCGTACAACGTTGCTGATCTAAATCTTATTTTTCACTAAAATCAAACAGTAGCGATCAGTAAGATGATTCAACGAACGCGATAAATGCCGCGGTACCGACAACTTAATCGAAAAACGATCTATCTTCGCAACAAGAACAATTCGTATAACCAACAGAAACTTGCGAGAAATCCATCCTCCCAAAACTCTGCTGCATCTTGAACTCCTCGAAACTCATCTCTCTCTCTCGCTCTCTCTCTCTCTCTCTATAAAATCGTACATCGAAGCCACAAGCGCCGTTTCCACGTCTCGACGTGGAGCGCGCCCACCCCAACAGCCTATCAAGAAATCAGTAGAATCGAAGGAGGGAGTCCCCACGGTAGGAAGGGGGACACGATAGCATTTTGCCGGACAAACGATGGCCTGATAGCGGAACCAGAAGGAAGCTCGCCGCCATCCAAAAGGGGGTTTTGGTCGATAATTCAAAGGGACGACGAGGTTTCGCGTGGAAAGTGGAAAAAGTCGAAGGCTTGACGCGAGATAGTCAAGGCATCGGCCTGTTCCGCTGGTTCGACTCCATCCGATCGACTGGAGGGTTAATTTTCTGGTCAGTTGGTCGCTTCTGGCTCTCCAGGGTTATAGCGGCGATCTCGAGGCCCGTAACAACCCCTACTTTACCCCCTACATAAATATCCGGAATTAGCCATTTCTCCTGACCTCTCTCTCTCTTTCTGCCTCCGTTTCGCCGGCGTTCACCCAGTCCAGGGTGCACACCCCTTGCTCCTCTGCTCGTTCTGTCTTCGTCTAACCGTCGGCCAGCCAGCCGAGCAGCCGGTTGTCGGGCGGAGTCTACGATCACTTGACCGATTAAGGACCGAACCGGAGGGCTTCGATTCGAGTAGTCGCTCCGTTACGCGGGGGTCGTGAGTGGATTGACGTAATTGAGGAGAAAACACGACGCGAGCCGTCATGTCACGGAATATTCGACCGAGCTACCCTTTCCACCGCGATTAATCAGACCAACTCGCCGACCGCCAAGTGTCTTTCACGATTTTTAAGGTAATCGCCGACCTTTCCGTTGCTCGAGAGCTCCGGCTCGTTCAGCGAGGAACAGGGTACGGAATTTTGCAAGCTGCCGCGCTTACGAGCACGATTAGGATGCCGCAATAAATAGAGATATTACACGGTGGACACGGTCTAATCTGTCGCTTCGTCGATTTTCTCCCTTGCTGTCGATCTTCGTTATCACGATAGGGGCGAGAGTGGGCGTAAATGTTAACTCCTGCTGCGCAACAATTTATCAACTAACAATGTTAATTATAATCGACATGTTATAAGTTGCAGGCTACAGTTTTTCGTCGAACAAGATAACGTGAATCGTATAATTTGCGTTGCTATTATTAAGTTTCTCGAGTCTCAGAATATCGATCAAAGCCTCGAACGCGGTTCTCTTGTTCTTCGTTATCGTTTCGCTTTAACTCGCATAAGCGTTCCTTAAATCTCCCATCACTCACTCGATATTATTATACGTATAGCGTGATGCATGGTATACAGGTAAAGAAAATTTGGACGACGAACGCACGATAGAGCAAGACGCGGAAAAGTTTATTAATCAGGCAGCCGTGTAAAATTGGCACATCACGTGGCCATGGGGATTGGAGCAGTGAATATTAAATAGATGTAAGTGAAGTTCGCAGGCGTAGATGTCGAATACGTTTAAATACCAACTGCACCGCTCCGTTACATTAAACAAAATTTCCATTCAAAACGAAAAAATATCTTCTACAAGTGTAACCTACGTAACTACAAAAAAAAAAAGAAAAAAGAATAACCTATATATCTATATATCAATAATCTACGATTATTCGTATTATTCGTTCGTATTATATTACGTTGATCTGTAATTTATGAAAATCTATAAAAGCTCGGGTCTGATCTATTCCTGGATTACAGGAAGAAGAAGTAAGATGGAGAAAACGGATCTTAGAATGGAGAGGTGCTGTCAACTTCCGGTTCTTGATCCTTAAACCGGCGGCGTCGTTCAATGAGAGGGATTTCGCCGCGAATCAAGGGCCAGAAGTGACTGGAGGGCCGTTGGATCTCCTCATCTCGTTTTTACTCACTCCGGATTAAACAAAAGCCAAAGCTCCTTAAACTGCGGTCTCGGCTAAGCTGGATACATGCGAGGGTTCTGTGGACTGGCGTTGCTCTTTTATCTGGATCGCGTGATCCTCTTTGCTCCTCATGAACTCCCCGACGTAACAACAACTCGATACGACTGAAAGCCCCGGGGACATTTATGTTTCGTTTATTTCGCGAGCCACGTGCCTCGTACCACCCTCTACCTGCGTTTCCGCCTTCCACTCTTTCCAATTCCGTGTTCCGAGGTGTCTTTCCTTCCTTTCGTTTCTCTGTTTTTGGTCCACGTTCGAAACGAAGTAAAAATAAGCGATTTCTACGAACGAAGTTCGGACCAACTGTTTGGAATTTTCCGAGGCGAAGATCAGCGTGTCTTAAATAGTTTGGCGCGTTGAAAGAATTTTGGAGTTTCAGCTGTTTTGTTGAGATTCGAGATTCTCTAATTTTCGATTTTTTTTTTTTTTTTTTGCCAATGAGGTATGAAGGTAAATGTACGAAACTCGTACGAAAGATAGACTCTTGGAAACTGTAGGGACGAGTTTATATCCGAGACTGGAAAGAATATTTCCAGTTAGGTAGAGGCACGATTAGCAAGAAAGTCACATTGGTCAGGTTTATCCAAAGCGTGTCGAATTTTCCGGGGCGAAAGCTTGTACCTCGAGTATTTTTGCTTGCCTGCAGGAATTTTGAAATTTCAATTATTTTCCGAGTTTCAGGATTCTCCAATCTCCGGACTTCCACCGAGAAAGTCGTGTAAACGGAATCCTATAAAAAAATGTCCATAGGAATCCTAAAAAGAGGCGCATTCCAGCGACCATTTCCTTCTATTAAGAGCCAATTGCCGCACAAAGGAGCCAGCGAATCCCAACATCGGACCATTTCCATCGAGCCGCGTAACTGACTGGTCGCGAGCAACCGCTACATGGATTCTATTTATTATTTTACCGTCGCCGGGGGAAGGGGTGGAGGAACAATCGATACACCGGCTTGTATCGCGGATATCTCGATGCGGCGTAGGACAAGCGGAACGATGTCCACCGCGGTGGCCATCTAGCTGGTTAGTTGCGGAGGGTGGCGAAACGGCACCAGAAAGAAGGGTGACATTTTTCTCCTAATATGAATTCCAACGGTTCCGCGCTCGTGAATCATCCCGATATCTCTGTGTCTCTTAACGCCGCCTATGAATACAATATCGAATGAATGGTAAGGAGAGGGTGACCCGACCGGATGGGATGAAGTCGGGAATCGACGATAAAAACGGGCAGCGGCGAAACAGCTCTCGCTGCTTTCCTTCGCCATTCCCACTATTTCGATCGTGTCCAGTCACTGTCTTTCGCAGAGGGAACCATACGTCTCTTTTTTTATTTTCCTTTTATGGATAGGGATACGGTGATGATTCCAGTTGTTCGGAAAGTAAAAACGCTGGACGTGAGAGAAATTCGATCGTAAGGGTTCCTTTCTGGCATTGTTGCGAGGACATCGAGCTTCTTGTTTATTTAATTTATCGAGGATCGAGCCTAGGTAAAACGATAGAGCAGCATTCTGTCCCGTGAGTTATTAGCAACGTTAAGTTATACCGTGTTTTAAAAAGATTTTATCGGAGACTTACGCGCTCTGTTAAGACTTACATTTAAAATCAGCAAGTCAAATCCCACAGCATATGGACATTATCGCTATAACGTATTTATTATTAACGAAGTTTTAGTTAGTGCTCGATTAAACGGACTCTTGCTTTTATCGAATCCGCTTATCTACGCGTAAACTTTTATCGCGCGAACGGAAAGTTACAGGTAGTAGTGGGACAATCAATCTCTTACGTGAACTTCAGTTACACGAACTGCCTGTTCTTTGATGGATAATGGAAAACTATAATTCTACCGCATGAAACGTACTAACGCTGGGTTCGTTGGCGTAAGATCGATTTCATCGACGATCATCTTCCGTAAATGGATTCAGTAACTCGCGTACCTTGTTCCTTCCAAGCCTTTGTCCTCTTATAAACAAGTTCCAATATATACGTGATAAACTGCAAAAGCGATGTTTAGAGTAGATACCAACTTCGACGGTCGTTGTTTTACAGGTCGAGATCGATTTTTTACGAGCGGTGCACAGAGACCGAAGAAAGCGAAGGGACGGGTTACGCCGGACCCGTGTGGGAAAATCCAAGTCGAGGCAGCGGATCCTGGGACCCTCCCAACAAGACGAAAAGTTCTTCTTCTCCTGAGGCACACGGGATCGAGATCGGGATCGGGATCAGTTACGGAGAGGTCGAAGAAGCACTGATCCTGTATTTGAATACGAGACTCTCGGAGGACTACATGCATTTTAACTACCGTCCAGATGCCGCGGCTCTCACGCTGCCCCGTCGCCCAGCCATCGTCAAGTTTCTAAACTATCGTTACTTGGACCAAGGGCGGAGGGCTCGTAAATTCTAAAGACATTCGTCAGCTTCTCTACCTCTTTTCTCTTTCCGTCGCTTCGAGATACCTTTGCAACGCGGTAATTGTTTAGTTTCAAAAACTTTGTCACGTTGTGAGGCGATTAGAGTGCATTGTATTTGCATCCGATGTCACACGCGAGTAACATGCAAGTAACGATCTTAAGGAGAATCGTCTCGCGACAGAGGAGAGAACGTGGAATATTACACGTGCTTTAAATCATTCCCGCCCTAAACATCCTCTCCTCTCATCCATTTTCTTAAATTTCAAAGTAACTGGCGAGGTCTCTTGAGTTTCAGCGAAACATGAAAAAATTCTTCCTTGTACGTACGATCTCTCGTTACAATTTTATCCTAGTCTTTCTTGAAGCGTTCCACCAGTTTCTGTTTATTCAAAGAAGAGCGAGATCGGTGCATAGAAATTCGAAGACACGTCACGGAGAGAATTCTTCATCGGCAAGAGACATCCAATCTGCGTGACTGATAATTTCAATTCCCTTTTCTGTCGTTCCCCAACCAGTCTCAAGAAGCCGAGCAAATTTCCACCCCGCAATCCTTCTCCTTATATCTCGTCAGCTCGAACAAACAAGTGTAAGAAGCGCGACGAGTGCTTCACGCTGTCGGAGCCTAACTATCGATAATTATGAGAACAAAGCATCGTAACATGTAACGAAAACAAAAAAAGCATTTTGATTTATTCCATTGAATCGGGCTGATTAGCTCGCGACGCACCGTGATAACCGAAGAATGTGTCTGATGAGAGCAGTGCCAAGCCGTCGCGAGTAACAGATACATTTCTCGAAGAGCAATATAAAAGTGGCATCTAAAGAAAGGACACCTTTCTGATCGCTTGCGTCGCTACCTTCTCGCCATTCACCGCAGGGACTGTTTCACGAAGACAGTCGGCCAGGCAACCGAGCTTGCATCTTACACCCAGCATCTAGTTGGAACACGGAAGAGACAGACGTACACGTACATACGTAGTCGACGCGGAGTCGTAGGCGAGCCCTGTCGAGAGACAGCTCGGAGGAGGGTGAGACAGAGTCGTCGGAGGGTGGCTCGAAGGAGAAGGAATACGAGAGAGAGAGAGAGAGAGAGAGAGAATGAGAGAGAGGGAGGAAGAAAGAGAGGAAGAGAGAGAGAGAGAGAGTAGTCGGGGGTGGAATGTGGGGTGGGGATTGGTGTTGTAGCCGAGTGGGTACCACCAGAGGTGGGTCTGGTTGGCCGCGGCGTCGGCGGCGGCGGCGTCGGCTGTCTTGGACAAAATCAATACTGTGGCCACCCATCCCTCGCCACCCCTTCGCCTCATCCCTCCAGTCACCCCCCTCGACGCCTCTCCGGCCAAATCCACCCGGCAGCCCACCTAAGGTTGCGGAGTAAGTCGGAGGCGGAGGTGGAGGAGGCGGTGGAGGTGGAGGCAGAACTGGCGGACGGCAGGCTGGTGTGGGCTGGCTGCAGATGCCGCGTAATTACCACCCTCAAGACACGTGTGGCGCTCGCTCGCGCATCCCCCACCCCCGCAAGCACCGAGCCAGGGATCGCTGATGCCGAGAGGCTGCTGATGTCGGTGAATGCTGCTCTCGGATGCGAGGATCGCTCTTTATTAAAAGTATAACTCCCGATAGCCTGCCCATCACCATCGATTGTGGCTTACTTTCTTTTCTTCCGTATTTCTTTCTTGCTTTTCCTTTACTTGATTCTTCTTTCGGCAAGTTGGCTATCGTCGGCGTTGATGCCAGCTGAACTTCGCTGACTGGAAACTCTTCGTTATCAAGGAGATTCCCGAGTGTTTGTGGGTTTACCGGGTTTTGGGCTCAACGGGATCGATCCTGTCTCATTGTTAGTTTCTTTTACTCGTTTTTGCCGCTTGTTCTTCTTTCATTTTTTTTTTTTTTTTTTTTTTTTTTTTTT
>JACXIK010000007.1:1852499-1937749 GCA_014737385.1 Bombus superbus | reverse complement strand
TTTGCTTTTTGGTTTTTTCTCTGCTCTGTTTTGTGAGCTCGAGTATGAAAGGCTGTTATTAGCAGAGTTCTTATTAACGTAGGTAACGCTGTATGAATTTTATCAAAATGTGCGAACGAAGTCTTTTAAATATTCTTATGGAATATTCTCATACCCTGGTCTTGATTCTTATAAAATTAGCAGATTACAGTCTACCGGTGGATCAATTTAGAATCATCTCGTATCCCAGATTATTTAATGACGGTGTAGTTTGTTATACCACGTTCAACATTTAACCACGTTAACCAACATTTTAAATTATTCCATTGTATTCGAAGCAAGCACTCGCGGGTTTTCTTTAATTTTGTTCAACGACCGAAATTCACTTTTTTGACCAATCTTACGGTGTTATAAGAAGTTCCGAGTTTCAACGAGACGAGATTTGTCGAACGTGCTTGTTGCTCTCGTTCGTGGGCGAGAATCGTTTGATTTTCTTTCGAAGAAGCATGTGAAAATCGCCGGCACCAGGCATTCCCCGTTCTCCAGGCGCGCCCTAATAAATTAGCATTCTCGTTCTAACAAGGTCCAGACTTCATCCCTTAGGGGGCTACGCGGACGACCATCTACAACATACCACCCTTGCCGGACATAGCGAGCATAGCTCTTACCAGGCCCCTTCCATGATTCCGCAGCACGCCAGTCCGGAAACTACCCTTATTAATATTATAAGACAAACCAAAGGAGAGGGGAGAACTGGTCCGGGAGCCTATCCGTTTGTAAATAACCGAAATGTTTGCACGTCGATCCATTTTCCTTGTGTCTGTTCCGTCGAAAACGCGCTTTCCGTGGAACATTTGCGAATTCCTTTCGAAAATTATCTGCAAACTATCATCGAGAAAATTAGATCGGCTAATTCCACTTCCTGCGAGCTTTTTAATTTTGTAGCTATTTGGTCACCGAATTACGGTTATACGGGAAAATTGTATCTACTTTTCCAATGATTACACCGTGCCATAATTATTCAAGTTATTATTAAATACGTAGACTGTGGACAATTATGTATGCGTAGCAATTATCCAATTTGCATAATATACTATGGTATGCGACAGAGTCAAATTGCAGAGTTACTTTTATCAAAAAGTAACCTAATACTTTCATAAACGCGCAACTCGCTCGACTTGAACGCTAATAAAAAAATATCAGAATCATACGTATGAAATTCACTCTTGGCCGTTGTATCGCTCAACTTGACGATCAAAATTCAAGATTATCGACAATAATAACTATATAAATATACATTAACGTGTTCGAAAATATGCAAACTATAACCAAGACAGGTTAAGAAGTTGACAAATGTTACGAAAGAGATGGAAAACTTTGGAATCTTTTAGTGATCCCAATTCGATGATCAGCTGTCTGTCTGTAGGATCTATATTGCCTAAATAAGAAATTAACATTTTTCTTTAAAAAAAAAAAAAAAATATCTAATTCCCACGAATATCTATTTATCGAAGCAGACGACGCAAATACGTATAAATTCCAAATCATTATTTTCCTATACTTTCAATTACAATATAGCCTCTGTCACGCGCTGCACCTTTTTCAAGTTACAACACTTCCAAAGAACAACCCTTGGAGCGAAAAAACATCGTTGGTTCGAGGTGTTTTATTTGGTAGCTGGTCGTAAGAGGAAATTTATCGTTAGGCTGGACATTTTTAGTAGATATCGAGAATGGTATTTTCGTTCGAAGCGCAGTTACCGCTGACGAGCAGGAAGAAAGGCTTGTTCCTCGGTCGAGCCGAGCTACGTTCAAGCCTCTAAATCAAGCAAACAACCCTCTGAAAATGGGAGAGGCCGAGCAGTTACACAGCCGGCTGGTCATTTGCGGTCCCGGCAATGCCCAGGATTACGATGTCGCGATTCTTCCGACTCTCCGTCGCCTAACTTTTCATATTTATCCCCTCCAAATAAATTTTACGTCGAGCATTCCGATAATCGCCGTTATAAACATCCTAGCGTTGAGATATAAGAAACGTCGCTGCAAGCGGCAGCTGATTTTTAGAAAAGTCAAGTATCCAATTCAAACTATAACACAGCGATGAGATTTTAAGTAACAAGCTCGTTCGCTTCTCGATAGGGATGTTGTAAAGATTGTTTAAAGAATATAAATATAATATACAGCTATAACAGTAAGATAAAATCGCTGTACATACATTTTATACGACAGTGGTAACGCTTGACGCGTTTTCTTTTCTTTTTTTTTTTAAAGAAACGCGAACGAATTTATTATTCGAGCTAACAAATGCATTCACAAATTGTCTATTTTTGAATACGCTCATCTACGAAAGATTTGTTGCGACGAATATGACGCAAGAGTTATTTACGTAATTGCCTGGAGGTGACGTACAGATACACTATGCGAGAAATATGTATATGTATAGCAGATTCATGCGATCAATGTTTTAACTAGGATCGAGGCACCCGATTCGTGTTCGTTATATCGACTGAATTTAATCGAATGAATTTTAGATTCTCCGACCGTTGCGTTTGACTAAAATTGCGCTAGGGTAAATTGTTTGACAGTCAGGCCTGAATTTCTAGCCATCGAATTTTAAAGCGTCGAGGTGGGTGGCTAGTTCGATTCACGAGTACTCGACCGCCGCGTGACGAAACTTTTAATCGAGCATACACACGAATATGTCTCCCTCGCTCCGTTCACTGCCGAGACGCTTACTCTTTTCGCTCGCGTGTCCCGTTAAATCAGAAGCGGATTTCGTAGCGACGATTTGTTATTTTCGAACTCAGAAAATCGTTCAGGCTTGCATCACCACTCGCAAGTATCTAAACATTTTTTTCGATTCGTAGCAACAGCATATGGATATCGGCAAAATATGCGAATTAGAGCGAGAAACTAATGGCTGATAAAGGCGATGCTCGTTGCCAGGCTGCGGATGTTCGTGCGAATTCGAATTTTCGTAATCACGAGTGAAAAGATGGAAACCAAGTAAAAATTGGTTGTCTAGTACGTATCGCAATAGGTACTATACTTCGGATATTTGACACATGTTCCTATGGAATCAACGAATATAAATTTTAATTGTACGATGAAAAATTGGCCGGCAGTCTAAACTCGAATACGCTGTTTATAAATATAATTCACCGATTTTCGTTAATATCTTTTAAATGATACTACTCCCGTAACGTCTTTTTATGGGTTTAAAAAATCTTTCTTATCTGATCTGTATCTCGCAGCCTGCATAGACACGACGGTATCGTACGTCAGTTCAAGAAGAAATCATCCTTTGGAAATTGCAAAAAAAAAAACAGAAATTGTCGAGGTTTTCTTACAATCCGGCAGAAAAAGTAGGCTGTGTTAATTTATTTGCAGCAGAAGTTGAAATTTGTAGATCAGGATGTATCTCTGGCAGTTTGAGAATTACAGGGTTTCGTGGAATAGGGAAAATTATATCGAAGAGGTTACACGGTGTTTCCTTAAAACGAAACCAGCGCACGTATTCGACTAATCATACCGCCATTTCCTTTAATATCCGCAGATGGCCACCCTACCGAACCGTACTGCGGCACTCTTGCGAGTCTTAGGGACTTCCGGTGAGATTATACCGTCGACGAGAGCCTCGCATCCGGCGTCTAAATGTTTCAACTGCCACGCTTTCAGAGTTTGAAACCTCGTCGACCAAACAAATTCGAAATGACGATCTAAAATATTCTGTATCATTAATCATCGTAAATAAACTAAAACTATTCTTGGTCTTTGAATTTCGTACAACGCTTGATGATTTTCAAAGTCCTTTAACATTCGCTTTTACGTCGAAGCATCGTCTAACTTCTTAAGTAAGCTTCTCGCAAACGAAGAGACTTTCTCGTTATCAACAAATTTAGAAATACGCGTGACTATTAGACGGTGGATTATACAAATTCATATTTCTCGAAATACAAATAAACGATGGTACTTAATAACGCAACAATCTTATAGATTAATCGATAAATTCCTCGTCTTGCGTAAAAATGTCCCGATACATATACTTTCGTGTTTCATTATTCGAGATTCGAAACGAAATAACAGTCCCGAAGATTTGGATAAATTCCTAAGCTTTAGATTTTTCGTAAATGCACAAGCATCCGCGGTCCAGCGATATTTTGTCCTCGATTCAAGGAGATTTCGTGTCATAAAAAAGAAACATCGCGGAACAATTACTCGAATATCGTCAGCGTCAATTTTAGATCCGTCCCGTCGAAGGAACGCACAATTTTGTAACGAGAATAAAGCGTCCCTGCCGGATGCGGAATGAAACCATTTCGTCACGGACATTACTTCCTCCATTACCGGGCGGACTATTTCAGAGCAATAGGCTTTTTATTCGCTTAACACGATCCACGCACTAGAGTCCGGCATAGATATCGATAGTCCGAGCGCGGTTTAATGACGTGCGTGTGCTGCCAGAGATTTGGCCAATAAACGCCAGGATCGAAAGGGTGCTCCCTGGATTAAAATGAAAATGTCCACAAGGAAGATTCACCTTTTCGAAATAACTTCGTCCTCGTTTCGTTGTTAACACTTTTGTCGACCGATCGGTCAGATCTAACCCTTTTGAAACGTATGTTGCTACACGACCGGTCGAGACTCTTCGCTTAACGGAAATATCGTTACGTTATTTATTACATTTGGCAAGATCAAAAGTACTGCAATTTATTTTTGGCAAAATATAATTTAATCGTGGGGTCGCTGGTAAATATTATCCATCGATAGATAGTAATTATACGGTGTATTGTTACTCTATGGCTATAGCATGACAAAACTGACATATTTAGATAATGGCATCGACAAGAATGAAACGAATTGTGGTACAACTTTTTATTCCAGTCTGACCGCGAAAAACACATAACTTTGATCACTCGAAGATTTTTTAAACGATGACGTTTTTAGAAAATTTCCCGAACGTCTGAAACATTGAACCATTCGAAGAGAAAAGATGGAAATCTTTGCAGACCGCTCGAAATAACAAATTTCCTCTCCCAGAAACTCGAACGTACTCCCTCTATCATACGTAGATACGCTAAGATCCGAACTAAAACTACTTTTCAACCAAAGAATCGTCTCAAATCATTCTAAACCAAAAATCTTACAAAGAAAGTAGTGCAATCTGTTACGTACGAGTCATCCGGCGAAATAACCGATATTTCGCCTCTTTTCCTTTCTAACCATTTCCCAATGGAAAAATCTTCTCGAACTATTCAAAACCAAAATACCCTCTCGCCTGGAACCTCCAAAGTCTAAAGACCGCTTTATAATTTAGGTTGTTACTCCCTGATAAAAAAAATCTTCCCAAATCGGCCAAAATCAAAAACCTTCTAACATAAAAGACTCAAAGGCGTTATCTATCCGTTGTGCACGAATCCACCGGTGAACACGCAAGAGTACCGCGACACAGAGGATAACTTTGCTGGTCGAGCGTGTGGGGTGGTCCGGGTCCGCGTAGCGGGATAAGGATTTATAGTTTAATATCTCGGCCGGCTGGGTCGTCGTCACATTTTCAAGCCCCGAGAGAAACTATACACGGAGCCACCCTCTCTCTCTCTCTCTCTTTGCCTCTCTGTCTCTTCGTCCCTCTGTCTCTCGGCAAGCCACCCCTTTTACGGATTCGCGCTCGTAGGCCCAGAGAGAAGACTCGCACACAATCGTGGCTCGCGTTCGTCCCTCTGCCCTTTCTAGTCGTGGCGAGGATTACCGAGTCAGGATTCCAAGGAAGATTTGTTTCGGTTTGATGGGGCCGTTTAGACGTGTAAACGCGCTCGTTAGATTGGAAAACGCGTGCACGAGGCACGACGGGGGAAGAAGAAACGGTTTCTTTTCTACGGGGAGGGAGGGAAGGAGAAAAAAAAGGAGAAACGAGCGGGAAGACGCGGTTTATTGGAAGCTCGCGGGTATAAAGTGGCGCGGGCAAAATTCATGGACACTGGAGAAACCGTGTCCTGGAACCGACAAATAAAACAGAAATCTAGCCGTTTAGCTTCCAGGAATCGAAGTTATTGGCGGGAGTGTAAGTTCTTGGAGATTTAGACGATCCAGGGGTAGAAAATTTGGAGGAGTTTATTTGTTCGTCGAGAAACGTTTGCTCCTATTTCCTTATTTCTGGGCGATTTTTTTATTCTCTACGTGGAATTCTTTTAACGATATTAGTCCTGTGACGGTATTTTGTAGGGATGTTTGTACAAATTGTTTTTGGAAATTATTTACTGGAATGGATCCGTCGTAGCAATTATAATATTCAACCATAAGAATATGTTTTATCTTTTTTTTTTTTTTAGTAGAAAGGAAAAATTCCTTCTTTCCAAATTAAAATGATTTCTCGCTATCGAAACCTACGATTTAATTTTAGTACAGGAACTCGAAGAAAACTGAACAGCGCTGAAATTCTCAATCTTCGCGGTATAAAAAATATCAGATCACAAAGTTGAAAGATACCAAAGCATAAGACTCGATCGAGAAAAGGTAAAAGATCGATCGACGAACGATCGGGTAATCTGGATCCAGGAACGACGATTTCCAACACGTATGATCCTCGTGCTTGATTCTATCTTCGTCTAGGTCGCTCCTCAGGGACCCGGTGCCACCCTCGAGCAATTATTAATTAACGCTCCCCTCTCAAGGCATTAACGCGGCTAAGAGCAACCCCCTTTGCATCTCTGCCGCCTGTGTCGACCTTCTCCAACCCCGTGCTACTGGCTCAAAGCGTCACCAAGTAACGATACACCTTGCCTATGGAACGACACGCTTCGAGGAGGTCAAACCTCCACCTCTTCGACGACTTTGTTCCACAAAGAGATGAACCGCGTTACCTAAGACGCGTGAACTTATTACCTGTCATCCGGGAAACCCTCGTCTTTCACCTGTCTTCAGCTTCTATCGATGGAAAAAGTAGCCAGGCTTTTCGTGGACCGGAAACCATTGACTCGCACTACTTAATTTTTTTAAAAGCTCCTTTCATTCGTATTCGATGCAGGTAAATACAACGGTTGATTTTTATTCGTGCGATTTGTTGTCCGGCTCTTGCGACAAACGTGATTGACTCGTACTACTAAACTAGTTGCCAAGATTTTTTTCATTTATATTCGACGCGGTTACACATAAAAGTGGATTCTTGTTTGAGGCGGAGATGCGATTGATTCGTACTACGAAATTTTCTTCGGGGTGCTTCAGTTTCAATTTGATTCAAATCTGATGTGATTAAGTATTATTTGGGAAGTTAATCTTTATTTATGCCAAGGGCTATTTAGTTCGCGAGTCAGATACAACTGAATCGTACTATCGGATTATCTTGCAGTTCTTTCTGTAATTTAACCAAGATTGATTATTACTCGTGCCGGTTATTATTTTGCTCGTCAAATGCATGTAACTCAGAAGATTGATTATTAATTGTGTCAGTTGATATCTTGCTCCTGGATCAAGCATGATTGATTAGTATTACTAATATTCTTTCCAAGGCTCTTCGGTAGCTTAACGAAGATTCCAATGAACTCGAACATAATTTTGAAGATTAATTTTCATTCGTGTCATTTGTTATTCTACTCGTGGATCAGACGTGACTGATTCGTACTACCGATTGCATTTTAAATTTCTTCGGTAACTTAGATCTCGATCAAGATTCCAATACGATCGAACGTAATCTTAAAGGCTGATCTTAATTCCCGTCACGTTATTATTTTCTTCCTGAAATAGACGCGACTGATTCATACTGCTAACTAAATCCGATATAAATAATTGCAAGTACAACTTGCATTTCTTACTTTTGTCAAGTTTCATTCCCTGTCAAATGTTACTTTCCTAGATCAGACAGCATTGACCTATACTACCGAACCGTTTCCCAGGTTCGTCACTTGTACATAACTATAGTAAGATTCTAATTCGATAAAACGTAACTTTCGATGCGATTTCTCGTTCCTGATAGGTATCTCGCTCTCGTAGCAAAAGCTGTTGACCTCGTATATATCGAATTCCCCCAAAGAAAATCGCAACAGCGCACGCTGCCACTTTGACTTAATCAAACGTCGTCACGGAAAGAATGCAGTTTCTGTTCGTACGTATCTGCGTTTTAATCGCTTTAGCTTCCCTTTAAACTCGTAATCAGGCATCAAGCTCATGCGCGGTAGAAACTAAGCGTCGTTTAAACGCAGTACACAGGCGGACGTTTGTCGAGAGAAAAGAGTAGCTTGGTTCCATAAGGATCACGAGTGCTGGTCAGGTAGTACTCGCGATGTACTTGGGGAATACGCGTGCTCCTAAATCAGGGTTGATATCCTCGAAACAATTGGACCCTCCGAGGATGGTGTCCGGCAGCAGGCACTGGCTTGGCCGGGTAGCACGGAAGAAGATTTAATTAAGCCGGGACCGATTTATCTCCCTGACAGCTAACCCCGTCCTTTCCACCCTGTCTTCCTCCTCTTTCGAATCCTCGGCCCCTGAAAGCCCACGACACGCTCTAGGTGGCTGGACCTGGCCGAAGGGCGAAACCCTTTCGCTCCACGTACTCGCTTAGGTGTTGCTTATATCGATGCCATTCTACGTGCATTCGCCTTTGTCGATAGCTTCTAACTACATTTACACGACAATCCAGGCATCTATAAATCGATATTTAATTCTTTTGGTGGAAGTCGGCGGTTCGGATGGGTTGATTATAGGATTTTAGTAATGTCGGTGTGAATCTGTTCCAGGAAACGGTGCTCACTTACGTTCTTTGTACCAAAGGTCCATTTAAATTCGAAATATACTTGGACGATAGTTCGAGGACATACGATTTAGTTCTTGTATCGGACGTTGGTGGTTTCGGGGCTTGAATAAGGTATTAGTAACGAGAGCGTGATTTTTTTTGCCCAAGTTTTACACTATGCTTATTGTTAAAGGACGATCAAGGGATATGCAAATTGATATTTCAATGTTCTGTTGGCAGTTGATAGTTTGGAGGGACGATTAGGATTTTAATAATCAGGGGGTGAGCCTTCCTTAAGATGCGGCGGTGGTGGTGGTGGTGGTTTAGAATCTTCGTGTGGAGGATAAGTTTGTTTCGTCGTTGAAAATAAATTGCCAAGATCTCTGTTTTTAAATTGATATACAGTAAGATAGGCCGTGGAATATAGTTTTCATCGGTAAAATTAGAATCCCGTAACGAAGGTTTTCACAAGGGTTATAGTTTACCCTTTTTGCAAGTGCTCGTACTACTAATTAGGGAGAGTTTGTTCACGGCTTAAAATGCACGGCGCATAAAAGTTAAATAAGTTAATTTCACGCTACTTTTATTATTTTTATAACGAACGAGGCTCTAGATCCAATTACGTTCTTCTCGATATACCATTGTAATCGGATAATTAGATAATAAAATTCTCTAAACTACTTTTTCTCTAAAAATTGAAAAAGAGAAGTGAAATTATCCTTTACTACAGTTCCCAAAAAGTTATCAAAATATTTCCTAATCAGCGTACTTGGCGTTCAAGTTGGACTCGTAACACCTCTATCCCTTAATTGATTAATTATATAGAAGATACGGAGCGATGGATAATAGACTCGTCGGAGATATAACGTAGCCTAATCGTAGATTGGTAGGTGCAACAGTCTTCCTTGGTTCCCACATTCCGCGATACCTATTTTCCGTCGTGTCAAACTAACCGACAGGAAATCCCCGATGTTCGGGAATGTATACAGACGTTGCTCCGTGCATCGCAAACTATCGAGGGAGGCTAATTCACCCACAGAGATCTCAATAACGCGATTTCATGATAATACATCTCATCCCGCCACATTTCCATTCACCAATTCCAACCGGCACTGTCTCTCCTCTCTCTTTCTCTTCATCTACCGCTGATCTCGCTCTCGTGACTTCCGTTTATCGTCGTTCATCCTCGCTCGTACTTGATCTTTATTATTCTTCAGTCACTTCGATACACGGAGCGAACAAAGTTTTCGTTTGTCACTTTCATACTCGTCTACGTTATTAGCCAAAAGCTTACATTCACCCGTAACGGTCGCCGTTTATGGAAGAAAAGAAACTAGCAAGCAATATACAGTGGTCAACTGCTTCTTACCCTTAGTAGGTTCGTTAGTGGTTTTAGAAAGTCCATTGTGCAGATTTCGAACATACGCAGAGATTTGTTTCAAGCGTTATAGCGAGATTTTACATTTTTATATTTCCCACGCACGATTAAACGCCTGTGTTATACGCGATTTTCTCCATTTCTTCCGCATCCACCTCTCGACAACCTCAAACCACCAAAATAGGAAAATCTCTTAATGTGAAATTGTCGCGTCTTAGAAAACGTAATAAACCTACTTCCTTTCTCGATTATCGAAAATCTACGATATTTAACAACGTACATTCTCATACCGGTACTAAATATTATAAAACCTTCCTTAAGATCCACACTTGAGAAAAGGTCAACGACTTATTTATACACCATTTCTCCTTAAAACTTCCCAACATCCAATCATTTGCTACTCGCTTGAACCTGTCTACTCTCTCGATTACAGAAACTCACATTAATTCTACCACTGCCATTACAACGTCCCTCGACATGCGCGTTAAAAGAGACTCAACAACGCGCGTCAAGAATCGTATCCCACAAGACTCAATTAAAGATCCTACGTATCCATATTTGCTGATAATCTTGGCAAGAAACTTGCCAGGTCCAGAGAGATCCAAGAGTTGTTTTCTATCTCGATCGCGGGTTGCACACAAGGTGCAGGCAAGGGTGGTAGAAAGGTGGCTAGATAGCGAGGAGTCGGGTCGGGGGGAGGGTAGGAAGACAAGGAGAGAGAGGCGAAGAGGAAGCGAGTCGAGGGTGGCTGTACGTCGATAGAGCGGCGCGCCACGGAGGCCAAGATACGACACCGCCGCCACCGCCGGCAGACCCGTAAAGGGGCGGGGGTTTTCACCCTTCTCCGTCTCGCCGATAGAAAGCTTCTCTTTCCGTTTGGTCGCCGAGTGGCGAGGCTTTCCACGAGGGGGTGAGTGAAGGAACGTTCCCGGGGGGTGAGAAACTCGGTCCTCCTTCCTTTCGAGGAAGCGCATCAGAGAAAGACGCTTCGTTCTCGCTTTCTTCTTCTCTCGTTCGAAGGGTGGTTGCTTCTTCTTTTTGTAACTCGGCAGATGTTACACACCGGCGGAAAAACGCGTTGCCTAGGGAGGGCAAACGGAATTTTTAATCGGTGTCTAGGCTCTCCATTTTTCTCCCTCGTTTCTCGTCCCCGTTCCTGCTTCGAGAAGGTGCGATCGAGACTTTGTGTTTGGACTTTGCCAGTGATTAGGGTGGATGAGGGTGAGTAACGAGGATTAGGGCGGTTTTAAGATTAGTAATCGCAGATTGATTCTCGAGGCTACAGGTAGGGGCATCTTTGATATCTCGAAGATTCGAGGTTCTTTGGCGCGTGTCTTATCGTAGTAACGCAACGTTGCTTTTGGTAGCACGCATATTACGATACTCGTTGGTAGAATTTTTAGTCGGTGTGTAGCCTTTCCATTCTTCTCCCGTGTTTTTCGTCCCATTCCTCCTCCTTCGAGAAGGTGCGATAGCAGCGACACTGTGTTTGGATTTTGTCAGCGATCGGGGATTTGGTTTTCGGATTACTAATTGCAGAACGATTTGGAGGTTTGCAGAAGGCGAGCTTTGAGAGGATAACAGTAGACGTAGATTTAATATTTTGAAGATCCACGGTTCTTTGATGCTTATGTTTGATCGATTTACATTGCGTGTACAGTACTCCGAATTTTTAATCCGTGTCTAGGATCTCCCTTCTTCTTCCTCGTTTCTCATCCCATCCCTGCTTCGGTTGCAGATTGCAGCACTGTGTCTGGATTTTGTCAACGATCAGGGTAGACGAGGAATAGTAACGGGGATGAGGTTGATTTTAAAACGATTCAGTGGATTTGGAATTGAAAGAGAAGAACGTTCGGGATAAATAAACACAAATAATACCTATATATCTATTTCTGTTTAACTATATAAACAAACTTTTCTAAAAAATACCTAAACATTCTTGCAAACGTCATAGACGAAGAGAAAACTAAAATCGTTGTACTTATTTTATCATTTACGTGCTAATTAATTAGCTCCAAGTGTATCAATATATCGTCACCTACCAATACTTTCGTATCGTCACAAAAATTTCATACCACGAAATTACGTAGAATCTAATGAAAAAGAAAGAAAGAAAAAAGGAGACACTTTATCGGATACCGTTCATATACGCCACCGTATATTATAATCCTAAACTATTATATAAATTATTTAAAGTGGTCGAAATAATTAGATACAGGTACAGTAAGCTGTGGTAGCGATCGAGTGGCTATAGGCTCGGCACTTTTCCAGCGGTGGCGCGTGTTCAGGTGCATAGTTGGCGCGCGCGAACAGGTGCACGCAGAATTACGCGTCCGGCCGCATATGTATATAGATGCACGCACGCGTCTATATGTATATATAGGTGTGTATATATATATAGGCGGCGTATGTCGCAGATGGAGTCGGGTAAGCTGGTGAGTATCGGTATTCGGTTAATTATGGTCCCCCATCGGAGCTGCATGAATTCTTGACGCGGGGGGTGTTGCAACACTCCGTGCCATGCGCGCCTGTCATATCGCCAGCAACATTGCTACCAACGTCACGCGTCCATAGGTACGACAGGATTGTATCGTAACACGATCAGCTTAATTTGCCCATCACACCTTCCTTTATGGAAAAACTCCCTTCCTACGTCGGTATGTTACCGTTTGCCTCGTTGACTTGCTACAGGTTTCATTATAGGATAGCTTTATCGCGTCGATGGTTTCGGCTGGAAAACTATAGTCGATGTTCGTGTATGAAAATCTTCGAAAAATGTCACTTTGAAGTTAGCTTCTGAGGTTGTTTGAGAAACCATCTACTTTCTCGATGACACGCATATGTGATCGATCGCGAAAAGGCGAATTGGACATTTTAAGAAATATATTTTTAAGCAATTTAAGTCATTTTTTAATTACCTTCTGAAGTTTGAGATACTTGTACGTGTAACTTTCTATGCGAAAGTTTAAATAATTTAATTGGGATTAAAGGATTTATCGTTAACACTCCATGGAATAAATCATTCGTTATTTTCAATGGAAATAAGAGATTTACCAATATGCAGTATGAAACGTTTTTCGCTAATACTATTACACATCTGCTACGATTATTGTTGCTTCTCTTTCGAATAATGTCCAATAATAATAGTGCAAACAAACCAAAATGCAAATAAATCGAGGATCTTATAGTTCGTATGAGAGGGTGGGAATAATTATACACGATTGAAACGCACGCAGAAAGACGAAAGTTCGATCTTAAGTTTATCAGCAATGCTTGGAATATTAAAAAAAAACACACACACACACACACTCCACAATTTGTCTTACTTTTTATGCATTCTTCTTTCCAATTTACGGAAAGTTTCCTTCTCTCGCATATAACATATTTTATTAATTTATCCACGCTACAATTTTCAGAAGGTGAATCTTCGAATCTTTCGCAGAATAAAGCTTCCTTTTCACCAACGAATTTCAAAGTACACCGAGTAACTACGAAATGGAGGAATATCCAGACGAAAAGACTTAATAATTCGATCGAGTCTGGACGTCTGACTCGTGATATCCGAGGCTAGATACGAGATCGTCCGACGAGGTGGTTTTCGTGAAAAATATCGCTCGATTTACACGCGCTACACAGCGAGGCTACGTCAGAGTCGAGGGGGTGGGAGTTGTATTTAATTAAACCTCCAGGGGCTGAGCTGATCGAGCATCAATACCCAGTGGTTCTCTGACTTATTGAATCACCGGCGGATGTTGATTGTATAATCAGTTTGTTAAATTCTTCCCCTTCTGTTTACCCTTCCGATCCTTCATTTCGCGGCTTTTTCCTGCGAAAAATTTCTCATTCTCTTCTCCGATTGCAATTTCCAACTTCGCTTTCAATCCTTGTTCCTTTATTTTTCAGGAGAATCAAGTATCGAATACTTTTGACATCTGGATTTTCCACGGAATCGTAGGAAACGTTTCATTTGTTTCACCATATGTAAATTTATATTAGAAAATCAAGTCAAACGTAATACGTATATTTCTCAAAGAATTTTGGCAAAGTTCTGCACATTGTTTCGTCTGTGTTTAATATATTTAATGTGAAATTGAAATGGACTCGAGCGTCGTAATTTGCGCGTGACACTATACTCCATGTATCTCGCTTTATGCTATTTACCGTATGATGTATTTAAACAAATTATTTGCCAATACTAGCGTTTGCGCTTTAAGAGCGTCGTGAAATACATTTACATAGTGCGAGTTAATATCGATAAGAGACGCGACTCATCTTACGAACGGTATTTGGAATATTAATAACCGAATGTTTCGTTACGAAATATGTTCCATATCGTGGTGATTGATATTTTCTATATTTTAAAAATTATGCTAAAATTCAATACGTTGTTAATCATCCTGCTGTTGCCAAAATTATCTTTGTACTTGGTTATCGAGCTAACTATGTGCCTTCTCATTCCCCTCGAAATGTTTAAAATATTGCACGTTAAAATGCAAGAATATCCAGGAAGGTACCAAAAAACGTTGCTCATATATTGATCGACTTATCAGCAATTTTTAAGGTCAACTTTTTAAACCTAACAGTTGCTTTCGTTTTTAATCGCGTTATGTTAAAATGCTGCTGTTTAATCGTAAAACGACATTAATATCAGAGGATGAATGGAAACAGACTCATCGTGTTTTCACCTATGATCTTCGCGTTTGTAACTGCATTCTCCGTGCTTAAAAAATTCACGATTCGTAAAATATCGTCTATGCAGATGCAGATGCTTTTAAGCGGGATGAACAAATCTTGTTGCATCAACGTGTGCCGGAAACGGATACACATCGGTCGTAATTCGTGGCCGCACAAGTGCAGCGCAATTAATTCTCTCGCTGCAACTGCATCCGCAGTCTTTCCGCGTTTCGGTGGTTGCTCGGCGCAGGCCAACCTTTAATCTCAAAGCGTCGGTGCTGCCTCGCAGAATGAAACGTTCCTTCTTCCTAGAAATATTCCGCGAAACCGCCGAAATCTCCGCCTCGAAGCGGTCAGCCATTCTCCATCAGTGGAATCAGTGGAATCAGTGGAAGAATCACCTCGGCGACCGGAATAATTTCGTTTCCTCGTCGTGAAATATTTGTCCATATTTGACGCGAGATGCAGAGAAAAAGACACGGAGACTAGCACGATGGAGAATAGTTATATGTATATTTGTTATTGAGCAGAATTGAGAGAGTTGAAAATTATTAGTATCACTTCCTCCACAGTACATATGTCGAAACTTTTATTAATTCTATTTACTTATTCGATAAACCTGGAAATCTTTTCAACCAGAAATCGGCATTCTTTTAAATTCTCAAATTTTACAGAACGTCTAGTGATTTTGATAGTTTTCAGCCAGTACTGCATTCAATTTTATTCCAAGAACTTCAGACAACGGTAGAAATATTCTTTAGCTTGGTGGATCCTCGACAGACGCGTTTTCCAAGTTAATGCAAAATTCTCGTTTGACTCTTTTTTACATTCCTTGAATTTGATAGGAATGTAATTGATTTACGTATTTCTAACGTGGTATGTTTAATTTAATACAACGATGAATAGATGAAAGATTTAGACCGCATTTGCAGCAGCAAAAATCCCGTCTGTTCCTAAAGTAACGCTGAATAAGAAAGGAAAAAATCTGGAAAATCGGTTGGAAAGAATGTTGTTCACAGGGATTCCGATCAGACGAGAGGATTAGCATCGGGAATGAGAACCGAGAATCCCTGTCGGCGGGATGTACGGAGGTTTGCGAAGCCTTATTAGCGATTTAGGGTGATTCCAGCCCCTTGTAGTATCGGCTGCAGGAAGGCCAAGCCCCGCTACGCCACGCCGGCGGGAATTAAAAATCGCTAAATTCGGTTACGCAGCCTTCGCTCTGGCTGTTTCGTTTCATCTCCGGTAACTCCCCTGTGTTTCGGCCCGATCGCTCGGTGAATTTGATCGAATTAAAAGTTGCCACTGGAAGGAGAAAGTACGAACGCGACGCCTCCACCGGAATTCGAGGCGTCGAGAACGAGGCGTTTAACGAGTTTCAGGTGTCTTTTCCTAAGGACGTTCTTTGGATTATATTTAGCGGTTGTTTAGGGCTGAAAATTTATTCCATTGAACGATTTACAGCTTGAGGCGCTTCTTGTGTATTTGTTTCTTTCTAGTAGGTTATTTTATTTGATTTTGATACGTTGGTAGAAGGTGGAAACGAGAGAATTAAGGTACGACGACGGAAGAAAATTCTCCTGTAATTTTTATACGAAATGTCCGCCTTTTAACGACTAATATTTTGTCAATTCCTAAACGCGTTATCACAGAGGTAAATATTGAAAGATATCGTAGATATCATAAAGGTATACGAGAGAGAAAATTCTCCGCTCTAAAATGATACTTTTACAATGATACCCGTATAATTTATTGAAAAGGAAGAAAATTTAGAAAGTTGATGTAAAATCAGACGTTTCGCGTGTTAGTATCTATTTATTTTCAATGCAATTGTTTCAATCGTGATATCTGGCATAAGATAGACTGCAACGAAACTTTCTATACTGCGTTTTGTCGTTATTCAGTAATTTATAACGCTCAGTTCTTCCTAATTCTAATTTCGAACGAATTGACTGACACATCGTCGACTTGTACTACTACTTTTCGCTACAAATACCTCTTACCCAGATTATCGTAATCACATCTTTTACTTTAACGAAACTTATTCAATTTTGTCTGTCCTTGTTATTCGATAGCGACAAGTTGCGTCTGACACATCATCGACTTACTCTACTAGCAATCGTTATAAATTACTTTTTACCAAGATCATCGTAATTCTTTGAAAATGAAGGACACAAGCGAGGAAAGAAAACTATTAGAAAATTATAGAAATAGCGAGAATTGCTTCAATAACTCCAACTCGATACTACGATATCAAAAAGTAATTCCAACCCTTCCTATGTAAACCAATATATATTCAAACAAATTGAATTAACGTTTGAAAAATGAGAAATATTTAAAAATTATCGACAAAAGTGACAGTAAAGAGTCGAGCTCTTCGATCAACTTGGCGACTCTCAATCCCCAAGTTATTAAAAAATAATTCCAGTCCTCCCTAAAATAAACTTGTCCCGTTCTTTCGGCCGGAAAATTCTCTCGTAACAAACGTTCGCACATCGATGGTCGATCCAGGGCCGGAAAAAATCCGTGTCGGTGTCGATTCGAGATTATTTTTTGTCGGTGAACCGTCGCGGTCGGTCGGCGGGGCAGGTTTCTAGTTAGTCGAATCGACGCGCGTCCCGTAGGGGATGAAACGATATTATTTGGCTGTCGCGTGACCGCCGCGGGCGCGCCTCCCGCTTCGGCCACGTTAATTCCATGCATTTAAATTGTCATTAGCCGGCTTGCAGCCCGGTACGATAGCGCTCGTGCAACCGTCACGCCGTCCCTGACCCTTCTTTCGAAATTCTTCAGGAATTTCAGCGAAGATTCATCGGAAAGAATATTGACAATCCGCTTGCAGTTTCGTTACGACACTTGCTGGTGGTATTTTTTAAACTTTCGTGACGAACGCTTTCCATGCTTTGAGGCTATTTCCTGCAGATACTATGGACGAAAGTTTGAAGCTGTTCTACGCCCGTTCTATAGAATAGCCTGAGGATTTGGAAAGACGTTAACTCGGAATTTCGCTACTTCAGGACAATGCTTTTTGTTGTAATTGAGAGATATTATTATAGATACTCGCAGCATCGATTTCGAATTATATAATTGCGATGAAATTAAGAAGCAATTCCGCTTAGTTTCCTACAGTGATGTATTTTATTTCGAAATACTGCGTGGCGAGAGAAAAATAAAAGACGAAAGATTAGAAATTTCAGAAATTAGGAATCGCGAGCGTTCGATTCGCAAATCTTTTCGAAGCAACGGCGAATAAATTCTCAATTACCATTTTTCCTTTGTCGTGTGCTACGTGGAGGGACGTTTGCAGATACTGGATTTACGAGATTTTACAAATATAGAATCACTTCCAAATCTCTAGCATTCCTCCCTCTAATCCAAAATTATCGTTAAACGAACCACGGGACCAACAAATCTCCAAGAGCGAAGGATACCCGAAAACATTCGTATTTCCTTCGTTCTTCTTTCCTATCATCCCTAATAATTCTTCAACTTTCCCTCCGAACCGTATTTTTTCTGATCGATCTTTCTCAGCCCAATTTCTTTTCCACGCCCCGGTCTTCCACGACCAGAAAGCTGGCAGGAATCCTCGCGAAGGCTCGTGTAGAATCGCACGTAGAACCAAAACAGAGCAGACGCGGAGACACTGAACCACGGTCGCGTCACTATAGTTGGAAATTTCGCGTGGCAGAATTATGGCCCTCCGAGGTGCTGCTCTCCAGAACCTGTCTCCACTCTCTCTCTCGCTCTCCCTTTTCCTCTTTCCCCGGTCCACCGTTCCATTACGACAACGAAACAAAAAGAAATGGACACTCGCGTACACACGCTAACAAAGGCGCCGTAGGAAGCTTCGAAAAAAAGAAGAGAAAAAAAACGAAAAGAGAAGCAAAATGGGAGAGAAAGAAGGGGGAAGGAGAATCGGAGGATCGGTTTTAAAGAAGAGGAAGAGAGTCGAAGCTCGTAACTTCTTTTCCCAAGCTCGTTTAAAAGTGATAAATGCGCAGCTGGGAATATGACTGAGAAAAATAACACGGAGGAGTGCGTGCTGAAAACGCGGGGGCGGAAAGTGGGTGCGAGGGGGGGGGGATCGGAGTCGTCGATTGGGGCTCGAGGAATCGAAAAACTAATATCCGCCCCCGGAGGCCGTTTGTTTCGTATTGTTTCGGACGCTCGCCTCCCAGGCGGTTGTCTTCCAGTCGTGATTGAGTGTCGCCATTCTTCATGGGTTTCGCGCTCGAGCTTTCTATTCCTTTTTCTCCGTCGCATCGCGTAACGATGAGACCAGGCAAGGGTAAACATCGGGCAGGGCGCGAGAGGACTCGGGAAAGGGTGGATCGACGATTCGTTTGGTTTTCGTTCGTGAGATATAGGAGGTACAGGGGATGGTAGATGAGCAGAAAATGTACCTTAGATTTTGGAATCTGCAGAGTAGTTCAAACAGATTGGAATTTAAAGGTTTCTTTTTGGCGATCAACGTGATTTAATACGAAGAGGCGTGGGAATCTGTGCTCTAGAGTGGAGATAAAAGAGCAGACGTATATATGTACGAGCCAATCAGAGTATCCAGAATATCTGGAACCACTATTAACCACTCTATCAAAAATTCGCAGACATCCATCTTGCGCGCCATTCAACAAATCTTCAAGTGGCGAAGTTGAGACGTATCCTGATACACGCATCCAGCGCAAACATTGGATTCGGGGTCGCGTAATTCATTCCGCGGAGGGTAGTGATGAACGACGGTTGTGGGACAGCCGAGAGGACGAGGTTTATCGGTAGAGGGCGGTGATGGCAAGGGTGAATCAGCCCTTAATAAGCCAAAGTGCACGCGAGTTGCGAGCAAAAGAGAAGCTTCTTCTCTCCTGCTACTTGGTCATACATAGGGAGAAAGAAGATCGTATGGGAAGCTGCTCGCTCGACAGATTTATGATCGAGGCAGCTATCGTTTCAGAGTTTATCTTTTTGATACCAGAAGGAATTATGGTCCCTTTGGTGAGTTTGTCTTATGCGGGAGACTTTATTAGGATGATTTGTTAGATTAATAGAAATAATAATTACTATCAACCAGAATTACCGAAACAACTCCTCGTTATCTCGTTGTTATTCCCAAACCGTTCTACTTAACTTACCTAACTCTGGACTTCTTTGCTTCTCGCAGAAACGATTCATCGCTCGGTCAATCGACGAAACGCTCCACCCTTGCGGCGACTACAAAGCTACGCTAGAAACGATCGGGAAGACACTCGGGCGAAAGTGTAACTGTCGAGCAAACGTTAGAATCATCGACAGGCAGGTGTAGACAGGCGATTGGACGAGAATCGAGATAGGGGGTGGCTATTTCTCTGATGAAGCGTTACGCTTAATCCAAGATTAAAAGCAGACCTTGATGCGCATTAAAGTTTAATGCTAACGCCGGCCAGATCCTGGACTCTGGTAGTCTTGAAATCAAGGGATCAGCCTGTTTGTCGGGGACGGTCACTTATTAATGCGGGCGCAGGGCCAAAGTAATTCCCCGGCCAGGGCGTAGCTTACCGAGGACTTAGCCAATATTTCAATCCTTTCGCTAATACCTACCACATACTAAGAAACCTGTCTGGCGAACCTACAGGAAGACGCCGCGATCAAACTTTGCTCTCCGGACGGAATCCTCGGTTTTCCAACGTCTTTCGAATCGATCTGTTGGATTTGATGTCGGTAAGCTTTGCATTATAGCAATTGGAAGCGCATATAAGCGTTTTAGGATCGCGATTGGTAGGATCGCTATGCGAGTGTTTGGCTACCAGAAAATATAATTCTCTTGCTCTAAAACTTTAATTTTTGCCGATTCAACAGGATGAAACTACTGCTTAATTTCGTCTAATTCTGTACAGCCAGCTGACTTTAGAGCTTTTTATAAATTCTCATGACTCTATGCTCGATAGATTTTACAGTTACAACTTGAACGACGAAACAAAATGTGTATTCTTTTCAGCTCGCAAACAGTATTTACGAATTTATTTGTTGAAGGAAGGACGACGTTAAAGTGCTGAGGAATATTGCAAAAATATCCCAAATATTAGTTACGATAGAATTAATTACAATACGATCATAATTAACGTCCTTCTATATGGAACAGGTGGTACAATTTTATTTTAAAGTTGTTTATTACAATTTTAAGATTACTCGCCATATGTCCCGTTTCTCTCCCTCCGATCCTTTCAATCTCACAAACGTACTATTTGATTTTAAATTTAAACGTTCAGTCTAAAACCCTACCACGTAGCTTATTAAGTCCTAACTTTGTCCAAAATTATCCCTCTGATTACAATTATTATCTCTCAGCGTGCGTAAGCATCGATTGACTCGTCGCACCGTCATACCGTTAAAGATCCGATCTTCTCTACTTCCCCTTCCATTCGCTGCCCCCCCCTCCCCGAAAAAAATAACAAGAAAAAAAAGAAAGAAGGGAAAAGCAAGTTTACCATGAAGGTGATTCCTCGAAGATCTCCCTCGGCTAACATAATCGGCGATAATAGTCGGTCCGCTTCTAAAAACGGGAAAACTTTCCTACGCCATCATCCCCCGTCGGTTTCCAAGACGTCGGCCGGCTTCCCCCCGGGCGGAGAAGTTGGTTTACCACCCCCGGGGGTGGTTAGCGGGTCTAGTTAAGGGGCGTCTTAATTACCCACCGTAATGAACACCTTGTCGTAAAAACTTGCGCCGGTTTAATTATTTCAGAGCAGCCGCCTAGCTGGCTTGCCTTCCTGCCTGACTGCTTGCCCGATCTCCTTCCTCGTTTACCCTCGTTTTCGGTTAAACCCGCCCGCCCCCCTTCCCCATAACAGGCTAAACGGAACTGACAACGCCAGTCGAACGTTTCTTTCCCAATTATCGGGGGACGGCTTGCTACAGCCCCCCTGTTATTTTACTGATTTTTAGGAAGAGAGAAGTCTAACGTGGAAACATTCGAACAGGGAGATTATCGTTGGATTGTTAATGTTCCGAGTTTGAGTTATTAGTAAATTGAGAGCTAATACGAATAACGAGGCTGTAGTTACTTCATCTTGCTTTCAGTAATTTTTTAATGAAAAAAGTATATTGACGATAAAAAAAAGCCCCCGTTTCTTATCGTTCCGGACCATGCTCGACAATGTTTGTAGAAAATATTTAGGAGATTGGATTGTCAGTGTTTTGAGTGTCAAGTATCGGTGAAGTGGAAGTTAATCAGCGTTACCTTAGTTTGGATCTATAAGTTTCTTGAAGAAGAGATTACGCTAAAAGTTAAAAATTAACATCTTCTTCGGTGTCTTTCTACAAAACTAGGGATAGAATCGAAAGAACGGAAGTGGAATTAATTATGGCATTTCTTAATAATAAAGAAACGTGACAATCAAGATGCAACTCCATCTAACACTTGACCCGGTCACTGCCAGGCAACTTTAAAGCGTCTTGCCCTGGACACCGAGACTTTATTTTAAAGAAACCATGGAATCTCGCAGAATCTATACATTACTACATACATGTTGTTACATATAAAATTTTCGTTCGTCCTTTCCATTGATTCCTAACTCAAACTTATTCCGTGACCAATTGCAATCGATCTAAACTTGTAGCGCAAAGTACGAGGTAGCTCGTAGTTGTCGGTGAATGGGTTAACCATTCGGATCGCACCTTCCACGCGTTCCACTTTTCCCATTTCCGATTCTATCTGTCTATCTCGCCCCCATCCCCTCTCCCCAGCGAAAGAAAGGAAAAGGGAAGAAACTCATAACGCTTCCTCTAGAAATTTCCGTTATCCGCAAGAAAAAGAACTATAAGAGAAGAACGAGAAGAAAAAATCGGCGGAACCAATGGGAATCGAGCGGCAAGCTAAAACGTTTCGAATCTCCTGCACCTTGTTTCCTGCTTACGTGAAAGTCATCGAGCTCTGGTGCAGGCGAGGAGAACGCAATAAAGGCGCGTGCCCATCTACGACGCGGCGTCGAATCCAATTACACCCCCGCTGGATGGCAATACTTTTTAAGGGTGCGTCTGCAACGGGAGAACACGGAAAGGGCCCCGGGTACAGCCAGCTATTGCGGCGCACGGTTTGTCGTCTCTCGCTTCTATAAATTCGCGGGAATTAAACGAAAGAATGCGGTCTGCCTCGACGTACGAGCACACCCCCGTCCCACCGACGTTTAAACCCCCAACCACTTAACCCTATCCTATCTTTCTCTAACTCGTTCGCCGTTTCACGGTTACATTTTTCTCCCCCTTTCGCCGCCCCTTTCCGCTTCGCGAAACCAAGCGGCTCATTTTTGGGGGCTCGTTGGATTTTTAATTAAGGCCGCGGCGGTGACTCCCACGCCAAGAATTCACGGTATCGTGCGAGGTATTTTTGGCCGAAAAACCACCCCCTCCGTCTCCCCATTCCTACCACTCTTTTCTCTGGTACGTCCGTGTTCGTCGGTCGAGGAGGAGAGACGCCGTTATAGGCCAACGTTATTTAATAACCACCCGTTCGATCGTTTCCGTAAGAGTCTTCTTTGCTTTCTTTTAATTGTTACCGACGGCGAATGACGGCTTCCGATGGTCAAATGGGGTGTCGGGTGGTTTGGCGAGTTATTTCCAGAGGTTTCGTAAGAGCGATTGTGGAGACTGGGGAATATCAGAAATGTCGGGGGATGTGGTTGACCGTCGGTGATGGACAACGTGTATTTTCAAACGATTAATTTGACGTTTAATCACTAACAAATCTACATTGACGTACTTGTGTGAATTCTAACACGAATGAGCGTAGCTTACGCGTTCTTCGTCCTTCGAAGAATCAAACGAAATCGAAATATAACACGCACTTATATCGTACAATTTCTAATTTATAATTGCGAATGTACAGTGGCTACGTTATTGTATTCATCGTGACATTTGCGTATTTATCAAGTACTTCTATACTTTCTATAGAAAAATTGGGATACTGTAGGACTCTGAAATGTAAAACCCGACAAAGAATGTTTCGTTGGAAGCTGAAGGTACGTGCAGGTATTTTTCGTATCCGCTGCGTAAACACCTTCCTCGAAAGCAATCTAGTCTATCGTCGAACAAAATCGAGTTTCGAGAAGAGACATTTGAATTTGGATGAAACGAAGCCCGAGTAGGCCAGAGAAATGTGAAGGAAAAATGACAGATCAAGTACAATGGATAAAGAGAAATATACATGGCATAAAAGATTCGCGTTGGTTCGCGTTGGTTCGCGTTGACTTGTAGAAAGACACGTGATTCTTAGAGTTCCTTCTTGGAACTCGAGAGGCTTTTTGCCTCTTGCGCGACCCAACCCCGACAGGAAACGCGGCCAAGAAGAATGCAAATTCCGACGACGGTAAACCTCGCAGGTCAGGAAGTAACGCGACGAATAAATCATCCAGGACACTCTGGCGTCCCTAAGAGGGAACCAGGTCCTCCAACACCCCCGTGTTTATGTGCCAGAATCGACATATTTCAGATGCGACTTTAAATATTGAAGCGCCAGGGGCCGCGAATATGCTTTTGCTCCTACTCCCGTCTTCTTCTTATATACGTTGGGATTCTTCTGGGGAAAGAGTCGCGCAATTTCTCCGAAATTATCCTTCCTGTTTCGCTTGCTTCCACGAGCCGCTGCTCCGTCAACTTTGCAACGCGTTGTAAGGTAGCATCCGAGTGATCGTTACTTTTCGAGATAAAGATTTTAAGAATAATTCTTAGGAAATATCACTCTTCTAAATAGAGCGTGTGAAAGTTGTGGCGAAAGAAGGGAGAAGGTAGGTTCGCTGTTAACCTCTCGATGAGTTAAGAACCAAGAGACCTAAATATTCTGAAAGAAATCAAATTCCCAAGGAAACGTCAATCTGCCAAATTCTGTATTAACCCCTTAATAAAATAAAAGGCGAAAGCCTCTAGCATCTCCCTCCGGCCAATCAAATTCCCAAAGAAACATCAATCTACCGATCGCGAGATTGTGCAAAATTCATCACGGAATCTATCAGAACCTCTTCTTCGGTTAATTAATCTCTGTTCTCGTCGCCTAACCTGGATCGATCCGGAAACGCAGCGAACGAAGCCGCCACTCTCTCGTCCGCTAATAAAGACAGAACAAGGAACTACCGAAACTTCTCCTCCGACGAGTACACGCGCGAATATGCACACGCACACGCTCAACGGTCTCTGTGTCTCTAATTAGAAAAGCTAGGGTTCGAGAGCAACGTCAAACAGAAGCTGGCAATTTCTCGGCACGAGAAAAAATAGAGAACGAATACAGCTTCTTGGAGAATTAGGCTGTAAATCCACTCGGTAATGTACACACATGAGAGCGAGGGGTGGCTGAGAGCCACCCTCGCCGCGGCATCGACCCTCTTAAACGCGAATTTGATATTCGTAAATCTGCCGGCCGGTTTCCATAAATCAAAACCACCCTCTCGCTGCTCGGCTATGGACTATGGATGAAAGCAAGGCCGTGAAACGGCGGAGAGAGGACGCACGACGAGGGGGGTGCAGTCAACCCCCGGTTGAGCGGCTGACTCGAGAACATCCGGTCGACATCTTCTTTCTTAAAAATTGATTCCCCGCTGCCGCTTTGATCCTCCTTGGGACACGCAGCCACTTCGTGCCGCGCACGAGTGTTTCTCGCCCTCTGCTAGAGAGAATATAACTGTCGTCGTTGCTGTTGTTTGCACGTCGATCACTTTACCGTGGTTGGATTGCTTCGATTTAAAGAAGTTGCGAGTTTGCAGGAATTTGCGTGTCGGTGGTGGGAGTTATTTAATTGGTCGACTATTAGATATTTGAGATTGATTATTGTGCGAAAGATCTGGTTGGAAATCGATACTTAGGGTAGAATGTAGTAGAATTGTCATCGTTGCTCGCGTTCAGACGTCGATAAGTTTATCGTGGCTCGATCGCTTCGGCTCCTAGAAATTATACGATCAACATGTGCTCGAAAGAAGCTGCGATATTTCTAGCCACATTTTTTATATCGGTCAAATTTCTACGTCCCGTACGAAGGTACAACGATTCCTCGAGAGTAATCGCGTCCATAAGAGTAACAAATTCGCAGGAAACATAATCAACGTACACGCGTCCCGTCCGTCGCTTTGGGGGTAGAGATACCCGTATTTCTCCGAGCAGACCGTCCAAGATAATTTTCGCTCTCCTCAGATGTTCACTTCAATCTTTCGGCGAATATTTGAAGAGGCCAGATCAAAGCTTGTCTGGTCAATTTCATCAACATTTGAATACGACCTCTTTCCGCTTTCTCTTGCTTCCTCTTGCATTCGCGTTTCTTCCTTTCTATCTTTCGCTCGCCGGCGAGGGAGGCAACGAAACAAGCCCTAGCCCTTTGCGTCTCTTTGCACGGGCTGCGAAAAGAGCAGAGAAACGAGCAACGAGAGGAAACGAGCCCGGCCAAGGCCAACAGACGGGCGAAAGAAGAGAAACATATATATATTTCTCTATCTATCTATCTATCTATATATATAGAGAGAGGAAGGATGAGAAGTTTTGAAAAGTGTTGGGTAAAATGAGAAGCGTTAGACGAACGCGCCCCGATAACGTGGAACTCGAACGTTCCCGAAAGACATCGCCGGACTGATGCAATGCTCTTTCCACCAGGCTTTCGCGCGCTTTCAAACGGAGGATTCTTGTTGAACGAATTCTATTTTACGGATTGACGATCCTCTTTGCCCGGATTTTAGCAAGAGGAAAACGTCTTTCGTTTCGTTTCTTGGTTTTCTCCGATACGATTAGCGAATTGACTCGATACGATGGATCGTGCAATTTTTTTTATCGCTAAGTTTTCGTTTTCCTTCTTTCTTTGGAAATGTGCGTGTCTGGGGTAGGTTTAAGATCTGTCGCGTGGACAATATATCGTCGATACAATGGATCAATAGAATTGAAGAGGATACGTGAAATTTTGTAGACACGTTTTACGATGTATGTCCAAACCACGTTTCCAACTTTTGCGGAGGTTTCAGAAATAAGCAATTCTTGGAAACGCGAAAACGCGGAACGTACGCTTCGTTGATTAACGTAACGTTGATACGATAAATCAGCAGAACCGAGATGCATGAAACTTTACGTAGTTCTTTCAAAATGCGTCTTTATAACCCCTTTGAGGATGAGAATTTTATAAATGTATATATTCAAACAACGAGAATTTTTTACCATCATCGAAAGTTTGACGATATTACATTATATTTTACGATTCTTTCTTTGGTGAACGGTTTTTGAACTAAACTCTGACAATTTTCGTCAACCGAGTGTCGATACAAAAATTCTAAGACTCGAAACTGAAGAAGATGATGTGATTCTGAAGATTTCTCTCTGCAACTACTAAAAAATTAAATAAGAGTCCCGAAATAGCGCGAAACGCACAAGGATCAGGATTACAGGATAGTCGCGGATGTAAATTACGACGCGTCTCGAAATACCTCCGGGATGAGCGGAAGAAAGAGGGTTAGCCAGGCGCGGCGCGATCAAAGCGTAATTTTAATTAGGCAGATTATACGGAAAGATAAAAATTATTAAAATTATTGCCTTAATGAAAGGGAACCTTCGGCTGGTTTACGGAGGGACGCGTAATTAAACGTCGGGGGTAGCTTCCCCCCTGGGCGAGGGTTGCTTTCGCTGCCAGCAGCACCACCAGCCGGCTAATATAGCACGACCGCCGGTTAAAAAGCTTCGATATTTATACGCGAGCTACTGTTTTGATTTCTCTATGCGTTCGACTGATCTTTTTCCATGCCTATTTGTTCGTACAAATAATGGTTTCATCGCGCGAGGATTACGCAAAGATGACTTCCGCCTACCACGCTTTTGCGAATAAAAATTCTAAAACATGAAAGTATTTTTATACGTTTCGAATTTATCAATACTAATTACGAGATCAAACACGCAAAGATACTCGTATAACGCGTGAAATTATAAGGTGAATATTTTGTACGCTACGTAGTACAAACGGTTATTTCTCGAACGTTACGGATGAATTTTGTGCACTGTACGTTGACCAATGAAAATTCTAGACCGTGAATATAATCTTTGTTATTAATTTTTCCAATTGTCCTGATTAATTATGTACGGAGGCGATAGCAAAAATTAAAGACGCGAAAGTTCCATCTTTCGAGTCAGCTTAAATGGAACGAATTCTAACATCAAAAGGAATAGAACACGCAAGACCGCCTCCTATACCATTTTGTATCTCGCAATCCCACTAACACGCTCGACGGATCCTCGACACTTATGCACGAAGGCTATTATTAATACATCGGCTACGGTGGTCGTCAGTGACCCACATTTTACTAACCTTTTAGAATAATTGGAACGACACGAACTTCGCGAACCAAACAACTTTCAACGACGCGAGTGACCTACATAATTTAGTCAGAGAAGGATACAATACTTTTTGTAAAATTAACACTGGCCATACCAGGCCCGATCAAATGACCGACTTCGAAATCTAATTCAAAATTGTACATTCATTCTTACTTCTTTTCGTCTCTAACTTTATATATCGTTCGACCGGGCCCGGTAAAGTTAGTGTTAAATATTTCGGTGCAGCAAACTACGTCTCAACCCATTACGACTCCCAGGGGAGAACGTATAAAATTCGCGCCTTGCCAGTCGCCGTATCAATCTCGAGACAACAACCTTGTCCCGTTTAAGTGATACCCTGATCCAAGTTCCACGGGGATACGAATCAACTTGAAGCGAATTGACATCTTCGTCGACTTCTTGGTCTCGTATACCGCGGTCGAGGGGAGCCAATGGAAGGTCGATAAGAGGGCCGCCCTCTGCTGATGGCAGATCAGCCCTCAAACCGCAAGGTGCCACCACACCCCCAAAAACCAGCCCCGGCACCCCCGCGGCCAATGATCGGGCCTAGCCACCCCCAGGACCACAAACCAACCGCAAGACGATGCGCAGAACCGCCTCGTTCACGCACGTACCGCGCATTCCAACCGCAAAACAAAATGGTGCCTCGAAGGGTGTTAAGATTTTCCAGACGCGACCAACCTCGGCGAACCGAGATCCCATCCTTGGTTCTCCTTTGGGGATGAGAATTTCACCTGGCAATGTCGTGAAACCGTGCGAGTAGTTCGAGGGTGTTGAAAGTGTTGGATGAAAGGGGTAGCACCGTGTTGCCAGAGAGCGAGGAGAAAGAAAGTTTGCTCGCTCGACAGAAACGTAGAAGCTTGAAACGTTACTGGATGATGGTCGAGGATCGTCGATGTTAGAGAGAGGGAAATATTAATTAAGAGAATTTAGATATTTGGAGATAGATTATCCGTAGCAAGGCTTTTACGCTGATCAAAAATGTATCGGTGGACGTGTGATATCTGCACGCGAGAGATCAGTAGAAACGGTAAATAAGTAGTCGGACAAAGAGGTTTTTTAAAGAGTTCCGTTAACTCTTCTGTATCGGAATTTTCTGAAGTTTATGGTACTTACTTTCGTTTGACAGAGCTCGTTCGTAAAATTAAAAGCTCCAAAATTAAGCCATTTAGGCTCAAACTATTACCTAAACCTAACGTTACCGCTAATGCAAAAAATACGCCGTAACTCCAAACTCGTACAGACTTGCAACGTCAAATCCGCCTTTTGTCACCCAGAAAGCTATAAAATTCCCACGCATCGAACGGAGGTATCGCGAACACGCGTTGAAAGAACAAAGATCAGAAAGAAGTACGCGGAAAGATTGTAAAACACAACGATACCGATTATAACCGACCGAGAAAATTAAAAATAAGCAACCGAAAAATATCCTCTAACCGAAAACGACCCCGAAACCATCCGTCCGCACCTGCAACCTAAAATCCCACCCTTATCACCCAGCAGACTATAAAATTCCCGGTTACATGCAACGGTAGAACCGGTGAGACACGTCGAAAGAGGTACGTACGGAAGGGATAGAAAGAGGAAACGAGGAGAGCGAGGAGGCGTCGTCGGTTCTCGGATCGACTAGAATTTTTCTGGGTGAGTTCTCATGAGTCTTGGCACCTCGAAGAGGTGGGCGCGCGAGAGAGAGAGAGAGAGAGAGAGAGAGGGTGAGAGAGAGTGAGAGAATGTGTGAGAGAGAGAAAGAAAGAGAGAGAGAGACAGAGGTGGTGGGTAGCAAGGCTGGGGTTCTGAGGTACCCCAGCGTGGCCGTTGCGGCAGCGGCTGGGGGATCCCGCGCACCCGCGGTGAGAGAACAGCCGAAAGGGGTGGCGGATGGGCTGGATGGCGAACCATGGGGGATGGGGGCCTCCAAGGAGCCGGTGGGAGGAGGGATTTTGAAAGAGGGTCGCTGTGCTCTCGTCGACGGCTCCGAGAGAGCGAGCTGGAGACGACGAAGCCTCGCAGCACGGCGGAGAAGAGCGGAGAAGAGCGGAGAGAGCATCGTGGAGGAGCTAGGGGCGCTAGGGGTGAACGGGGGTGGGTGAAAGTGAGGAGAAACCAGGCGGCGGATCAAGCAGCGGGGTGGGTTGCCTAGCTACCGGCGAGACCCGGCCAAGATACTCGCCGAGATCTCTCTCTGTACTGTTTTAGGTCCGTTCCGCCGCGTATTCCATCCGTTGTCGTCTCTCTCTCTCTCTCTCTCTCTCTCTCTTTCTCCCACCCTTTCTCTGTCTCTCGCTGACCCGTGTTCTTCGTCAACTTTCACTCGGCCACGATGGCGGAACCGACCGAATATTCGATATCTATTCTGTTTCTTTTATTTTATTTGGCTTCGACGTCGTTCTTTTTTCTTTAGAACGGAGGAGGGGATGTTTGTGACTGGTGGAGACTGCACGGTGGCGATGGAGGAATTAATAGGATTTGTAAGGGTTAATGCATGGGAAGGGTAAAGAGGTGACTGAACATTGGATGACGTTCAGGGGGAAATATCGCGTCTATCGTTTGTTATTACCGAATTGAGGGTTTTTGGGACCTTCTGCGGTACAGTGGATTTCCAAGTACATTTGTCGGACTTAAGATAATAATTTCCAAGTATATTTGTGCGATTTAAGATAACGACTCCTTGGATGTATCTATCGTCTTTCCGAGACAATTAATGAACTTTGTAAAGCTTAATGGATGGAAAGGGTAAAGAGGTGATTGAACATCGTGGATGTCGTTTAAGAGGAAATATCGAGTCTATCGTTTGTTATTAGGGAAGTAAGAGTTTTTGGAGCCGTTCGTGACGCGAAGAATTTCGAACTTTATTCGTGGGATTTAAAGTGGTGAATTTTTTTTTTTTTTTTTTGAAGGATCGTTATTTAACGTAAGGTTCGTAAATTAAGAATTTTATAGAACTTTGTTTACTTGAAACGACAAGCCCCAGATATGTCTATCATACATATGAAAAAAGTAATGCGATTTATAAGGGTTAGTACACGAGGTAACGAGAGGTTGAAGCTGACGAGGGAAATTAATTTCCTTGCAGCGGAAGCAGAGAGTCTTTATACGGGCAAGCAGTCGCCGGTGTATTTGCATAGGCAATGGGAGATAAAAAATTGAACATCAATTCGAGAAGAGGGCGAAGAAATCACGACGGACAGGAGGAAAATAATTGGGAGCACTTTTGAAGCCGGTCAGGAGGGGAGCTCTCGAGTATCTGGCCCTTCGTGAGATCTCGGGTACTTTACCTGCTCGTTTCGGATGCAAATTTCACGGGAAAATGCTGCTCTTATATTTCTTAACAACGGATCTTTCTTTCCCCGCGTAATACCCCGATATCGATACATCTTAGCTTCTAATTAGAATTATAGAAATAACTCGGCACAGTTCTTTAAATTGTTCAAAAGTAAATATTGGAAGCGGTCGATTATTTTCAGAAAGGAGGCTAATAAATATTGAAAATTTGTGTTACACGTTTGAGAAGCTGGATCGTATAGGATGAAGCGCTTCGATGACGTCATTACTTCATCGTTTTTTCCCTTCAATTCTTTTATAAAGATTTATTACTGAAAAAAATAAAACAGTTCAATCGGGAGAAGTACTTTCTTGGTTCTTTTTCAAAACGCGATACCAGTGTCGCCCTCAAGCGAGTAAGTTGGCAAAGACATTTAAGAAGACTCACCCTCTTTCTTCTCGCCACCCTTAAGAAAGTAGTCTCCACCCTCGTGGTAAGGCAGCTCGCGAAGGAGTCGGTAAAGAACAGCCTCCAACGACGCAAGAAGCACCTGAAAACGAATTTCTTTCGTTAGTAAAAACGTCTTTACACTTTCGTCCCAATTTTTCTACCAACGCTACAAAAACTAACTCCTCGTTCGGTTTTAAGAAATACGAAACGGAACGACAAACATCCTCAAAGTATCCAATGCGTTTTTATTAAAAAATGGTCGATGGAAAAAAGAAACAAGGATAACTAGAAATTCTCGGAACAATGTTCAAAGGAAGATACGAAAATTCCATATTTCAGATGGATCAGAATGAACCAAAGAAATTCGAAAGAATCGAAGAGCGCGAGTCGGTAAGAAAGGAAAAGAATAAGACGACTTTCTTAAAGAAGTGGCGCCTCCTTTTAAGAAACCTGTAGTACCCTATCGCACCACTAAGAAGGATGGCGCGCTGTCCGAAGAAAATCCCTCTTCTTTCTCACCAACCACCCTTTAACTCGCAAACAGTTCCTCTCGAGAAAAAGAAAAGAAAAGAAAAAAAAAATCATCAACTCAAAAAAAGAAACAGAACCGAACCAACGTACTATAACGTATAACGCTACGACAATCCAATTCGTATCTCTTCTGAAAATAAAATTACAACGATTTAAAATACAACGTGGAGGCAGGCAAGCATTCGCGAGCGTTTTCCCTCAGGAGCAGCTCCCATTTTTTTTTCTCTCGGTTCACCCTCTTTCACGGGCAACTGGCAGGGGATGGAGGGGTGGTGGGCCGACAGTACGAAGAACAAAAGATGAGTTCACGGTCGGTTAATTTAATCTAAGCAAACATCATATAGATGGTACGTGAATGTGTTTCGCAGGCAGCGAGCGAAGGAGGGTGGAACTCGCCGGAGGAAGACAGAGGGTGAACAGGAGGCGGACGAAGCCAGACTCTCTGAATCTAGATACATACGTAAGTACAAGAGTATTCAAGACGGCGCTGAGGAACGATGTTTAGCATGTAGATGAAGATCTCGGTAATCAAGGGTTGCAGCCCCGCGGGCGCACTTCGTCAAGTCTTACTTATTTCTGGCCGATCCGCGATCCGTCAGCTCGTTCCGCCCCCTTCTGCCAACCCTTTCAGATATGTACGCGTTCGTGAGATTCAGTTTTGGAGCCACGTGCTGGTAAAATTGATATACGTATAGCGACGAGTGCACAAATCGGCGGATGTTTAACATTCGGTCTACGAAACCAGTCAGAATGACTCGTTTTCTCGTTTTTCTTACTTTTGCAATTATCGCGAACCTGCGGATGATCTTTGCGTAACATATATTCGGAAACGTTCGTCGCGTTGCTTTACTTCCAATGAGACGTACACATAGGTTGTATACTTAAGGTTGTATACTTAAAAAAAATCGTTCGAGATAGGTACGCGTTCGCGAAGAATATTGTGAGGGAATTGTTCCGATAAAATTGAAAACGTTCAGTCGTTAATTTAAACGGGTGGTGTCATGAGGAGAGCTTTGGGGTTTGAATGCGATCGTTTTATCGAGGCAACTAGTAAAAAGAAATTATCCAACAAAATTTCCGATTGCTTTTATCCCTTATTCGTTGAAATAAGGAGCGCGTTAGAAATCTAATATCGAATAAATGAGTATTTTAAAACACTTTTACTCATTTCGGGCGATTTACTTTCCATCGAAAGAATGCATCATCTTTCTCTGTGCGTAAAAACGTAAATTAAAAAAAATCTTACGCTCGTGATATACTCCACGATCTACGAAATCGATCCATTGCTTCTGAGCTGTTCGTTTGTCCAACGCAAAAGCTGTACAATCAAATTCTCGTCGGACGCACAAAACTAGAAACAATAAAAACAAAAAGAAAAGTAGTAAAAGGGGCTGGTAGAAAATTCAAAGCGGTCCATTATCGAGTTACCGTTACTTGACCTCGCGATTTATCCAACGAGAAATAGAAGCAGAAAGAGGGAACGAGCGGCGGTGGTAACGAAGCTGGGACACCCCTTCTCGCGAATATCTCGGACCAAAGCCGTATCTCGTTCGAAATGATCGGGTCTCGTTGTCCGAAAATTCACCCCGTAATCGACGGACAAAAAGTAATTTCCCATCGAGACCGGGACAAAGGGTGATTTTGCATGGGGGTTTTCGGCTGGCGATAGCCACGGGGGTGGCAGTGACCGGTGCGTGTAACGACCACCCCCTTCCTCTGCAACCACCCCCAACCCCTTCGTTTCCCGCTTGCCAAGCCGAACGAACGCTTACGGTGAACGCCACGTGCGCTCTATGCGTAGGAAAGGTGAGACAGAGAGAAACGTGGACGAAAGGAGGACAAGAGTAATGCTTGCAGTATGTACGAGTACATTGCGTTCGATCCACATTGTATGTGGGGCTCTGGGGCATTTTTCGTTCGTGTTTTTTCCCCTCCTGCGGTGGAGATTGTAGATGGTTGCTGATTGGAAGCTGTTTCGTGATGTGATGGAAAAAATTTCAGCAGGAGATTGTAATTTCTGGACAAGTTTTTTACATTATCATACACGGTCCGTGCAAGATACTGATCCCGCGAGAGAGGCGTTAATTCAATGCTTTTAGCGGAGGGGAAGGTTTATTAGAATCTGTTGGTTTTTAATAGAACAGCGATATGGAATTTTGCGGAGGAAACTGTCATTTCCGAACAAGTATTTTCCGTTATACGCGATTTATACAAGACGCTGTTAATGAATTTTTGCGCGATGGGACGAAGCTTTACCGAAAGTTGCATTTTACAAAGTTGGATAGAGACGTTTTCATAAATCGCTAGAAATTCCCAAATACATGGAACTTCGGGGAAACAGTACTTCTAAATAACGTTAAGATTCTTCGTGGAGATTTATCTCGCAATACTTTAACGAACGAGAAACGAATTAAACGAGCGCTTCGTATTATCATCCACGATCCGTACACGAGATACTGATCCCAGCGTCAAGGTATTAATAAACGATCGACAGCACAAAGGAAATCCTCCGGTCGAGGATTTACAGTCTCCTTCCTCGACAAGAAAACAAAATCTCACATCCCAGTATCGAGAACAGGAAGCGACCCCTCTCCAACCCCCTCTCGAAACAATAACCCCATCCAAAGATATACGTTGCTCCGATCGAACGTTTCTTTGTTCCATGTATCGATTTACGACACCACGCGCGTTCTCCAAGAAGACAGAGAGCGTCCAAGAAAAATCACGGGTCACGGTGCGATGACACGCGTGAATTTACCGGGAATTGGTAATGCGGCTCGGCTGCAGCGCGATAAATCGGTATGGCCAACTGGTCGAGCCAACGAGCCGTGTCTCTCCCGCGACCAATCCTCTCTCTCTCTCTCTCTCTCTCTCTCTCTGTTTCTCTCTGTTTTTTGCAAATGAAATAGAGAGAGACAGAGAGAGAGAGAGAGAGAGAGAGAGAGAGTATAGGACAGTGGTTCTTAACACGTTGACTGCCACGTGAATTTTCCATATTTTGTCGTGGGAGCCGCAATAAATTGAAATACGCTACGCCATGAATTTTTGCAAAATATTATATCGTTGCACCTCCTCCTGACAATGTTATCTAAATCATTCAGATTGCCGGAAATTTGTCAAAATTTGTCAACAGATTGAAAATTTATCTCGATCTAAGAAATTTAGTAACGCGTGTCATCGATGTGACTGGCGTGGCGGTCAATGCGTTAATTTTCTCGTAGCCGCGAAACAGTTTAGAAATTACAAGGAAAATTGCCGCAGCGCCAAAATCGTTCAAGTCATAGATAGACCGCGCATGTCTATGCAATTTTACATTTTTCTGAGCCAGACTGCTAAAGAGATAGAACTTTGACAGAAATTGTTTTCATCCGCTAAATATCCTATAATAAATACTCCGCGCTGGATATTTTACACATTTTTATTATATACACGTACTACATACGTTCAGATTTTTGGAACTTTAAATTTCCCGAAGATGCATAAACACCGGCACACTTGTTAAAATGTATATATCGATTGTAATGATTATAAATTACGTAAGAGCGAAAAGAGGAGGTAACAGAGGATATTATATCGGTAAAGACTGTGAACTAAAACGATTCTTTTAGAGGAATACTTCGTTCCGCGGTACACTTGTAACGAGTTTCTAAGGGACGCTCTACGTATTCTATGCAACATCGGTTAAGAACCACTGCAGCACTGGCACGGCAAGAAGAATGGATAGCGAGAGGGAAAAAGAGGGAAAAAGAGGGAAAAAGAGAGGAGAAGAGAAGGATGAAAAACGAGAGGATGAAGAGGGCTGTTGTAGACTATCCTCGACGTTCACCACACGCTATTCTTCATACTCCATTATCCGTGGTCCGCTCTACGCTGCTCCATTATGCCGGCACCGCGTATAAACGACGAGTTGTGCGACGACCAGCCACCCTACTGTCTGTCCAGGGGCCACCTTCGCGAAACACCGATAAACACCGCTCCTCTGTGGCTGGTTTGCGCGCGACACGCGGCAAAATCGCGCTCTCTTTAGCGGAATAAACTAGAGAGCGTTTCGTGGGGCGAATAGGAGATGACAAGATGACGGGTAGAGGCGCGAAAGGAACTTTGTTTGCTACGAATCTTTCGTATGCTACTTTCAAAGTCTCCACTGGTTAATTTTCGATGATGTACCTTGACATAGCGTAACAGTATCGCATAACGGATTACTAGGTTTAATAACAATGGAATATTAGGTTAATTATTATCAACTGTGCGAAGGGTGTATTACAGCGTGAAGATGAGAAGACAGAGAGACGATATAGGCGTGTGACTCTATTTCCGATACTTTCGGTGTCTCCACCGGTTTTACCTTTTGGTAGAAAAGTTTGCCTTTATGCAGGAATCACGTCGTCACAGCGTTTTATACCGTTACGTGCATAACGATGTAAATGTGCATAATGTTGTTGTTTAACAGCATGATACGTTACCCAACGTAATATATGTATCGTGTATTCGAGTATAGCGAGTATCAGCGTGAGCTACTTTTGTTCAATAACGCATCAGTTTTACGTTTCGTATCTACAACTTAATCAGCTTTTTACTTGAATCGTTGGTGCTTTAGAAATTGTACTATACGATCATCGAAGTGGTCGATTTGTTGCATTTTCACGGTAATTAGTTTGCCATTCGTTTATACATTCTACGCATGGAGAAATTTCATAATGCCTTTCGACGTGAAATGTACAAATAAAAGTATGCCGAGCAACGAGACAGATTCGAGCAAATTTCAAAAGGTTAAAAAGAAGAAAAACTTGTTAAATGTTAGGACCGTGAAAAACAACGAAAGGCAGGGTACGAAGAATTAAATGAAATCCCCTGTTCCAAATTTTCTCTGAAAAATCACTCGGCCGAGAGAGATGGTTTATAATCCGCGAACGAGTTAATTACAGGGATCGTTGATGCGAGGCAACCGAACCTCTGAAATACTAAATTCGAAACGCGTGTTCGTTAGCAGAGAGCCGCTCGGAGGCAGAAGGCAAAACCAACGGAGAATCTTCCTCCCGGGGACTACGTTTAATTAAATCTTTTGCCAATTTACATACACGCACAGCATCGTTCTGATGGAGGATCCTTTGGAACTGTCGGCTTTAGGGAAGCTTTGTAGAGATTCGTATCGTTACCTGCGCCACCCTTTACCTGACAGAACCGCCATTACGAGCACCGATCTTACGTACTTTTTACCGTACCAACATCGTTGACCCTTGTTTCTCTGGCCACCGCGGATCCCAGCTAAGCTTGTTTCATAATAATGGACGACAAAAATAGAAAGAGAAGAAAAGTTCCTGGTGTCATCCTTCGACAGATGAATTTTTTAATTAATCCTTCTCTCTGTCATTGACATCGTTGATTTAAAATGATAAAATAAGATTGGGAATTGAAGAGAATATATTAGACGTGGAAAATAATTCGACGATACCTTTACATAAGTTTATCGTTTACTTAACAGATTTTCCTTTGGAACAACCCGAGCCTTCTTAATTTTTTACTTCTACTTGGAATGCTAAGATACGTTTATGATGTATTTTAGAAATGGTAAGGCTGGTACTCTGAAATTCCAAGCTAGTGAGAAAATGTTTAAATCTAGAATGGCAGCTAATCAATTCATATGCTAATAAAAGAAGTTCTACGTTTCTAACAGGGGCAGGTTAATTTTTTCTTGAAATACAGTTGTGAAAAAGTTCATGAACCAAAAAGTTTCAGTGAGAAACTTGAGCGAAATTGTTGGACCAATTGATTCTCATCGGAACATTCGTACCACTGATCCGAAAGACTCGAAATAATGATACAGATCGTTTATTAGAAAATTTATAACATTGGTGCAAAAAATATTAGAAAAAGACACAAGTAAAATTATTAGTTTAATTCTTTTTGGAACACTTTATTGTTGATTCGAGGCTCCTGAATTTGTCGTTTGGAGCTGGTGCAATAATTGACAGGAGACTTGTATTGGGAAACGAAATTGGTAAAAAGATGTGTAATAGAAAACTTAAAATATTACCCTGAAGAAGTTTGTCGAATAAAAAATATTAGTAGACAATTCAAGTAAAATTACTGTACTAACCGCTGTTGGTAAGCTGGTACCTTTGCTTCGACAAACTCCAAACGAATGCTTTAAAATTTAAAGACAGAAACATGTCGAGAATGCTTGAGAAAAATCTAAAAAATGATTAACATAAAATCTAAAGAAACTTTCCAAACAAGAAACTCCTGTTCAAAGCTATGTTTAATATTTTCAACCTTAAATGTAAAAATTGTGTAAAGAAAATTGAAAAACTTTTTTAAAGTAACAAAATAAAGCGAAGAATCGTCAAGAAAATTTTTCAAAAGAACGAACAAAAAATTTTGGGAAAGAACCAATATAAGTGGACCGGAAAAAAACACCCACGTGGTCTATCGTATTTTGAAATACACTTTTATTTCGACTCGGTCAAAAACTACGATAACAATAGGTCGGTAGATATGTATATCTGAAATCATCGGTTTTTTCTTTTTTTTTTTTTTAAGGGGGAGTGGGGCAGAATGTAGACATCGTCGGTTTCCCAAAAAAAAAAAAAAAAATAAAAAATAAAAAAAGGACGAATAAATCGTTACCGACGCTCAATCGATTAATCGCGCCATAACATTTGTTCAAAACATTATAACGCGAGCTTTCCTTTACCTTTTCGTTTGCGTTCCATTTCATGAAGGGGAATTTCGATGTGAAAGCGACGAGCTTCTTTCTCTTTCGTTGAATCGCGAGAGTTTTCTCCTTCGTTCGCGAGATACGATTCGATATATTCTTATCGTCTTGACTCTCCGTCGATACTCGATTCTCGTTCGACGTCTCGCAATGAAATTTCTGCGAGAATCGCGAATCGACGATATTGCACACGAGCCCGCAGTCAAATCGATCAAACCGCGTTTTACTATGAAAACATAATCGAAGGGAATAAAAGTTACGCCAGGTGTATTTGATAACTGGTCGAGTTATAGAAAATCTGCTTATCTTGAAGATGAAAGAAGATTTTAATCTTTGCACCGAGAACTTTATCTACGATCAAACATCGACTTTAATCCGCTTGGTGTTAAAATTTTCACTTTACAGATCGACAACGATACGTGTATATACGAGAGAATTTAACGAAAATGAAAAAATTATTTTTTCCTTTGAAATACTGTACTAAAATTATTCCAAAATCCGTGTCCTAATATCGTAACAAAGAAGGAAAAAAGAGGCAGGATATCTACCGTCGCAGAAAAATGTCGCAACTGTAAAAGAACCAAGGTACAAAATTTTTAAACTACGAAAACTCAGAAATTATTCGATTCGAAATTCGTAGACCCTGCGTTGCATATGCTATTGATTAAAGATTCGTGTTCCAATATCGCTGGAAAGAGACGAAGAACAATATGAACACTCTTACACAAAAATCGCACAACTTAAGAAGAAACTAACCGAGCTAAACAGTTTGAAAGTCATAGACCATATATCCAATTTCTCATCTGCGAGACAAGCAGAGTACAGGATAATCCGGAGCTCGACCAAGCATCCGGCAGACACCCGGTACAAGTCGTCACACGTCGCGCAGTCCGTCGACAGTGATGAATGACTCGATGAAACGACAATGCTCTATCTATGTACAATGTTTCTATATACATCATCATCATCGTCACCATCACCGTGGGCCAGCAGCAGTAGCAGGTTCACTCGTCACACACTCGGTAAATTACAAATCAGCCCCTCTCTACAGATTTCCAATTTTCGTCGAGACACAACCAGCCAAAAGAAAAAGATAGGAAAACATAACGAATCCAAAAAATCAAAGAAGAAAAACCAAGTTTCCTGACAATCGCTGCCAGGCAAATTTCTTCATCATCCTCGAACATGCATCGGATTGTTCTCTCTTGTTTGAGTTTCCTGTTTTTTTCTTTTTTTTTTTTTTTTTTCTTTTTAATGCCCACTAATAGCTAGTTTCGTTCGCTTGTTCGAGACCAACACCTCGTCCATCTTCACCGATCACAGTTTGCTCATCTCAATGTTATCGTCCACGATAGTCGACGAGAGAAAAGTTCTAAAATCAGAATTATCACGGTAACGATTCGCCTGGCTCTCAGTAAGGCCTCCAGACGTTGTTGTCCGGTCTGACTTCTTCCTGTCTCACGCTGCAACTGTCCGCCACTGCTCTCTGCTCGGGGCTCTCCGAATTCTGAAACTGATTCCCGTATAATTGGGAATAGAGGATGCTGGGCAGGACGCCGGGCGTTGGGAAGTAGTTGCCGTAATTTTGACCGAAGCCTTGCTCCTCGTGCACAGGACTCTCCGTGGTACTCGAGTCCGTCGATAAGGACCTGGGAGACACGTAGTCCTGGTACCTCTGGCTCGGTGTTCCCGACATTAGGCTGCTCAGAGGGTCCAAGGGATCCGATTGACCCGTCGTCGTCGAGTCTGGCACCACTGTTTTCGGGGGAAAAGAGAAATTCGCTTTTGTGGTTTAATTTTTCACGAGGACGATGGTGAGAGTAGAGAGTCACGATGGAAATTATCGAAGCGGACGGACAGTTTGAAATAATTGGTGGATTTATCATTGATGAAAGACTACGACGGTAATAATGGAAAATTAATTGAGTATGAGGTTTTAAAGCTTGGGACCGTTATCTTTGCAGGGAAAGAGAGATCGTTCTCTGTAGTTTAATTTTTTAGTTTGACGAGGATGATGGTGAGAACAGAGAATGGGTTAGGTTCTCGTTAGGAATTTTGGAGATACGTTGACTAAAATAACTGGAAGATTTGGTGTTGATCGAAGAATAGGTTTAGCGTGGTTCTAGAGCTTGAGAGAGGCGAGAAGTGTGAAAGGATACTGATTGGAACGAGTAACTCTCGTAAAGTTGGTAGTTTCGTAGGTGTAAGCGTCGCTTAAGACAGAGTAGTTCTTTAATCGCTTTATCAATTATAAAACTCCACCATAGGTATCGGTTATTCGTAAACAGAGAACGCATAAATATATTATTGACACGAGACGTTACTGCGAACTAACTCGTACTAACTCCCGTAAGCCCTCGAACATCTCAATAATCCGTATCGCAATTACTAAAAATTGAATCGATCGTTGTAACAAAATCGATAAAAATCTCTCAACAAAACCATCGTGATCAAACGCTTGAGACATTTTTCTTCGACTAAAAAAACGCAAAACATAACTAATATTACTGCAAAGTGTCCCACATATTTACCACGATAAACCCGTTAGAATCCCGAGAGACCCTATTGAAATTAGGGGAAATTCGATCGATTATCGGAACAGAAGTAATACAAATTTCTTAACAAACTCGACACGACGATACATTTGGCACGTTCCTCTGTAAACGCATTTTTGTTTCACGCCGATCGGACCTTCGGTTCCCGAGATATCGTCGTTGAAAGCGCAAGATAATTTTTAATATCTCGCTACGTCTCTCCTTGTCGTAACGCTCGGTCCTCTCGCTCGCACCTCGTCACTGACCTATCGCAAAGCTCGCGCCACGTGCGCTGGTCAGTGCAGACACCGAGTCAGCGGCTTTTTTACTATTTACTATCGCGCGTACGCATTTGCAGGAAAAAATCTAGGTCACGGCGATGACTGGCCCATTCATCCTGTCCGCGTGTATCGGCCGAGCGGCTTTCGGGCCCTGTATCTCGGCAACCGATCGAAATATCGACTCGAAACAAAGTGCTTTCTAAAGAGCATGCTTTTCACTATCTCGGGGATGATAGTAGGTTTGATTTCTCGCGATATTATCAGACGCGTTAATCTTCGTTTCGAGCTGTTGGCGTAATTCGACTATTTAAACCGACGGTCCATCTCTTTCTGACTTCTCCTATAGGTAATTTCGATTCCGTAATCGCGGAGGCTCGCGTTTGAGTTTTTTCAGGCAGAATTTCGTCTATACTGTCTGCAATTGTTGGAAACGTTGACGAGGTTATGGTGAAACTAGTTCCATTGATTGTCGCTGATTGCGTAACGCTACAGTATCGATTACAAACGCACCGTAGTGCGTATGGTAAACATCGGACGATCAACTATTAATACGATAGTTTGACAGGAAGTAAGCGTGCGTTTGGTTCGCGTACGTTTGGACAACAATCCGCTGTAAATGAAATAAACCTATCAAATGCAAAGTATAACGTATAACTAAAACGAGCTGCGAAGATTTAGTCGGAAATTTGTTGCAAAATTGCCGCAATTCTTGCTTTATACCTTGAATTACTAACTTCAATGGAAAGTCTCGATCGATCAGTTTAATTAATGCAGAATAACTCGTCGAATAAATAACAGTTTGATCAGTATATCGTGCTATTGCTTCTAAAGAATCTTTAGCTGCAAGGCAAATTGTATTGACAGCTAGTCTCTTAGCTTCTTTCTACGCTCCGAGATAAAAAATCATTTGAAAGTTCTCGTAGTTCTCATAGAATTGAAAAGATTCGAAAAATCACGATCGGTCGAACGAAATTTCTCCAGAACGAAGACCTCGGGCAACGACTCGGCAGACGAGACAGACAGAGATCGCCTTTTACAGAGATCTACTTTAAAAACACCGGCTGTGATTCGTAAAAATTTAATCCAAAAATTACACGTACGAATAGAACCTCGTTTCTTCCGAAACAAACCGCCGTGCTAATGCCTCTTAAAAGCCCTAAAATCAAATTGAAAAAAGCGATTTAACACGACGCTCCGCGTTTCCCACGAGAGACACGCTATACTACGGCGATATCAATCAACTCGAAGCAACTCCCGCGGTGACAAAACGACGCATCAATGATGAATCAATTACGCGAGAGGAGGACGTAAAACATCCTCCGACGAGAGGCAGAGAAAGAGAGAACTGAAGACTTACGGGATGATACCGCTGAGAACGCATCCTGCTGTGCCGTGGATCCTGCACCGGTACCGGAAGTAACAGTGGATCCCGCTGTCGAATCGGGCGCCGTTGGCGTGTTCATAGACGCGGCGCCCGCGAAAGACGCCAACGACGAGGACGACGGGGGTGGCGGTGGAGGTGGCGGTGGCGGGGGTGGGAACGACGCTTGTGCCGCGCACGACGACAAAGGGCCGGGAAGATAACCAGCGTAGCCAGCCGTGCTTCCGTATCCCCATGAATTGCTTGCAGTCAGACCGAACTGGGACATGTCTGAGGAGATCATGCTCGTTCGTGTATCACAATCGCGATTTTTCATCCTTTTCGACCACCTCGCCTAACGCGTCCTTCGTTTACGTTCGAGGCAATTGATCGGTTAATCCTTTCAACGCTACGAAACCATCTGCAGCGGCGAATACGTAAATAGGGACAAGTTCTTCTCATCATTTAGAATTCGAGCCGTAACTTTGCTCGAACGTTTGTACGTTTCTGAACGTTCAACTCGAACGAGAAACCAAAACGCCACGTATTTCTCGAATATTCATCAACGACGTGGCGCGTCCGAGCATCGAAAGGATTAACGATTATACTTTTTGAAACGTGTTCCTTTTTATCAGAAACGAAAATCGAGATGTAAAGCGAGAATAATTTTTCTTACGAGCACGTTGCATTTTACGATCGATCTCGTGACGATTTTTACGTTAAAACGCTCGTTCTTATTCAACGTTTGTCGTTCAAAGTTCGAAGCTCTCGAAGGTCCAAGTTAAATGATCAAGAGACAAACCGTGGTACTTTATATTAATACGGATAGAAATTGAATTGAAAAGAGGGTATTTAGCACAGCAGGAAAACACATTGAAAGCAGCCAGCAAACGAGGAGCGCAAGCCAACAGACAGCATTTACGAACTTGTAAGAAGCGGTGCCAGGGTACAGTACACTTTCTCCAACTAGTCGTCCAAGCCCCGTTTCGATCGAAAACATAACGCAAAGCTGATAAAAGAGCGAAGCACAAAGGCGAGCGAGGCCAAACTTAAATGTCTTTCAAGCAAATCCGTTTGCAGCGAACCAGACAACAAAAAGCCAAAGAATCGCATCGATATAACGACGAGAAACGTAAAGCCGTGTATAAATCGGACGATTCCGCGAGCTATTACGTTTGGAAGAAATTCATTTCGAACATCTTAACTTTGAAAATTCATTTTGAATATCTAAGCGTGCACGCAATTATGCCTGGACTTGATTAACTTGGCTGTAAATTAATATCTGTACTTACGTATATGCGTTGGATGTTAGAGAACACAAAGAAGCAGGAGATTTCATAAGGATAAATGTTATTGCTTCAGAAATTGTGGAAAATACTTTACATTCTATCGAACGCGCGATTCTGTTCTTTGTAATAAATTTCCATGAAATTAAATTCCTTTTATTACAAAGCAACGAAAGTTACCGTGTGTGAATATTCTGTTTTATCGTATGTTCTCAATTACACGGTGAAATAAGCATAACAAGTAGTAAATAGAGATATTAATTTGTTCAGTCGCGATAAAACAGTCAAGTGCAGGTACACCAAGCAAATATTTACAGCGAACAAGTTTAATGGTTTTATTTTATTTACTGAAACTTTATGCAAGAAGTTTAACCAGGAAATTATCTATCGGAATTGGCCTGATTCGAGTATAACGGGGAAGCATTGTAAAGTCACTGGTGTTGATGATGCACGAAACCCAAACTTGTCTTTTAAACGTCTTAAAATGTACCTTTTAAATTCGAAAATCCTTGAAAACGCTTCGCATTTCATCAAGTCGAATCAAACTTCTATTCTCCACATCGAATCTCCCACAATTGAGAAACTAAATTTCCATTGCTAGAAATTAATTTTCGACTCGCTTTTCTTCCCTTTCGTTCGAGATTAATTCTTCATTCGCCTTTTTTCTCCTATCGGAAACAAATCCTCGACGTTAATTCTTACGCAATCGTATCGGTAACGCGGAATCATACTCTCTCCCTCCAGTTGTACCCCATTTACAAGACACCTTGTATAGGTAAATATCATAGTCTGCAAATTGACAAAGGCCGTGGAGCAGAGGTAAAAAATATAGAGGAAACGAAAGAGTGAAAACGCTCGAACGAGAGAAGATTATTCGTCGATCCGAATTAGTTTGCCGGGGAATATACACGGGGGATCGAAGCTTCTTTTGCGCCCCCTCGGGGCTGGATTTATTTTTGCGGCATATAGGCAGCATACCCGATAGATTTTCCAATGAGTTACGGGGTTGAAGGCGGAAAGCTCTGGAAGCGCGAGGGCTGCAGCCGGACAGAAAACGGTGGGATGGAGGGCGCGTTCGAGATCAAAGGGTTGGTCATCCCCCGCGCGTACCTCCGGCCAACTCAAATAACCGAGAGCTCGACCAGCGCCACTGGGCCGTCGTTGACGAGAGGCTAACCCTAAATAGCGCGAGCCAGCATGCTTTCACGTCGTTCGTTCAATTTTCACCGGGCCAGGGGAGAAAGGAAGCTTCCTTTGGGGCGGATATCGCGACGTAAGGAGAAACCTTTGATTAACGCGACGCTAATTTCGCAGTTTCGATTTAGCGGCAATTCTATCCCCTGTCTTCGTTTTCTTCGACTCGATCGAGATATTTAGGGATCGCGTCTTACGGTAATATCAGACTGGTCAGAAAGTTGTTCGTGCATTTTGCAGGGAAAGGGTCTTCGTCGTTGAATACATCAAATTCGATTTTACTGTAAATATAGGAGGATTTGTTACTTAGCTTTTCGTAAGATTGTTATTTAGCTAGAAAAGAAAGACACTTGCAAATTTCCCTATCTGTCACTTGTACATGCTGTAACACGTCTAAGGTGCGGTCTATAATAGAACGATTTACCAATTGAATTTTCAATAGCAAATAATTTCTGCAGCGATATCACGACGCCTCTTTATCGTTTATACTTTGACGATTAAAACGTGCATGCGTTTCGTATCGACTTGTAAGTCGTAAATGTACGAGCAAAATTTGTCGACGGAATGATCAACCCACTCTACGAGACACCTAATAAATACAAATTAACATTTCTCCTTAGAACGATGTTTTTTGAGCGATGATTATCGTCTTAACGCCTTAGTCATCAAAACGTTAATTCAACACCCTGAGATCGCAAATATATATACACGACCCTTGAACCATATAGTTGCAAATGCTCTTACAGCAATTTTGCTATTTTCCTAGACGAATATATCGTCTAAAACAAGACACTGAGACGTAGCGTACTGAAATTAACGACGATGGAATGTCCATGCTCTTTCTTGGACAAGGACAAACATAGACAAGGGCATACTTTGTTCTTCGAGTCCTGCGATTAATACAGCGAAACATCAAGTTATATGGGACATTTACTACGAGCTAGGAAAAAGTCTACGGAGCACAGGACGGCGTTAATCGACGAAAGTTACCAGCCAGCGGATGTCACGAAATTCGCGGCAAAGATGGAGGAGCAACGGGTGGATCGAGAAACGTCGACGCGAATTATCGATGTCCGATGTGGGGAAAAAAGTTAATAAAGGAAATACCCGGCATGCTTGATACTTTATCGAGGAATTTTGCCGCGTTATCGCTTTTGGATCCGAAGGCGACTCATTAAATCGACTCTCTCTCTCTCTCTCTCTCTCTCTCTCTCTCTATCTTCGCCGAATATTTTCCACACGGATATCTTCCCGCGAGAAGATAATAAATTGCGCGGATAAATCCGCCGACGTATGAAAATCTCTCGAACTTTGGTTGAAAAATTTCGCTTTATTTCCGCGAGATCGTACCTGCTGGAACGTGAGATTTTCTGAGAGAAAAGGAGACAAGGGCGGAAAAGGGATGAAACTGTAAGCGCGATGTTTCACATAGAAATTCGCGAATCCGGTTGCAAACGTAGAGAGAACACGCGGGGGGTTACCAGGCCAAAACGACGAACCATCCTCGACGAGGCAGCCGCCGCCGCCGCCGCTCCCGTGGCAACCCCTTTAATATAATATTTAATCTAGCTTTGAACAGGCTTGTGGTTTCCGCCTCTAGAGTCGAGAAGCTAGTTCTCGCAAGCCTAAACCTCTCTCTCTCTCTCTCTCTCTCTCTCTCTCTCTCTCTCTCTCTCCCTTTCTGTATCCGAGACCAGGAGGGCAGCGTCTGCTTGGAAATATTCCCAGCTTCCAGACAGCCGCTTCTTACGATATTGTCGATGAAATTTCATTTTTTAGATCGACTATGTGTTATGGAAGATCGAGAGAAGGCTTTTGTATTTTCTTAAAGATCTTTCGATTATCCTTGGAACGATTCGATTATTCTCACGATGACCATCGAATTACGACTGTGCATTCTTTAGCGAGAAGGATATAGCGAGGTTATAAATTAAAGAATTAACGCACCCATTTGCCAGTCAGAAGGGATGGAAAGTTGAATTTGAGTTTGCAGTTATCATTTGCGAAATGATATTTAAAGTTTCCTCTTGCAAATGTCTATTAAAATTGGTCAGGCTATCTGGAGGAAATTGTAAATAAATGGCGAATTGTGCCTGGGGAACTATAACTAAACATTGAAATTATTAATTTGCTTACTTAATTATTAATTTAATTATTGATTATCAATTAATGCAAGTTATCGATTCGTAAATACTCGTGTATATGGCAATTACTTTATTATTATACACCATTATGGCCGTTCGTTCGATTTGACTACGCTTAAAAATATTTAGAGCCTGGTCAAACCACATGTCACGATCATCTTGATAATTAATATGTCACCTTATAGTTATTATATGTAAAACCTGCTCGAGCCTCTCAATTTGAATAAAAATCAGAGAGACACTGGAAATATCGATCGAACTTTATTCGACGGCGAAGGGCTACATTTACGCAATAGCTTTCTAGAGAAGCGATTTACGAAATAGAAATAGCGAAACGTGATAAAAGTTTCGTATCGCAAGCGTCCTTCTATCGAGCAAGTCTGCTAAATACGTAATCGAAAATACGCCTAGCGAAGCGGTAATCATCAGCGCTACAAATATCATGAGCGTTAAACTCAAAGAAAATAGAACTGGAACGTCAAGATCAAAGTCGGAATTAGATGACGCGACAGGGACGGGGGAGCAACATTCATCATGCAGATAAGCGGATCGAATACTTACTTTGACAGTTGCCTGGCATCGCGTGCCTGAAGGAGGACAACGGATCTCGTGGCTGCAACGGATTCGGCAGCGGCTGCAGGGGATTCGGCAAGGGTTGCAGAGGATCCACCAGTGGCGAGGCGAAAAACGGGCCGCCTCTTTGCGAGGCGAACGCGAACGCGTGGAACTGCTGCTGCTGCCCTAAAAGAGACAACACTGCGATCAACCGTGCGCCTGTCCACTGGACTTCCGGTAACCGCATCAATCCTTTTTCCCTTCGATGTTTTTTATTTACTTTTTATTCGAAAGAAAAAAAATGAACAAAATACCATCGAAACATTTATGAACCTTAACGAACCCTCGTTCTCAGTAACTTTGACAAGCAATTGAAATTTCTGCTTCGATTATAATCTTTATCACGTCGCTTCTGCGTGATTTACTCTTTAATACAGATACTTACGAAGCTCTGTGTTTCGGTAGAAGCAGCTCGTTACATAGATATCTTTTAGCGGTAATGAACTGGAATTTATTTGATCTTCAGACTCGCAAATTGTATTTTACGAAAGGATCGCATACGAAAGAAACTATTGATTGTACGTTTCTTCGCCGTTATGCGTATATAAACGATATGCAAGCCTACGCTTCGTAAGTTCGTCGCCAAAGAACCTTTCACCTATCCTGCGCACTCTTCGGGAGAATGAAACCTAACCCTTAACTAGATTCGCCAAATTTCACCGAACGGAAACTACGCTTCAGCTCGGAAATGTCTTCGCATCGCGCTTCGAACGTTTCAAAATTCTACCTTCGATCTGATTACCCCAAAATTCTCTCTCCCTCCCTCTTTCTCTCTATCTCTCTCTCTCTAGACCTAACCCCAATCTAGAGAAAGAGAGAGAGGGAGAGAGAGAACAGCTCTTCTCTAACGCGTGCCCACTGTCCATACCTCTCAAAAGTCCGTCGATTCTCATTTATCGGCTTTCATTTCCCTAGGCAACCGGTGTTCTCTGTGCGATCATCTTGCACGAGCCGGGTACGCGAGCTGGCAGTTTCCAACGAGTAAAACCGAATACAGGGAAGAGGCGAACAGGTCGAGGAGACAGGTCGAGGCAGCGATTCGTTTTATTTCCCGGGGACGGTGTCGCCAACCCAATTAAAGACGTCCCAACAGGCGAGAGAGTGTGCTATCTGACGAGGCTGCTGCTACTATGGTCAGGTTAGGTTAGGCCAGTCTGGCACCACACGTGGACCTGGCTTTCCTACGTGAACCGTCGAAATCTACGAACCAACACCGGTGCCACGGGAGAAGGCACCGGAGACCAAAGCCAGGAGGGAGTACAGAGCGAGAGAAAGGGAGAGCGATGGAACGAGGGACAGAGATCCCCACGTCGTCCTGATAATCCAATCGAAGCCCTAATTCTAACTCGGCAACCCGAAATTCCCGCCGGTTTGCTGAATAGGGTACGCTGCACGATCCCGGGGACACAATGGGGGCGCGACGGTGGAACAGGGGCCAGGGCTAACGAGATCTATCGTTAAACGACCGACACCATCCTTCGTACGCAGTGAAACTTCCAACACGAAGAAATTTGCCGACGACTTCCTTACGTCAAACGTTGGACGGAATCGCGAGGATTTCGTGAATTGCCGAAGGTTCCAAGAATTCGCGAGAATCGGATATACGCGAATTTTTCATGCACTTGTGAGAAATTCGAGGATGTAACGATGTATAGAAAGCGCGAAAATATAGATACAATGCTATAGAAACGGTCTTTTCTAATATTGTCATAGTACGACAGTCTTCTAAGTAACAAACAGACCCTCCGTCTATCTATCTCCATGAACCTCGTCAAACCTGACCAAATTTTCTTCCTCGAAAAAGTCTCCAAGATATCAGCATCGATCTAACCGGAAACAAAAGACCCGGACCTCCGTGAAGATCGACAAACCCCGCTGCTTCGTCGGAGAATCAAGCAGACCCGATCCAAAGAGCCGCTTCAAAGCGTTCGGCGGCCGCAACACATTTTTCCACGAGGATTTCGCAAGTGACTCCGGACCTTCTCCAGACTCGTTGCTATCGATTTCATCGGACACCCTTTTACGCGTTGCGACCGGCGACTGCCAGGGAATTTCTCGAGAGTTAGCAGCTGGCTGCGACAGCTCCTCATTTCGTTCCGTCGCCCCCGATCGACCCTCTCGACACGTCGGAGACGACACGGGGGCCGGCCATTTCGTGCTATTTTCTAACAAAAGCGGATCGCTGCGACGAAAGGTGTGTGCGCAACTCGGGATTTCGGGTTCCCAACTTCCGCTAGAGGCGACCTTCGCGCCACTGACAGACTCTGTGTCTCTCTCGTTCTCGTACTCTCGATCAATTTCCTTGGCCCTGTATCCTCTTTCTGTGGCGGCCACCTTTGGCTATGGGACGAGGGTAGAATGTGTAATGAATTGCTTGTTTAATTAATTACGACCCTCGAGCGGCGCCCGCCTCGAGTTCGAACGAGCCGCCGCGTTCGTTCCGCCATCGGATCTGCCTCTTCCTTCTAGGACCCCGGATAGAATTCATAGGGCTGATTTATTGCTGGTCGAGCGAAAGAAGGGTTCAATGATTCACGGCGAGGATACGAAATTTGTTTATAGCCCTTTCGAGAAGGGGGATGAAGGGGCATGGAGGGGCATGGAGGGCGAAGCGTGTGTGTGGGTGTCGTGCGAGTTTACCACAAGACCGATCAACTCCGATTTTTATCGATTTCTTCGTTTCCTTATATAGATGGGTAATTAATATTCAATTTCGAAGAAAGGAATGACTTGCTTTCGTCGGTTCGTCGGTTTATCGGTTCATCGATAGTAAGAGGATGATACAAATGGTGGGAAATTCTAAGGTGAACTTAAAGCAGTGTTTATATATATTTGTAGTGTAGTTTACATATATTCGTAGATATATATTTCCGGTATAGTAATCGCAATACTTTGCCTTTCAAAATCTGTTCATAATTCCTGCGAATTTTGACATTTTCGTAACCAATAACGCATCTACGTTGGAATACTTCCTCTAAATTCATTTACGACACGAAAGAATTTACAACGCAAAGGTTTGTATTTATTACAACTTCTCCACGGAACTACAAAGGACTGACGATTCTTAATTTAGGGAACGAAACCATGAAGCGTTGATACTCGTGTCTCTGAATTCGCTTCACCGGTGTCGGAGGATGTAGACGTAATAAAATTAGGGAGCGTGTCAAAGACGAGGAAGCGGTCGGTTTAAAGAAACGCCGATCGACCACCCGCAACACGTAACCCTTTTATCTCGAGCCGCGTCCCTTCGACTAGATCCCTTTATTTCGGGGAAAACATTTTCTTTCCAGCAGATGCAACGCGCCGCTCATTTTATTAGTATTCTCTATTACGGCCATCTACATTGCCATAAAATCTCTGATAATCCAAATAAAATTTATGTATTTAAGTCGATGAACCTTTGATAATCTTCGCGTGCACTTTGCGATACACGAATTTAAGGTACTTTATGACGATTTCGTGGGTGGTCCGAACAGGCGAACGGATGCGCATGCTTTGTATTTATAAAGCAATGTTACATCGGCTATTTTCGACCTGCAAAGAGTGCAAATGTCTGCAAGCATCGGCTTAAAGTATGATTTCTGGGTTTACTTTGTAGATACAAGAGAAATCTAGTCGCTTAGTACCGCCAGGAATCTTCCATACCCTATATACCGTCCATATTCCGTAGGAACGCTTCATTGGAAACGTTATCGTGAAATAGTTTCCACGTACTAGGAAAAGTATATGTAGCTACGTCGAAATAATTCTAACATCGTAGCCGTGAAATAGAATTCCAAGGCTTTCCATGATATTCTTCCATCTAAAATCTACAATTTTACGAAATTTAAAGAAACCCAAGTATTTACGACCTTTCGATAAACTATTGCTCGGCTCTTCGTCGATCAAGGTACAGGCACGTTTTACGAGAGAAGAACGTCTAAGTCCACGGCCGAAATAGTCTTCTGTTCTCCAACGAAAGCCATGTACAATCGTACGAAACTAACGTCGCGTTAAAAATCCTAAAAGAAAACAGAGAAGGAAACCAGAAGGAAAGGGAAGGAACAAAAAAAAGAGAAAAAAGAAGAAATACGAAAACGCAGGAAGAAGTTGCAAAAGCTCGTAAATCCTAACGAAACTCCCATCGATAACCGACAATCCCCTCTCTCCTTTCGCGTCTCTAGCAACTTCGATAGCTCAATCTCGGTGGCTTGCGTCTGGGCGTAGATTTACAAACAGCGAAGGGGGCGGTAAATTTCGATTCTCCGACATAATACCGGTTCCATTCGGCGTGTATGGTTGGGAAAACGTTCCGAAGGAACGAGGAAGCTGACGCGCGTCGCCACGAAATAACCGACGGCTCGGGGTGTAATTGTGCGTCTGGAAGGCAGCGAGCGCGATGCATTCGAAGGAGGAGGCGGCTGGTCGGCAGTTCCTCTTTCAACGAGACGGCAAACTTCGCAGGCGACGCACAATATCTCCGTGGCTAAACGCCGCAGCCCTTTATCAATGTTATGGCGGCCGGCCGCGGTTATAAATAATGGCAATTGCGCGAAACTTAGCCCGACGAGCGAACCGCACCGCCGCCTCCGGGCCATTTCGAACTTGCGGCTTTCGACGCCTCCCGTCGGAGCGAGTTACGCGACCTGCGCCAGGCCTCAAATCTTTTTTCACGAGCTACGGGAATGGCGTGTCGCAGCATTGCGAGAAGTTGAAAAAATCGTGCAAAGTTTGAAGACGGCTGATGGTAATAGGTTGACAGTTTCCGAGATTAGGAGAAATCCAGATTTGCGCGAGACTGTGGATTTTGAGGCCTACACGCGCTTTTCGGAAGCTTAAACCTTCCCCCTTAAATCGCGAATCACCTTCGATCGTAACGCATAAACGTTAACGCTGAAATTAAGACAAATTTAGGCGTTGATAAAACTGACACTCGCAAACGGTTAAACTGCGAGCAATCAGGCGAAGAGCTTATTAAATCGTTGACTGATAGGCTTCTTGAAAATGGCTGAGTAAATTGCGAGTAGCGAGAAGTGTGATTTGCTCTTGAATTAAAAATTATCTTAAGGATCGCAGATAGCTGCAAGTATCAAGAGATAATTTCGAATAAACGGACACAGCTATTTCTCGTAAAAAAAAAAAAAATCAATAGAACGCGTAGATGCCCGATGTTAGCGCTAGTGGAGTGTAATTTAAATAATAAATAAGAACAGCAATGCTTACAGTGATACTCACTGGTCTTGGATCGCGGTTCTCGCGGCCCATCCACAGTTACTTTAATGGCCTTCGTGTACGTGGCAACTTGCGGTGGCGTCGTGGACACGGTGATGGTCAACGTGAAGCTCTTCCCTGAAACCACGAGATACAAAAGTGTTAGTTTTCGTCGCGTCATATTTCTTTTCGTATTTTTTTAATCGTTATAGATTGAAACAGAAGTTCGCAAACGTGGCTGGCCGACCGAAACTCTGGTAGTAACCAAATTAACCGTCGGTAATGTATCGAGGGCGTCGACGACGGTGATGGTGGCCAGCCAACGCGATCGTCCCATAGGGATGGTTGAGTCCAGTTATGTTAAAAAGCCTATTAGGGACCTAACGACGAAAAACAACCCTCTTTGCTCCGTATAGCTCGCGAAAGTTTAAGGTCAGCCGATGAATTTTTCCTCCGTACCTTCTCCGCTTTCTCTTTGATTCAAGAAATCGTCGGATATGCACAAATTATCTTGTCATACTTTACGCGGCAATGTTATTTAAAATCTATAATAACGTTCGTGATGATCTAGCCCCCTCCGATTCTCTCACTAATCTACCATAGAACACAATTCTCAAAAAATCTACAAACTCTCCAAACAACCCGAAAGTAAAGTTATTTACTTAAAAAAAAAAAGAAAAAAGGAAAAGAAAAGAAAACAAGTAGCGTACAGACTTGTTTCGTAATTTCTAAACAGAAACGCGATAGTTTTTCCCTGTTCCAAATAACTCGTTGCCCAAATTACAACGAGAGAATGGTAAATGAACCGGTTTGAAAATCGAACTTGGGTGGCGGGGAATTGCTCATCGAGAATCGTAGAACGCGGAAAGAAAGAAGGGGTGAAGTTATCGGGGGTGACCTTTAATGGTTCCACGGCGACTGGCACCAAGGGTGATACCTACGTGTGCAGGGTTGCCCGTGGAACCACCAACTTCGGTTGGGTGAAAAGGTTTGCCAGGGCTCGGCCATGGAGGATGCCGTGACTTGCAGCAAACTGACGGGATTCCCCGCTCGAAAACGAGAAGCTCGCGTGGTGAACCACCGTGTGGCCACGCTCGACACTCGCCATTATTCCCCCCGATACTTTCTCCCTTTCTTTCCTCCTTTCACCAGGGGTAACGATCTTACGGTCGTCCAAAGAAAGAAGTTTCAACTAGTTGCAAAGCATTTCCTCGAATTCGCTGAGCGAAAATTTTACGACTTAGAGTACGTGGTAGTCTGTTCGAAAAATAATCAGCGTATACCTTTGCAAGCTGTTACGTGAATTCTATCTAGTTGTTATTGCCGTTTTGATGTCACGTCTACTACGAGTTTTAATATTATCAGTGAAATTTTACAAGTCACGAATCCGTCTTCGTAAGTTACGAGTCAGAATTTATAATAACTCCTCTGCGAATCCTTTGCAATCTTACCTGAAAGCGCAGTTGTACGAAACAATGGCGAAACGAATTGAATTGAATTTAATAGAAATAACGTGCAACAAGGTGATCGCGTGATTGATCGACAAAATTTACAATTATACGACTAAATTACGGATGTCCCTTGATTTTAACTTACTAACGATAAGTGTGAAATAATCACGACGAGATATCGAATGTAATTCGAAGCATAATTCTCCTCTACTTCTTTGTCGTTTCTGTTTTCTCTTTGCAGGAATGTTTGCCGTTTATACAGGAATTAGATGCGATAGCGTGATAGGAGTTGTGTGAACTCGTATGGCGGATAACAGTGATTCACTTTTAGAATCGTGTAGAAGCGTCAGGAAGGGTGGGATAGAAAAAGCCACGCGATCAGCGATCCACTCGGGGTGAGAAACGATGAGGGCGAGAGAAAGAGTGAAAGAGGGTGCACGTGGAATTGCGGTGAACCTCTGCGTGTGCAACCACCGTGTTCTGCGTGGCACCGCTTTTTTTTAACGCAACAATGTCCCCTCTTTAACGAGCGTTTTATCGAAACATCCCTTGCCCGATTCCAAAGATATCCCCTGTCATTCGCGATCTCGTGTTTCATCAACGAATATCGCTTTAGCTAGCTCAACCTCTCTACATCGTAAAAGAAATAATATGGAAAGACATGATTTTACAAAATGAGTTTATATTTAATAAACGCAATGAGTAAATATAATATATACTTCAGAATGGACGACTGTAATGTACGATAAAGGTATGTAGCACGATAACAAATTTTTAGCACAAAATTTGTTCAAATTTGTAGTATGACAGTAGAGGAAAGGGGCGGGGTATACGTGACATTTAATCGCCAATACGTTGAATATTTTACTGAATTATTCTGTAATTCCGTTAAACGCGATGACACCTGTAAGGTAACACCTGTCTAGGTTAGCCAGTGAAACCTCAGTGGCGGCACAGAGGCAGTAATTAAAGGATAAATGTAGCGACCGGACTTTACAAACGAGACGATCGTCCTTTCGAACAATTTCTCGACCGATCTCTTCGACAGCATAAACGATTCTAATCGTCACCGAGTTCGTCATGCCAATCGTTGACCGAAAAGCGTCGTCCTTATCAGAGATCAATTCGCAACAGCGATTCCTAAACAGTACCAATGTTGAACTTTCGTTTATTCGCTACTATATCTACTGCTAGATACTCGTTTGCAAGAATCTAGCTAACTGCAATAGAGAAATTGAGCTAATAGATTCGATTTAAACGAATCCTAAGCGATTTCTATTCCAATTTATCAAATTCTGGTAATCTCTCTCGCTCGACTTAAAGTACACGACGACGTTCTCTCAATCTCTCGCTGTTACATCAGCAGATTACTCGAGACTGAATACTTACATATTGAAATTTGGATCACTCGAATAATTCTACCTTACTGTATGCTCAAATTGTACGTAGAAATTGGAATTTTTCCGAAATTTACGTCTCGATCGCTGGCGCAATGGAATGGAAAAAACTGCCCTAAACGAGTAAAGGATCGAATGTGATAAACATTAAAGGGTTACGCTGAACTGGCGCCGAGTGTGGATGAGTGTGAGCGAAGAAGAAAAGGAGGATAGGCGGAAGTGCGTGGAGATCGATTTTCTGATAATGCTCGTTAACATACGATTCTCAGGGAAAATGTGAACCGTACGTGTACACGGCCAGCAGAACGGTATAGATTGTTGCGGGGCCGTTGTCGAGCTAACTAATTAATTTCAATTTTCCCAAACGAATCGCAAATGTGCTATTGCACGCTGATAACGAATTGATTATGGTCAGGATGAACTGCCGTCAGCGAGAACCGGCCCACCTTTCCTCCAAAATTACAGTTTTGCTTGAAATACGGCCGAATAACGCTCTGAAACGTTCTACATGTTTGGACGTGTTGTAAGGAAAGAACGATCTACAGGCAACGAAGATCGGAAATCACAAAACGATTAACACGTTGTTAATTACGAAATACATAGAAAGAAACATAACAACGAGGATACCGAGTTTAATCGTATTTAAATATGCGAACATTCTGTATATCGTATATAATCGTTGGAACTGTATCGCTTAAAGTGTTCAACAGTTGCAATTCTTTCAGCGAAACCGAGACACGTGAGCCAGCGAAGTTTATCGAGCGTTCGTTGCTCGTAATGATTCGTACGTACTAGAGTACCTGACTGTCTCGCGTAAACGGAATAATCAGTGCAGATTATTAAGACGATGACTAGTGGTGGGAATTTTCTATTCGTATAAGACGATGATTCAAAACCTACCAAAAAGTTATGTCAATAAAACCGTGTTTGCAATACGAGTTAAATTTCATACGTATTACAGATGACGGTTCCATCATCCCCTCTTGCTAAGTTTCCATTTTCTTAAAATAGTCTAGATTCGCGGAAACCAGAACACGTCGCTCCAGAATCTTGCAATATCGATGATAATTGCTATAGCCCTGTTCCCGCACGTTCGTCTGCAATGCCAGCTCTATCGCGGCAAGGTCTGCATCGTTTCCACCCCCTTCAACCCTAAGCTCTGTAACGAGATAGATCATTTGGGCGCTTACAGTTTCAGCCCTACGAGCAGACGGATACCCTTCAACTTTCCACTCGCGAATAAACCTATGTATCGTGTCTAGCGACGGGATCTCGTCGGATCTTGTTCAAATTTACATAATTTTAGACGGTATAGAATACGTGTCGTAATTTTTGATGGTCCAGAGTTGGAGTAAGAAACTGTTTCTTTTTCTTTCTTTTCCTCTTTTTTCTTTGGACGAGACTTTGCAAGAAATTTCTCCTCGGCGTTTCCACTCCCGTAACAATTTGCAATTCTTCTAGAAGGAGAATGAAACCTAAAATTTCTGTCACACAGGCATACAAAGGAATATTCATGATTGCCAGAGGAAAGAATTCTGTTGACGTTTCCATTGCAAAATAGTTTTCGAACCTACCGGAAACAGAATAAAAGCTAACCTTTCCGTCACATGCATACAGAGGAATGTTTTCGAGTTCGACAAACGGTAGGATCATTAGGGATTCGCCGGAGAGTTTGGCGCGCATCAGTTCTCCCAGGGAATATTCAAGGAGCCAGGGAGTCGCAGGAATCCTGACGAGAGACACTTCTCTTACATTCTTCATCCTAGCTTATGTTAATTCCGCGCTCGACGAAAACAATTGAGAGCTAATCCCAGACAAATGACTGGCGCGCTTCTGCGAGCTCGAGGGTGGATTCAACCCCCTCGTTGTCGAATAGAAAATTCGGGTATTTCATGGTTTCGAACGCCCTCCCTCTCCCCTCCCTATTTTCAACCCTAATTCAGCCTTTAAATCCATTCCACCGTTCGTCTTGCGATTTCAATACAAAATAAACTATCTTAACTGCGACTGACAATAAGAATATATTAGTCATCGACGGTTGAGACGTTGGAAAGGAAGCGTGGCGATCGACTCCATCGTTCATCCCTGAGAAAGACGTCTGCATGCGAGAGGACGTCGTCTGTTTTTATAGTAATCAAAGGACCCGTGAAAGCAAAGAAGACGACGCGTTAAGAAATATTTCAGAATATAATTACAACATAATATTCGATTATTTCGATATATCTTAATATAATATTATATTAATAATTATTAATTTAACTATTAATAATCGCAGTGACTCCTCGGAAAGTACCCAAGCAGCCACCCGTACAACAGCCAAATTCTCCGTGACACACCCCTTTCGTATAGGAAAGAACGTTTCTAACGAAGTAAAAGAAGGACGCGCTAAAACTAAGTGACTCTGAATATAATCCTAGCTTAACATTTTGTAGATATCGCCAATATGTAAAATGCAAATAATAAGAGGGATATTTTGCAAGCCCAAACCTCCTATTGTAACCCGCGAGCAGATTCGATACCCAACAAATCTACCAACACGCGTGCCAATTGAAAGGGATAAAATCTGTCGATAGAAAGAACCAGTCCCAATACCCGAGATATCGCTCAACCAAAAACTGAAACACGAAAGATTTTCACAGAGATGCTCGAAGTGGGTCAAAGGAGTTACACCTAATCGGCAGGCGCGAAACAACCCTAATAACGTTAATTAAAATCCAAGTGAAACCTCAATTAATATCGGCCGTCCCTGTTTCCAGGGGCGTCGGCTCTTTTCAAGCCCCTTCTCGTCGTTTCCGCGCGAAACGAGCCTGTTCTCAGGGGGCGAGACTTCGACGAAGGAAAGTAAAGAGGAGGTTGCTCGGCGGTGGTGCGGACAAATAAAACCCATTACCCACCCCAAGACGACGTCGCCGTCTCCTCGAGTTCGGTTGGCACACCAATCAACGACTCGGCAACCCCTGCGAAACGTCCAATTTTCGAGGTCGTCGCGGCCGCTTACGAGAGGACTCTTTTCCTCGAGGAAAAACGAGGGTCGTCGCGAAGGCGTCCGCGACCTACCCTTACTACGCGGCCGAATTCTTTGAGCTTCCTTCCCGCCAAACCCCTCCTCCACAGTTTTCTTCCCGTAACGCAGCGTGTCAACGCGAAGATCAACAACTCCGTAGTTTAGTGAATGAAGAAGAAAGGGGCGGGATTCGTTGCGAACTAATTTCACGAGTTACGTGGCTCTTCTTGCGAAGTCTGTTTGACTGTTGCAGAATGTTCTCGCGAGAAAGGAAGTATACTTTGAATTTGAATTTCAGACGAAGGGTATAGCAGGGTTTGCAGAAGTTTTTTATTTTTACACCTTTTCCTCCAAGATGTTGTTCGATTGGTGCGTCAATTTCTCGTGGACGAATTCGCAGAAATATCTGGATCCAAATTTTGCAGGGACAATCGTCAGGACTCGTAGTTCTCGGTGTTTCTTTTCGCAACGACTATTGATATTTATCGATTGTTTTTCGTGTCTTTTCTCGACAACGCTTTGGGTTACCGCATGGCGAAACCGCGAAAAACTAGGAAAATAAAATCTTGGAGAAGAAAGATAGTACGACTTGTAGCCTGGTATTCTCTTTTAACGGGACTGTCGCTTGAAAGGATCGTCTGCTTGATTGCTCGATGCATGACCTTTTGGTAGGTAAATTTGTGAAAATATCTCCCAAATTCAAACTTTCCGAGGAGGGAAAAGCGTGGTTTGCGTTTGACGCTTTGTTAAAGGGACAAAGTTTTAAAAATTAGTTGGATCAAAGACTCACCTCTGCCGCTTCTCCCGACGAACCTAAGATCATTGAATTTGGCCACCTGGTTCTTCATCAGAGCGGTCGAGTTTCTCAGCTCAGCACAGCAGTTCTCGTCGTTACCAGCACGAACAGTGACCAAAGTGCCATCGCCGACCTCGCCTAGAGCCACCACCTTGAAGGCTACTGGAAGGGTCTTGTTGGACCTCCAGTGAGCTGGCAATACGCTGCAGACCAAGTGAGGGGACCCTGTAATGGAATTAAATATACCTAACCTCGCAACTAAACCAGAAACTTAACACTGTCAAACATCTATCAGACGTCTGTCGTCTGCCGTATGTCGATATCAATTAATTCTCTGACTATCTGTCTACTCGATAACTAACTTTATATGTAGTTGTACATGCAGACCGTGGTGTGTGAAAATTTTTAGCTCCTTGAATCTTGCCTTTCCGTCTCTTTTCCTCTGAAAGCTCGAAACTCTGCCTTTCATACATGATTTGAATCTTTTTAACATTCACGTAAATCATGTACTTTGCATTTGTTTGTATAATCCTCTTAGGATTCGGTGATACGAATCGTTAAATGTCAGACATTTTACGCGTTACAAATCTATTATTGAGAGCACAGACACGAACGAATTCTAACAAAATACCGCGGATGTTTATGCATTCATGGGAAATTTAAAGATGCAAGACCTACTTGGATTCTATTTTCTGTACGATGCAACATTCGTCTGAATCGTTGAGGATCCGAATCATAGACAAAGTCGATCATAGAACAGAAAACTCCATAGTTGTAATTTTTCGTTCACATAAGACTTTACGTCCAACTAATTGCAAGTAGATTCAACCGATGGAAATCAGACACGAGCTACAACTCCGTCCCATTAAGTAGAGTCCACCTATATTTACACATTTTCCTAATCAATAACTTGTCTTCTCTTTGTTCACCTACGTTTCTACTAAACTCGTTTTATATAGAAAATTTAGAGCCTTTTTTCTATACCAAAACTATAGTAAACAAAATAAGAAACGAAATCGTTCGACGTATAACGATAGGCTCCTGTGCAGAAAAATTTAGTTCCATAGGAATGCACGTAAACGAAGGCACGATGCGTGGTAAAGATTCCCATAAACGCGTAAAAATCCACGGTATACCGATCGTTTCTCGCGTATACCTGTCCGAACGAGTTCTCCAGGGTGCTCGCTGACAAAGTCACCGAGGGTTCTCTCGGCCAGGATGTCGCTGGTCATCTTGGTGTAAGCATCGGTCAAAGGAGAAACACCCGACTCCGGCGAGGCGGCAGCGCCAGGAGCCGAGGCTCCTGTCAACTGCATCCTGTCGCTGGTTCCGCCGCTCTCGCTGGGAGCACTCGCTGTTCCACAGCTGGACTCGTTGCTGGACCCCCTCACCGAGCCAGCGCCGCTTCCGGATACCGTGCTTCCGCCACCGCCGCCGTTGCAACGGCCGAATATATCCATAGGCAGTCAGAACGCCGGATGATACATCCTTCCATTCGGTTCACTGCTGGAACTTCTCGGCTCTTACGAGGATCCTCACCCGGTACACCTGTTCCTGGGTCAGGCTTCGCGACCTGACATGGCGCTGCCCGACGCTCGACGATTCTTTCTTCGATTACTTTGATACACCCTCTTCTTTCCAAGATTTGATTTTACTTCAACGGCGAGCCTAGAATAGCACTCGGCAATCTTGAGGAATTCTTTGTATCGTGTATTCGCGTTACTCTTTCTTCCAGTACTTTGGCACGCGCCTTCTACCTTCCGAGATTTTCCTTCGACGACGATCTTTCAAGAAAGTCTGCTTCGAAGTTAATGTTTAATGGCGCGAGTCGAGGATCTCCCACGGGTTGATTTCTTTGGCTGCGATCTCGAGGTCGCTCGATTTGTTGGATCTTTGGAGGAGCTCGTTAACTTGTGTTTCCGACGGTTCGCTGTTCGAGAAACACTATTTACAGGGAACTTTGTCTTGCGGTAACGGAGATTCTCGCGTCGATTAATGCAAACGCCGGAAGCATCTATGAAAAATTTCAATCTCCCGCTTTTACCTGTAACCAAGAAAATTCAGGTCAAAGGTAGATAATGGAGGTTCTTAGCGAAGCGAGACGCTTGTCTCGTAGTTACTGTCTTCGCGGGCTCGGTTATTTTAGACAGAACAATTTGTCCGCGATGCGAATTTTGCCGGTTACCACTTTCACGGATTCTATAATTTTGAACGCGACGATTTACGTATTTGAACAATCTCTACGAGGGATAACGCGAGAAAAAAGATTTCGAAAGAACATTAATGAATACGAGGAGAAGCAGATGTTGGAAAAGATTCTAAGCGTTGGTCGATGTAACGAAATGAATTGGAAACAAACGATTTGGGTTAGAAACGTAACAAAAAGTACAGGAAAGAAGCTGCCAAGGAAATAATCATCTATCTCTTCGTCCTCCGGATTTCCTGCATTTCTAATGCCAAACGCGAAAGACACGTACTTTCAACTTCTTACAGGAAATAAATACCGCGAGGCTTCGCCTATACGAACAAACATCAACGAAGTTCTGCCCGCTATCTATGATCGTAACTAACTAGGCCAAAAATTTCATGCGGATAAATGGAGTTTATATAAACGAAATTCTACTGTATTCAAAACTGCGTTGCCTGTGATAACTATGATTAAGTTCGGTTATAGTACTATCTTTAAGATGCGAAACTTACAATGGCATACTTGGCAACTCGTCCGAGTCTCTGTCTCTACATCGTTCAAGAACAAAACCCTCTTTCCAAACCTGCCCAATCGTTTCGTCCGTATCGGCCAACGTTCGAACCAAAATTCGTACACCGTTTGACCATGGTCGAAGTGGAACCGGGACAGAGGCTCGGAAAATAGCATCGCATCGGAAAGGGCAAGATCGAGACCGGTTAGCGCGATCAAAAACTGTGGGGGAAAGGGTTTGGTCCCAGGAGAGTCTCGAGGCAGAGGGTAGAGTGCCGTCGCCGGTGCGACCAACCCTTCCGCTTCTAATCCATTTAACGACGGCCAGCAAGGGCCTTTATCTCGTGCGGAGCCCTTCGATCGGCTGGATCGAGCTTCTAAACGACGCGACAGAGCGCGAACCGATCGCGTCGCCGCTGATAAAACGCGAAACGAGAAGCTGGTACGGAAAAATGGTGAATAACAGACGGGGGAAGAAGAGCGAAGAGCGAAGAGCGAAGAGCGAAGAGTGAAGAGGGAAGAGAGGAGAGGGAAGAGAGCGAAGAGAGGGTAGCGAGCGTGCCACGTACGAGAAAAAGAGACGAGACGAGTGGTTGACACGGACAGGAACGACTCGCACACTTTTCACGCGGGTCGGCCGGTGACGTCACCGTTCATTCAGTAATTTTTGCGCACGTCACCGGGGCTGACACACCGGATCCAGGTGGTTCCAGGAGGGGTTGGACCGGGCTGTGGTGGTGGGGACGGAAAAAATAGGGGAAAAAGAACGCCCGCCGGTAGGCAACCCCCACACGCCACATGGATATCCAACCCCTACGCACGTAACAACCGCGTGTCAAAGTGCACGTGGCACGTTACCACGTTGTTCTGTCAGCGGCAGGCCAGGATCGCGCCGTCAGATACCGGGCAGGATTCGGTAATCGTTCAGACACTCCGGCGCCGCTCTTAATCAGCCACTTGTCATCGGAACGTGTCGCGGATCACCAGACCATCGGGCACGATAACGAGCGATCGGCGCCTCGTTATTCGCGGATTTCCACTCCTTAGCTGAACACACGAAGGCAACGCGTCTTCGCTTCGCACGCCGGTAATTAGTTGGTAATTAGCTCGGTTCGCTTTCTCGACGCAGATTTTTCAGAGAAACTCGTGTGCAAAAAATCTTTCGATCGGGCCGGAGATACGAAGTTGTTTGACGAACGTTCGAGACGAAAGTCTTGCGAACGAGCCTACGGATAATCGAAGTCGTCGAGACTAGTGTCGTTAACGTGAATCCTCGCGAGAGACGAGAGATGCGAGAGTCTTCGGTTTTTACGAGTCTACGGATACACGTTGAAATAATTGCCAAAGTAGATTTTTGCGGGGAACTGAATCCCAATGTTTGGTACGATGGCGATTAGATCAGAGGTGTGCGATTGTTTGACGAGAGTTTGAAGGCCGAGGAATTCCGTGTGCAAATAATTGGACCAAAAGTACTTTGTCGACGTACATGTTCGAAAGAAACTTTTGCACTTCTTCGAAGACTTCTTCAAAGAGCGCTTCGTCGGCTCCGAGACGACGATTTGAGACTACGAAAGCACGATGCTAACGGAGATCGGAGGGGAGAAGAATCTTACGACCCTTCTGAAAGAACGACACGGCAACGGATAAGATTCTCGCTTAACTTCGCATTCAAATCTCTTGCTGGGCTACTGCCGTCTTTCCACTTCCGGGGCAAATTTTTCCATCGACTCTTCAAAGTATCGCGGTAGCGTCATTCGCGTTAATCGCGAAGCTTGTTACATCGATAGAACGATTTTTGACGTTCCTTCTTAAATCCACGACGCGTCAGAGCATCGAGGAAGAAGAATCCTCCTTCGCGGAGAATTCGAAAGACGCTTGGAAGAAGCGAGAAGAGATTGTCGAGATTAAACTCTTGAGCATATTCGCGGACCTAATCACCAAGTAATACAAGTTCCATTGAAAGAATCGCACTCACTGTCTGGCCGTGTTCACCGTAGCAACCGACGGACTATCACAATCTTCACCGCAACGAAACCTCACTGTCATCGAACCTTCGATTTCCACGGCGAAGCTTCCATCCGCCACGATCTTCTCTGCTGTCGTCGGTCCAGCACGAACGACATACGAAGCTCACGTGTTATCGTCAACCTGCGATTTCTCTATCCACCAAACGATGTGCACGAAAATCCCACCAAAGAAACCGATATTATGGTTCGGCACACTTCAACTGCAAACAATTTTTGATCCTCGGAGCGTGTGAAAATCCTCAAAGTTTCCGAACAAAGTTCGAAGAATATCTTGCAACGTTCCAGCGACACGAGGGAGCGCGAGGTAGCTCTGGCGGAGAATCCGAGAAGGCTGGCGTGTTTTGGTAGTCACAGTCGTCTCTGGAAATACCCGTCGGGGCCACTAACTATAATTTCGGCGGTTCGTGTGAGGCAACAGCCGTTGACGCACTGGTCCATGCCAACACACGCAGCATCCCTTTCCCCTTTCCTGGTTCCTCTCACACCCCGTGAGCAACCCCACTCCTTCCGCGAGCGTTCGTCTCCGTTCGTCGCACACGAGCGTATCCTCTCTTTCTCTTGCACTGGCTCTTTTCGTCTCACATTCTCCGGCTGGCTTGGCCCTCTTTCTCTTTCTCCTCCGTTGCTCTTTATCGCTTTATCTCCCACCGGACCCCTAACCCTCTCTCTAACCTCTATCCTTCTCTTTCTCGCACCCACGGCCCTCTCTTTCCCACCCCTTTCGTTTCGACCCTTTTGCGGTGTGGCTCGCGTGCGTCTGACGGACCGACGGACCGACGGACCGACGGCTCGCGGGGCGGAGCGGAGCGCGACCGAAGCGGGGACGACTTCGATCGATCGATCGATTCACCGGGTGAATCGGTTGGCGACTTTTTTCTTTCGCGTCGTGGCGTGCGCCAAAATTCCCGCCGACCGTCGTCTCGCCTCGTAACGAGCGTCGTTGCGTTTAATTAGTCGAAAGTTAATGAGGAGACGGACCGAGCGTCATCATCATTGTTCTCGGGTGTTTGCCAGAGAGTTTCCACCCTCTCCCGCCCCGCCGTTGTTTCTCCCTCGTCTCTCGTTTACCCGCCGATATGAGGTTGAGAGGGCCCCGCGATTTAATATCGAGAACACCCGCGTAACTGCACTCTCCAGTCGGATTAGCGGGATCGTTGGTGTTTTTCAACGGCAACTCGAAACCCAAAGCCCGGTGGTTTCCCGGTTTCGCGGTTTTCGACGCTGCTAACTCGAATTTCTGACGTTCGGTGCACTCGTTTCATTCTGGTCGCTCTGCGTTTCAGACGTTGGGAGGTGTCCAGCATTTTTTTTTTTTTTTTTTTTTACCAGAAAAGTAGAGGACGAGCTAAATAGTCGATCGTCGATCGCGAAGCAGAGAAGCAAACGCTTGAAATTTTCTAACGCTATTCGCAAAACATGTAGTACGATGAATTAATCAGTCGGTTACAAAGTCGAGAAGCAAATACAATTCTCTGACGCCTTTTGTAAATTATATAGAACCGAATGTAGGAAAGCGTTTGCAACGAGCAAAATTGCAAATACCAAAACGTTCTAACGATTTTTGTAAAATACGAAATCGAGGGTTGAAATCCTTGCTGTATTCCAGATAGCCAGAATTTACAACGTAAGAAAGTCCCGCCTGATGGCAATTGAAAAATATGATACAGCTATCGAAACTTGAAGAATGAAGGATATTATAAATATGGAATTCAGTAGTTTCAATACCTGATCGCCAAGTATACGCTTGACTAGTAGATTGACCGAGTCCAAGTATATTAAATTTTGTATCGTTTCGTAGTACATGACTATACAAATTCTATACTACGAAGATGAAATGTAAAATCTGATAAGAACAATGCTTCGTTCGTGAACAATCAGACAACGTGCAAATACCTACTGTAGCCGCCGTATAATAAATTCTATTTTGAAATGTTGAATTATAAAAATCAAAGAACGTTGGATGATGAGTATCTCAAGAATTTCTCGCAAAGTCACACACGATAGGTTCTGTCTTGGATCGTTATTGTCAGAAGCTTCGTGGAAAACCGGCACGTCATGGAAATGTTGACACGTCACGGACGTTTCCTTGGAAGTGTTCTCCCGATTCTTCAGCTCGGTCGATCGAAAGCAGCAGACACGACGGTATACACTGCACCGACATACGCTACAATGAAGCTTCACTTTCGAAAATCAAACAGAGAGAACCGCTGGGTCGGCGCATCCTCGCAGCTGCACTGTTTGTACGAACGTGCAAACAATGGAACTACCCATTTCCTGTGCGAATATATCCTGACGATAGCCAGCCGGTCGCGGACTTGCCGCCAGGCAAACACGTACGATTGACGCGCGCGGATCTCCGCTCGAAAGATCGATACTTCCCTCCTCGATCTTCGATGCCTCCTCTTCCCCCACACATCGTATAAACCAATCCCCCCGCTATCCATCAATCTTTCTCATTTGCTCGAACGATCGTCTGTCTCCTCGAAAATAAAGAGATATTTTACATTTTGCGAAGGATCCGAAAAAAATTGGAATTGCACGTTTGCTCGTGAAATCCTACTGAATTTTAAGATCCACGGCCTCTTTCAAATATCTTTCAAATATCGCTCAGATTATCTTGCAGCCTTTGCTCCTCGAACCTCAGTATCCAACTTCAATTCTTGCTCTTTCTAAATTAAACATTTTCTTGCTTTGCAAGTGAGCTACCCTTGAGCCCAAGAGCTTCTTGTCGGAGTACTGAAATGTTTGTTTCTCAAATTCCTATTTTCCGCGCTTAGACTAAGTAACCGAAGCTATTGGACGAGCAATTAACAATTAGCCAATTATAGAACCTAAGGTAAGCCGTCAGTCGTCTTACATCTTCCGCCTTTCAAATCCCGGTATTCGATATTGTTAAATTAAAAACTTCAAATTGTTATTTTTCAAGAAACCCTACAGCGTCTACGCGGCATCTATGCTTTCAGAGTAAAAACTTTCTTGCGATGCAAAATTTTGTTTCCCAGAATGTCTACTGTAATAAAAATTGTACCCTTAAGACGCAGAACTTTCTTACATTCCGAATTTTCGTATCTCTGAATTTCTATAGCGAGATCCATGTTTTCTAAAATACCTGCGTATCGGAATATAATATCATCGATCTGAAACCGTGAAATGGGAGCGGAACGAATATAACCATGGTGGAGCATCGGAGCGCATTAGGCTGACGGAATCAGAGCGAAAACGACGGAACGTTGCAGCCTGGCGCCATAGTAGCCCAACAGTCTGTCGCTTATTTGAATAACAGCAACGAGATTCGCGGAATGAATCGCGCGAACTGGCAGAGAAGTAGCGGTATTCAGCGGCGAACGATCGTCGACGAGACGGTGACAAACAGCGATACGGTGGAAACGTGGAAACCGGACGGCCGTCGTCGTATTGACAAACGACCTAACGCCCGTGTGGACCGTTGCGTTCGACGAGATTCGAATTATCTCTGTTGGAGCTTGTCAATGCAAATGCCATACCTACATTCAATTACCGCTCGTCACGCTTCGATCAGCGCGCGACCGGCAAACCACGGAATATTCCTGCTCGACTTCTTTTTACCATCCTCGATTTTCCCCTCGTTACTGTTTTCACGGGTCGTGATTCGATTATTTTGAACAAAACAATTTGTCTATGGCATTAATTCCAGTGGTGTATAACGTGGGACGAACGGTGAGAGATACCAAAGAAGAGTATCGAATTGTTAGCGTGTCCGGAGCAGCAAAGATGAACGTTTGGTATTTTATCTTAGGAAAATTGAAATTCGTCCACGGTGAAAGTAAGATCGAGATCTGTCTACTGTTTTCCCTCCTGTTGGCGTTTTTATGGGGCTTGTTTATTTCGTTTGTTTCTTCTGAATACAATAATTTGCGTATGGTGTTCAACTTTCAATAATGCGTAACGTGTAATTTGATCGTTGGGAGATACGAGTGGAGAAATGAAGTTTCTTCTTAATTTGCGTGTCAAGTAGCTATCATTTATTTCCAGCGCGTCAAAGAGGCGACTTTTATTTCAGAAGAATTTACATTTCTCGGGAAATTAGACGCCATCCGACTAACATTTTGTCACGTGTTACAATGATTAAGTATCGTGATATAGTTGGTTCGGTATTCATGTTACCGAAATATGGCTACTTCGCTGTCATTTTCCTCTCTTTTTTTTTTTTTTTTTTTTGTACTTTCGGATAATATCGACGACGTTTTTCTTTTAAATAATAGCGTCCGTTTACCATACAAACTGTTTCGTTGCTTCTCTTATATCTTTCTATCGAAACACAGGAACTCTAAGAGTGCCAGCCGTGTAGAACCCAACAATAACTAACGTGATTGAAGGATTTCTGTAACATTCTACAATGTACAATAATACGCGGAAGAAAGAATATTGGAAAGAATTTTAAACGTCTGCTGTGGCTTTCGAGACGAATGCAGAGATCTGTCAGTCAATTCAGATCGCTAGATTAGCGCGGTAGACCATGTGACAATAATGACAATAATTAATAGCTCCATTATCGATTAATGATAGTTTCTAGGATCCGAATGAAGCACGTGCTCCGTGTACTATTAACGAGGTACATACACTTCAAATCTCTAAAGTGGCAATGCCCGAAAGGCGGTTGTCTTTTGCAAACAGTGTCCGGAAATTTACGACATTAGGAAAAGTGTTTTGAAACTATTTCGATCCGGAACGCTAACTTTGATCGATCGTTACGTGGAAGTTGCTGTTTCGTCAAAAGGAAAGATAGTTTTACAGTGTATGGGATAGTTGGAAATATCGAGACAGAACGGTAGGAATCGAGAGTATGATAACGAGACTAATGGAAACGCAATCCGGAGCACGTGTCGTTAAAGGAAGCGAACGTGATCACGCAACGCGGCGGGATTCATCGAAAAACCGTGTTACGCGGAAATCGATGCTCGTAAAACGAGCGCACGATAGAACGACACATGGAAAACGAGCGGGTGAAACGCGACAAAAAGATCGAGCCCATTCGCGTGATCGCCGCGTCCGACCACCGACGCCCTATTCCCCTTGCAGTCAAGATACTACGCGCGCTAGCTTTCCCATTTTTCCTCCGGCAAATTCTTACATATTTCCATTAATTTACCTGTTATTCTATTTTGGACAATTACATATCTAAGAACACATTTTTTATGTGATGCGTAAATGTAATAAATATCATTGTAAAAATCAGTGTTCAAGTGAATAGTAAAACTATACTCCTGTCCTATTTTGAAAAATTACATATCTGAGAATATTTATAATGTACCGTACTAAATATTTACGTAACAATTAAGGATTCAAGTAAACAGTAAGAGATTTCCACGGCAATTAAAAGACACTCGTTCTCCGAATCGCTAGTTGCATGAAGAATCATTCGCGACATTCGTTCAAAGAAACTGTGTTTCTTTGTAGCAATTCAAAATTCGAGTTACGAAGCACCTCTTATAAAGATGAAAATTTATTTATGTCGTATTACGTGATTCGTCCCATGACAAAGAATCCTATCTACGATCCTATAGCGATCGGAAGACGCTCGTTCCTTAAATCGCTGGATCGACAAGAAAGAACGATTAACAGCATTCGTTATCCTCCTCCCCAGGGCAATTCCCATAGAGCATCTTTGAAAAATATCTGACGAAACTTAATACTCGTCGCAACAACGGCGCGTTCCACCTACGATACTACTGTTCAGGAGGCAAGCATTCTTTAAGATCATTGCGTCGAAAGGAACCTACTAGCGGCGACACCTAATTAATTCATTATTAGTAACTCTTCCGCTTGTTAAACGGAGTGTTTCTGCGTAACAATTAAAAATCCAATACATCCTAATACACGACTCACCCCATTCGACCAACGAATTCAACCTACAGAATCCTATAGCGATCAAAAGACACTGGGTTCCTCGAATCACATCCACCGTAATCTACATACTCTTCTACCTTCTCACCAAGCCGGCCGTAGTCGAAATACGCACATCGGTCGAACAACAACAACAACAACAACAACAACAACATCAACAACAACAACAACAACGGCACGTGTCACGAGGCGGCGTAGTGCGTAGCACGATCGGAAAAAGGAAAAAGTTACGGCGTACCATGCGTGGAGAGCGGCGCGCGTGCTTCGAAACCGGTTCGTCGGTACGCTCGATTGGACAACAATACACGAAGAACGGTACCGGGGCACGAGCAGAAGGAGCAACAACAGCACAGCACCAACAGCAACCGTGCCGCGTGAATACTACGCCGCCCCCTCCCTCGTCCGTCGCCTCTCTCGCCCCCAAAGAGGGGTTAGCCGCCTCGTCTCTATCCCGTAGAGGGTAGTTTCGCTCTAACGAGCACGACCGCCCCACTGGAACTGGAACTCGCTCCCCTCCGTCGACCGTGCGCGCCCCCTTCCCGCGATCAACCGCCCCTACCACGTGCCACGACCACCCCTACAACGACAAAGACGGGGAACGTACGCGGTACGAGTAGGGGCAGCCACCGACTGAACATGTGTAACACGCAGCCTTGATTACACGCGGGCTTGTAAAAATTATTATTATGGCCGTGAGCGCGCGGCCGCGCATGCAAACCAACCCTATCCACCCCCGCGCACGCCGAATTTTGTTGTTTCCTTTACCGACGCGGCGGTGGACGCACCGACGAGCTGACCTCGGATACTTTCACGCTAATGGGTTCAATGTCAGGCCGAACGAGCCGGAAATGTTTTTTCCATTTTGCCAGTTGTTGTGATGCTTCTTGTTTAGGCACGGTTTTTGGGGAGAGGGGGCGGGGGTAGATAGTAGTTTTTGGACGAAGAGCGGCGCAGATTCGATCGTTTACTCGATTCAGAGAAGGATAGATAAGATTTTGAATAGAAGGAATTTTCAAAATTAAAGATTTTGACAAGAGGCTGGTAGCGTGATTTGCATTGTTTTGAATTGTCATCGTTCCGGGAGGCGGAGATTTTAAGAAACTGACCGCGTCGGTGGTGTAGTTTTCTTACGTTTCCAGAGTGCGAATAATATCAGGGAAGGCCGAGGTTTCGAATGAGATGTAAGGGGATGGCGTAATCAGAACATTTTTGATCGCGAAACGTAGGATATATTTTTTGTGTTTAGACATGGAGATTTTTTGAAGAGAGCTGCGTAGGTGCGAACGAGAATAATTTCATGCTTGAAACGGGAGATATTTTTAAGAACGAGGAGATGGAGATTTTAGAAAAGAAGGATGATGTGCTTGTTCGTTGCTCGGAAAATAACATTTCAGACAGCGCAACGGTAAGAGAAGTGTTTTAACTTGCTTACTCGTCGTCACACGATGCTGTACGATTTTATTTTCTTCCGTGAAAAAAGCGTTCTATTAAGATCAGAATACGGATAAGGCGCGGTAAATTCTGGATGAACGTTCAACGCATTTTTTATATAGCCTTTGTCGACGTATAAATTCTTCTTGTCGAAAAACGATGAAGAACTCTTTCTACTTGCCAATTATCGTATCCTTCTCTTTACTCGACGCGTTTCGCGCCCAATCAGAGCCAGTGTCTTGGTTTGAAACTCGACGATGTTCTTAGCGCGTAGAACCAAAGATTCGCACGCGAGGATGGGTTTTTGAAGAGATTCGAAAGATGTGTGTTTGTCACGCGGTAAAACTGAATATCGATCGATTTTTATTTCTCATGGAAAAAAGGAAATGCCGATGGAAACAACGTATTTCGAAAGTGACACTAAAGGCAATCAACGTGGATCTGTGATTCGTTTGGCGAATACCGCGTTCCATGGAGACACAGAAACAGAAAGAGGGAGAAGGGGGAAACCGCGTTAATTCCTGCGCATTCAATGAAAGAAAAAATACCAGAATACCGTTCCGTGCCAGTAGCTCGATGCGGCTGGCGTTTGTCTGCTTCAGCAGCTCATCAGCCAACCCATTATCCGGATTATATTCCATACCAGAGAAATAAATAACGCGTGAACCGAATAATCGTTGCCATTCGAAAACCGAGATCTGTTACCCAACGCGCTCTCGCCAGTTTTTATCGTTGTTCTCATCGATTTCTCAGACATATCCCAGTAGCAAGAGCCAACTTTCCACTTAATGACACGCGTTCTGTGCTAGTGTAATCAGAAATGAAGTTCGCAAGACGATGGAATCGACGTTATAAGAAACCACCTATTGTCTTGGAATGCTGTCGAATGAAAACGAGATAGTTGCTTTTCACCACTTTAGGACTTTGTGGCTTGATTAGATACACTTCCTGTACGTTATAAGTGCAGATAGCACTCTAGATGCGCTAGAGAGGGTGGCTGTACTTGCTAGTACTTTGAGCAAACAAAATCCAACTTAAAATCAATCAAAATCAAATCACTTTCTCGCAAATGTCTTACAAATTAGTAGTCAGCCGAGTGCGTTTCTAGTAATAAGATTTTGCATTTTCTAATACGAAATCTACCTCTTTCTCTCTCTTCCAGTAAGCGTTAAAAGCTGCCTCCTTATTGCTGCAAACTCTTCGATCGTGTAATACGACGATGAAACAAATTGGCCGAAAACGTATTGGCCAGAAGCCAAAGGCTTCGGAGAATTTTCTCGAACTTGAAAAATTTCCGAAGAAGGCTAAATATGGACAAGGGTGATGAGTATTTTATTGAAAATTATCGAAACGTATCGGTCAAGAACCGAAGGTGTCGGGGCGGCAAACGCGGCAAAGTTTCGGCAAAAAGAAAAAAAAATATTCACAGCGAGGAAGACAAATTTTCCGAGTTTAGAGCGACGATGCGATTGGAGATGGAAAAAATGATTTCTCCGGGACACGCGATCGTGGACGGTCGATTCACGGAGCCAGTTTGCGAGCGAAGAGTACAAGCGGCTTCGCTGGTTTCTGGTCGAAGTGGGGCTAACCGCAGAATCGGAGGCAAGATGGCAAAAGTAAGTCGAGAGTCGAGGGGCGGCGCTGTGGCCTGGCCAGCCCACCGGCGCATCCTCGTTCTTCTCACTCCGATTCCAACCTAAGATCTGCCAAGAACCAACGTTCGCGAAAACATGAACCCGTATTTTTCCCGCCGTTACTAATTTTTTCCCTCTCCGTAATTCCTGGAAATGGAAAATTCACATCGACGTACCGAGAGGAATGAATAAATTAACGAAGAAGCCTTTGGAACGAGAATCAGCCAGCTAAGCAAACTTTCACAGGCACAGCCGCCACTAATCTGGAATTAATTAAATCATGTTCTATCCGCGGAAATTAAATTCAGTCTTCTTATGGAAAAAAATGTTGAAATATTAAATTCAAACACTTGAAGTCCATAAGTTGGTCCTCTTTTTGTTTCTTGAAACAGCTGTTCAATTTTTATATGATTATTATTTTTTTCTTTTTTTTTTTTTTTTGATTATATCGTATATCCTGATTATTTTCTCCGATTCTCACTTAACGGAAATTAATCGAACGAAACGTTAAACGCGTATACTTAAAGACCTGCAACCGCTATTATTTCTCCTATCCAATGAAACCTTCATTATCTCAGTAAATTTATAAAACGTTTAATTCGTTCGAATGAAAACTGCGATCCTCGAATAAATGTCCAAACTTCCGATTACTTCTCCCGATACACTTGGGAGAATGCATCGCGATGCAAGTTGATTTTAAGTTGAAGCTAAACAATTAAAAATCTACAATCTGATTTTTTTCAATATCGAGTCGAGTCTTCAGTTTCGAAAAAAAAGTTGTCGAAACTTGCGATCGTTTTCCACGATCCGCTTAAAAGAAAAAACAAACTCGGATAACTATATATTCGACTAAATAATCGTTCGAAACCCAAATACTAAATCCCTATTTCGGATAACTGAAAGTTCTACGATCTAGTTTCGCTTTCTTATCCAAGCAACACATTCGGCGATTGAAACAAATTTCCAAAATGCCCAGTTCTTCCTCTCTTCAATTCTGCCTAAGCCAATCCTCTGCCTAAGTCAATCGACCGAAAATGACGAGCAAACGAGCAAAGTGGAGCGCGACGGAACCCTCAACATCGAAGAAAGTTTCGAAAGAGGGTGGCGTAAGGGATGGTCGTTGACTTCCAAATTGTGGCTGGCAACGAAATCCAAAAATCCTTTGCAACTACCGGTAAAAGGGCAGAATAAACATTTCCTGAACGGTTAGTAGCGACGTAGCGGGCGAGGGTGCACAGGCCGAGCGGGAGCTGCGGTTTTGGTGGGCGGAGGTTGCCTCCGGACTGCGAGGGTGCGACGAAAACGAACCGTAGCCGTGTACCGAAAAGAGGAAACGAAAGAGAGACGAATCTTCCCTGAACGACTAAAAGTAGACGCGAGGTGGTCGTACGCAGGTATCGAGAATGGCGGTTGCTTCAAAGGAAACTCGAATCGTTAAAGACGTCTGGCTGTGTTTTTACATCGTGAAAAGGGATCGCCCTCTGACGAATTATCGACCATGAAAAATTGGTTGTGCGAGGAAGTTTCGTGCCAGAATTGTGGCCAAATTCTTGTTAATCCGTCAACAACCAAATAGTTCAACTATCGAAGGTTGGGTCGATTCTGAAAAATGCAAATGTTTCGCGTTTGCTAACGTCAACGTTGCAATAACTGCAGTGGTTAGAAAGAGTATTGTCGATATCCTTAATCTCTTTGAACGAAGCATTTTTATCGTGCCAAATTTTTGCACTCGTTTTAAAGTACCACCAAGTGAAACGAAATTTAACGTACATGGAATTAATTGATATGTAAATTCTTTTTTTTTCTCTTTTTTTTTCTTTAAATGTAATTATAACACAAGCGTAGAAAACATTTTCAGGCGACCATCAGTTTTGTCATTACGAAATGAAATATTGGACGCTCGTGATCCAGTCTCGGCTACGCAAAGTTGTATAGCAAACAGCGACTAACACGTGGCTCGTGAATTTACATGAACCTAATCGGTCTGCAAATCCGCAATCATCCACGATCCGATATGTTTTTGACCAACATATGAACGTGCGCATCCGAAACGTTCACTGGCAAAAGTACGAAATTACAGAATTTATGGAACGAAATGTTTGTTCCTTGAGAGATGAATATTAAACGCGTATTTATATACAATGAAATCCGCCGACGAATAAAAAGTGGAGCCTGATCAGTTTCGCTCCCGGCAGATTCACTCGTTAATTGTCGAATTGGAAGATGTATATTTTCATAGCTGTTGGTAATTGTCAACTGCGAACAACTTTTAAAGCAATTTTTACGACTAGACTCGGAACCGACACTCGACAAGGATTAGTGACACACGATAAGCGCACTGGTGACGGGTAATTTTGCATAAATCGCACGCATCTTTCCAACCCAGTTTTTCAAGCCATTGAAATTTTTAAGCACAGATGGCATAAATAAAACTATTTATATTTGAGCGCTCTTTCGTGCTGGCATTTCACGGACAAAACGACAGATACGTTCGTCGTTCTACCCAGAGATGGCGACACGGATGTACTTTTATCGCCCTTCGTGCGACCAGGGGCTGCGCAACCCCTTTTTCGTCACGCGCCATTACGAGCCGGCGCGCGCGTATCGTCATAATAAACGAACAACGGCTTGATAATTACACATCGACAACGGTCCCGTCGATGCAATTTTTAAACGTCGATCGTTAACCGATATTCTCCCGAGGATCAGCCAGTGGAAACGTCAATTTACGAGCGTCTTTTTTTCTCCGAAAAAAAAGAAAAAAAAAGAGAAAAAAAAGAGAAAAAAAAGAAAAAAAAGAAGAAAAAAAGAACAGCGTATATATCGACGAGCAATTTCGAGTTCCAATCCGGTATTTTATTTATCGCGCGACGAAACGTAAACGCGTATCTGCTGATTTAATTGCAATTCATTTATCAGTTGCCCCTGGTTCAATGATTTTTCGAGGCCAAAGGAATTTTCAATAAAATTCTGTCCGGCCAGTGGGGACACGACAAGCGAGGGAGAACGAGACGACACACGCTGACCATCGATATTAAAATGAAATGTTAATTAATTTTTTTAAAGTACGAGCTTCAGTTGCAATTATTGCGCGGAAATGAGGCCAAAATGAAATTGCTCCGTTCGTAAACATCACCCTGGAGACGGAGCCCGGTCCCGACACACCGCAGAGGGTGGGATTCTCCCATAGCATCGAGCCGCCAAAGTGCAAAAAAAGAAAAAAGAAAAAAGAAAAAAAAAAAGGTGGAGTATTTTTAAACGTCGACGAACGACGGTTCGTCGTGGGCCACGGTGAACCGCGGACGTTAATCAGCCTCGAAAAATCCGTGAGCCCCGGACAAGGGGACGGCAAACATCCCGCAAAACCTTAACCACCCGAATGGTATTGTTTTAATGTAATTCCAGGACCGGTTTGTCGCTCGGCTCATGCACGCGTGTAACAGCGCGAACGACAAACCCGTCGACCAGCTAGCGCGTATCAGTTCAACGAAACGCAGAGGGGGGACGGGGGAGGGAGGGAGGGAGGGAGAAAGAGAGTGGATCCAACCGATGTACAAGGCGGAAAGAGAGAAGGGGGTGAATAGTTGCGAAGGGGTTGGAGGTGTGCAGAGCGGTAAAGACAGAAAGAGAAGAATAGCGTGTACATGCACGAGAAGAGCGAAGGGGGAGGGTGGTGGAAGAAGGTGGCCAGTAGCCGAATGGATCAGAGAAAGAAGCAAATTTCAGGTGGAAAGAGAGGCAGTTGGAGGGTGAAAAGAGAGAAAACCGGGCGACCAAGCTGACGAGGGGGCAGGCGCAGGGGGAGGGAGGGTGAGAGTGACAGAGAGAGGGTACAGTGTTTTGTTCGCGCGCGATGGACGCGTCGCCATAGCGACCGGCGGTTGTTTATTATTGCGTCCAGCGGTCGTGTGGGGTGGTACGGAGGAGAGCGCGGGGTAGTTTACGCGACGAAGGGTCGCGCGGGGGCAGGTCGAGGGGTAAAAAGGGTTAGCGGCGGGCGACGAGGGGAGAGGGAGCGGATGGGGAGGGATGGATAAGGGGTGACGAGGGGGATGGGTGAGGCCAGAAGGGCGGAAGGATGCGAGAGGAAAGCGGGGGCGGGCGGTGGCGGCAACGTTGGTGTGCAACGAGGGAGTGGCGGCCGACCACACGAGGCCGAAAAACACACTCTCCGCCAAACCTACCCCCTATAACACCCCCGTACACCACCGCCTCCTCCCTGCCGGCGGTAATGAGAGTTCGATAAAGCGCCGTTACCAGTGCGTGACGTCAAGCGAATTCTCTCTTTTCCTCTCTCTTTCTTACCCCGTGTCTCTTCCTTTTCGTTTTTTTTATATACTTCCGTTTCACTCGTACATACAGGTATTTTTTTGATTTTTATCTCGTTCCGTCTCCCTCTTTCTCTCGTCATACTTTTCCCCTTTTTGTACTCTTCCTTCCTTTTCCTTTCTCCGTTTCCCGCGTTTCTGTTTCTCTCTCTCTCTCTCTCTCTCCCTCTCTCCCTCTCCCTCTCTTCTCTCTTTTTTTTTTCGTGACTTGTCCGTTGCCTTTTTTCGGTCGCCGTTAGCAGCGGCGAAGTCGCGGTGTGTGACAAAAAACGAAGCCTCGGAAATTTCGTTGGCATGGACTAGTACGAGCCAGAGCAGCACGCTCGCGGCCAGAACATTTTTTCGCCGGCGATAAAAACGTCGCGGTGGCTTGATGGGTATCATATTTTTTTCGGGACGGGGCTACAATTTGCGCCGCCGGTAGTGTTGACGCGGCTCGAGCACTCTTCGCTACCATGATCGCGTTGGACGCTCTAATTGCTTTCTGATCTCCACCGTCCGTCGACTCCGCGCACGCCACCCACCCCTCGCTTCCTACACACCAGTTTTCCAACCCTCCCCTGTTCCTCTCTCTCTCTCTCTTTCTCTTCCTCTCTCTCTCTCTCTTCCTCTCTCTCTCTCTCCCTCTCTCTCTCTCTTTTTTTCGTGAATTGTGAATTTGACCGAAGATCGAAGTAGCAACGAGGTCGATTGGAATTTACTGCTTCCTGTTCGATTAACTTTTCGCGGTTTCGTTCGACATCGTTCTTGTATAGCTTTTTCCTCTTTTTATGTACCGGTATACGGATTTTTTTTTTTTTTTTTTAACGCACCGGATTCTGCGAATTTATGCAAGGACTCGACAGATCGTGCATTTTATCGAATGAAAGGGTCGAAGAGCGCGAATAAAATGATTACAAGGTGACGCACGTAGTTTGGTTCAAAAGTAACGAGATCGTTGGACATATGTTATTGAACATACGAACGTGTTATTAGACACGCGAAAGCGTATATAAACACGTGAAAGTATTTACAAGCGATTTTATCGTGTCGTCGGATATTTAAGAATCAAAAGTGATTTTTCTCCGACTAGATTTCAAATTTTCAGAAACAACAGACGTTTAAACTTACAAGTTGTTCCAATCGTTCGAAGCAACAGCGGATATCTTGATCGTTTCAAATGCGAATCATTCGCTTGATCGTAGTTGATTTTTCATTTCGATGAATTAGAAGAAGACCGAGGAATAACAGGGAGTTTGCAATGCTACTACGACTTTCTCTTCTGCTAAACATTCATTGATTGATGATGCAGTGATAATGCGCCAAACACGCAATTACTTATCTGGTGATCACTTTGTATCAACAAAAGCAATTAAGTCGAACGTAATTTGATTATTTTAATGAGAATCATAGAACGTAGTAATTTATTCGTTGGCCGTCAAAGTTACTAATTTGAGTTAGCCGTGAAATAGCCTCATTACACTTCCGGATCAGACTACGCGTTTGCGTTTGAATTAGAAAACTCGATAAATTTCTTTTAACGCCGCAAGAACCACTCTCTGATATAAATGTAAACACGTACTGCGCAAAAGTAAGTGTAATTAAAGCGACGCGATAAAAATAAAATAGATGCAAGTGATTCCGTTTCGACGTCGATAGGAATCTATATTAATTTTGACAAAAGCTGCGCGATATTTTTAATTATTGGAAATAAAGGAAAGAAAGAATCTGTCCCTTTGACGGATTACACGTTTCTACCGTTAACCGCAACAGAGTTTTGTTCTCTGGTTAATCTCGACAAGAAAGTATTTATTCGACGGAGTCCCGGGATCGATCAAGAGCAGCCTGGATCTCGAACGGTGTTTAGAGACAGTGATCCACAAAGGGAGAATCAAACCGTGAATTAATCCCGAAGTTTGGCAACGCACCTGTTCGAATTACCGCGACCCCGACTCTCGGCACTTCTGCGAAACTTCAGCGCCCTTTGTACGAGACAGACGTTTAAGACGTGCGCTAATTAAGAACGGCATCTCACTACGCAGCTGCCAGCCAACGCTGCCATCGCAGGGAATTATTAAACGGCCGCGAAGAAACGACATAAGGTCGACGGGTAACCAGAAATATCTCCAACGCCGTTGGAACCGGAAAGTTATCAGCGTCGAGAAAAGTATAAATCCATGTGAAAACGATTCCAAGTTTCACACACGACTGCACGCATTTGCGGCAAGTCCGAAGATGCAAAAGTGCACAGAACGCGTGTAATACGCAAAGACATATTATAAAGTATCCAAAGTACGATACTCGCTATAACGTTTATTAGTGCTTGAAACGATCCTTCTACCTAGATTTTATTTGTTCGATGATTGTTTGTTCGATTTGTTTGGTTTTATTTTATCGATGACTCTTTTATTCGTCCTCGCAAGAATATGGATTTTTGTACGAACAACCGTACGGGTCTAGTGCCGAACTCTTCGGTGAATCGTCTTCTGTGGATTACGCCAAAGTACACGGATCTTTCTTTACCAAAGTTCGTCGATGTTTCTAGTTTCAATTATATCATTGAATCCGATAGAAAGAGGCTTTGTTCCTCTATTTTCAATTCTATTTTCGCGCTATAATTGTTTAGAATCGTAGGACCCTCGGGCAACAACCGCTGCAGCGTCGACTCCAATATACGCGGATACTTGGTATTTACTTCTTCGTAAACGACATTTGTCCGCTCCACGTTGGTTGCATTTACAACGGTCTAACGATAAAGATATCGGAATAAAGGTCTTATCGGAATGTCCGCAGAGCTGCAGACGCGGCGGACACGTCTGAGAAACCGGAAGCCTATCAGCGCCTCGGAATCTGTACCGTCAGCTCCGCCCGAGTCGAAATCTAAAGAAACTCCAAGAGCCTGAGAATCGATAGGATCTGATCGCGTTACGGATAATAAATTATCTCGACAAAGTTTTTCGAGCCTGACGATACGTGCAAAACCCGACAATGAAATTAATACCAGAAACCGTTTGCAAGTAATTTCCTGGACGCGACACGGGAGGAAACTGTATGTTATTTGGAAACGCCAGGGTAATTATCGGTAAGGCAAACAAAGTCTACAAACGTCTTCAAATCGAACGATACGCGACAATGAAATTAATATCCAATAGAAAGCAACGCGCGTTTACGAATAATCTGCTGCAAAAGTGTAGAAAACGGTGTCTCTCGGGATAACGGACGGAATCTAACCGCTTCGAAGGCGATAAATTATTTCTGCAAACCACTTCAAACTTCAACATACGTAACAACGAAACCAGTACCAAAAACCAGAACGTTTACGAATAATTTCCTGGACACGGTAGAACGATCTAAATTGCTCGTCGACGAAACGGTATTTTAGAAGCGTCAGGATAATCGTTCATGTGGCCGTCCGCCGGGGTAAAAGGCCGGTTCCTCGCTGCGTGTTAGGGGCATCCGCTCAGCTGCCGCGATAATTTACTCTTTTTTCGGCCACCGATTCGGCCCACCGGCGCTAATTTACATTTACGAGCGAGATCGGCTAATTGCCGGTTAACCGGTCGGTGGAGCGCGATACGACATACCTCGCCTGCAGTTTGTTGCTGCCTTCCGATACAACTGTCGCTGCCCGTGAGAACTGGCAGGAGGTTTCGTTGCGCCCGTGCGCAGCCCATCGCCGTCAATTACAGCCATTTTCTTTAAACGTCGCTCGATCGTTCCGTATCGTTCGCGTTCCTGCCCTCTTTCCCAATATCTGAAAGAAAAAAGAGCAAAGTAGAATTAGAAAAATTAGCGGCAGAGTTAACCAACTGTTGACGTTGCGAATGGTTCCCCATCGTCCGCGTTCCGTCTCTCGTTCTGGCTATCTGAAAAAATAAAAAGCAGAATTAGAAAAATTGGCGAGAAAGTTGCTCGACCGTCGGTGCGCTGAACATACCGTGAATCGAGAACGAAGAGAATATTTCGTGAAATGCAAAATGTACGGTGCAGCAATTGTCTGGGGCTTGGTTGGAAAAATCTAAGAATTGAAAACTGCAAAGAAATTCTAATTACATTGGTACGTTAAAGTACAATTCCCTCGACAGGGGGGGGGGTGGAAAAGTAAAGAAATGAAATTGGAAAAGGAAATACTGGAGAAAATAAAAGGACAGATTCGACAAGTTAGCCGAAAGGCTCCTAGACATTGACGTGGAATTTGTTAAATCGGAAGTAATCGTAATCGACGAAGAAGATACTTTGCCGAGTGATCGTCGATAGACTCCGGCGAAAGCGGTACAGTTTCGCGCAAAAGTTATTTGAAAATCCTCGAGATACAAAGAAATTTTAACCGCCTCGCTTTTCGCTTCGCTCTCCGTCGTTCGCCAACGACGTGAGTATTAGAAGCAACGCCAAAGATTCCAGCGTCGGTGCATCTGCATAAACGCGAGTTACGGTAAATGATAAAGGCGGTGGATATGGAACGGTTCTCGAGAAAATGGTTCTTTTCTAAAGTAGAATTTGCCGGCGGCGCGGCACGGCGCGGCCGCGCGATACTGTTAGATACGAGAAGACAAACAACCGTGCGATATGGAACCCGTAAAGACCACCAAAACGTAAACCGTGATACAGGCGCCAACGAACCAACTCGTCGCCGCAATGTGTTATCGTTGGTGAACGAGTTGCCCTGTCACAGCTATTCATCTCTAATTCCGTCGCGGCCTTTCCACTCTACCCGGCTGTACGGTTTGCCGCTTTAGCAAAATGAAACTTTAATTTCGGCCGAACTAGAACGAAAACAAAAAACCAATTATCCGCCTACGAATGATCCGCCGCTCGCGTATCCTATATTTATGGCCGCTGCCGCGGCTTTCTGGCGATTAATCGGTCGAACCGCATCATTTTTATTCATGTTTCATGCGACGCGTTGATTGCGGAGGCCGGAATTTAGTATTAATGGCCTCGATAGACAGTGCAGTGCGGATAATCGATAAAATTCATCCTTCGACACCCTAATTTAACCACATATCTTGTCACCCTTTGTCATTTTATCCAACTTTTATTACGCGCGTACAAAAATTTAAAAGTTTCGTTGGAAATGCAATTTATACAGCGAAATGGTGAATCGGATAAATTAGAAAACTCGCTTATCGTCTTCCGACCTTTGTTTCAATTGACAATTATAACTCTGTTTAAAGAATTTCTTTTTATAATCACGAAACAAACAGAAACAAAATAACAATTTGATTATCCGATTGGAGTATACGTTTGGCACCCGTATATTTATCTGTGGATCTGTCTTATCTAACGATCTGTCTATCTAACGAATCATTCTTGTAAAACGTTCGTCGATATTTAGTTTTGCGAAAACCGTTAAATAACTGAACGTCAAGCGTACAACAGAAGGGCCGCGCTGGAGAACAGAACCCAATAAACATCACGCGAGTATTACCAAGTATTATTATTATTATTATTATTGTTGTTATTATTATTATTATTATTATTATTATTATTATTATTATTATTATTATTATTATTATTATTATTATTATTATATGCATGTATCGAGTACTATTAGTGCTACGAAACATGGGTATATTAGCAAGCGACGACAACATCACGCATCGAAGGATTAAAAGTAAAAATTCGTCGCGTTCTGCTCTTTTGCTCTACGCTTCTACAGAAGCTGCGAAGCTTTAATCCGAACGGAATTGTAATTTTCCATTCGCGAAATTAATTACCATCGAGGCGCAAGAAACGCTCAAGTGACAAATGTAATTAAGGGCTCTTTCTCCGGTTGCGAAATTATGGCAGACTATCATTGATGGCTGGCGCGAGGGGATGATGAACGTGGATCGGCATTTTCCAGCGTCGAACAGCGTGCGCTCGGTCTCGTGTACACGTACACACCGTGCTCGGTTTGTACATTAAAGCGAGGTCCAACGCAGTACCTGTCACGGTCCTCTGGTATCCTTGTCTCGCCGCTGGCCGCCATACCTCGTCCATCGTTTCCATCGTGGGTTCGCCGAGCGAACCACTCGGTTCGGTTTTTAGTTAATGCTCGCGCTCGTCACGTAGCCAACCACGTCGATGGACTTTAACCCATTATGGTCGCGTCTACATCGCGAGATATACTATTCGGATATTTAGGGGACGACCTGACGTGTTTTCGCTGCTCAACAAATTTCTTTGTCCCTTCCGGCGTGAATTTCAATTCCATAAAACTTATTTTGCGAATTGTTCAACGAGAATTCGGCGAAGCGTCGCGATTGTTTTCGAAATTGGATCACGCGATACACTGGGATTTCCACTAGCCTCGAGTAGATCGTAGCTTTTCCGTATAAAGAAACAGAGGAGAAACAAAGTCTGCAAATGCACGTGAAAGATCGCAATTGATTCGAAGGTTGGATAATACGGTTAACGAAGGTTTACCGATTCTTAGACTATCCCCGAGTAGGCTGTATTCGAAGCCCTGTTTCGAAGCGATCAGATACGGTCAAAGATCGTGCAACTCGAGGCAATCAAATTTACCAGCAAGGTCAGCTAATTGATAGTTTCGGAATTTGCCCGGCTGATTCGTGCGAATCCTCGCGCACAAACAAACGTTACAAAACGTAAATTCCCACCAGGCGCCGAAATTGCTCGACCCCCTAAAGACCGAAGAAATGGAACACCGACATCTCCGCAACGATCGTCAGTCATTACCGATAAACCACCGCTCCTGCCCTTCTCATCCCCGATTCATAACCAGCTAGGTCGAAAAATGGAAAGAGAACCAATCTCGAAACGGGGGGAGAGACAGTCCGGGGGCGGGTAGAGCAGAAGAAGAGGAAAAAACAGCAAACAGCGTGCACGACGTCGAACAAACAACGTCAGACAGGCTACGACGAAAATCGTGTCCCGCTTGCTGGCTATCGTGTGCGAGAGGGGTTGGTTCCTGGCTGGATGCAGAGGCCATCGAATACCAGGGGGACAGGGGAAAGGAAGACAGGGAGAGAGAGAGAGAGAG
>JACXIK010000007.1:1768633-1851372 GCA_014737385.1 Bombus superbus | reverse complement strand
CGCTCTTTAACGACGAATAACGCGTTCATTGTTAAACACGGATACGGGAAATTAAACGCGAATAACTTTTGATGTACGAGGAGACGGTACTGTAAATTTACTGGAAATTTTTCATGTACGACTCAGGGGGCTAGAGGAATTTTTCGACGAGCCATCAAAAATTTACACGCGCTCCTTTCGTGAGCCGCTCGTTTCGCGAAATACTCCCGTAACGAGTGAAAATTAATATTTCATTTTACAGCGAGCGAGATACCAGAATTACGAGACTCGATCGAAAGGAGGTGATAACCATCGGCGCAGCCCGGAACGCGAGAGAGAACAAAAATTTAGAAACTCGCTGCATTTTACAATTCCACTGTGTCGCTCGCGTCGCCAGTTTTCCTGTTTATCGGTGGCTGAAATATTCCGCTCGTTTCGCCCATCCTTTCGGAAGCGTCGACGATAAACGCTATTTCTCTTTCTCGTTGGAACTGTTATTACTTCCTTAGCAACAAGTGTCTCGAGTCTTCTACTCTCGGAAGCTCGTAGACGCGAATACGAAAGAATATGGAAGAAATTCAAATTCGACGCGAGCAAGAGGCCAAGAGGATCACAGACAAAATCGCTTCCGAGTTTATTTCAAATTCTAATCTAACGCTACAATTTTAACGCTATGATAACGCGAGCTTCCGATCCCGTATAACGAATCTAGGCATCCGTGTGCAACGTAAGGCAAAGCAATTAAACTTTGTCCTGTCTCGTCCGCCTCAACTTTCCCCTAGATTCCAGAAGCGTCCACAATGTACACCGATCCAAATTCTTCCTGCCTTTCAATAGCGCCGGGGCTGACTGAAATTCGCCGTGATCAAAGTTCGCCGAACGATCGAGAATCCATTTAACGGGTGGTCGAAGCGACCATGGATCCGCACACCTCCCGACATTTAGCAGGTGAAGCAGCAACGCATGAGATCGCGTCTGTTCATCCTCTCGGAGATGACCAAAGAAGGAGAGAGAGAGAGAGAGAGAGAGAGAGAGAGAAAGAGAGAGTGAGAGAAGGAGGGAGGGATAGGGAGAGTGAGAAAGGTGCATACACTCCCGTAGAGCGTAACGCTAACCCAGTGAAATAGATAGTCTCTCCAGGCTGATATCGTGGCGGACACGAGCGAAGAGAGAAGAGACAGAGCGGACGAGGGTGTGCTGCTGCTGCCGCGTGTGTGGGAAGAGAGCAAGAGAGTACAAGTACGGGCTGGCAGAATCCATCCATATATCGCGGGGCCAACAAACCGACCGAATCTCGACAGGACGAATGGGTAGGCCGCGTTTTCACCGTTGCCACTCCGCACCAGTTTCCACCAGGCTGCAGTCGGCCTGTGCTACGTACGCTTCCCCCCAAAAGCGACGTGTGTGAGCGTGCACGCGGGGCCTGTGTATACGTGGAGAGAGAGAGTGAGAGAGAGAGAGAGAGAGAGAGAAAGGGAGAGAGAGAGAGAGAGAGAGAAAGGGAGAGAGGAGAAGAGAGAGAGAAAGATGGAGAGGGAGAGAGATAGCGAGTGAGAGAGAGAGAGTAGTAGTGGTAGTGGTAGTAGTAGTAGTAGTAGTAGTAGTAGTAATAGTAGGAGTAGTAGTAGTAGTAGTAGTAGATGGGTATAGTTACCCGTAACGCGGCACACTGATCCGCCACACTGGCTACGAGCAACGAAAGCTTCGCGTCCAAAGAGTGAAACGGGCAGCGAGCGTGGCAGCCAAGCAAGAAGAGAGAGACGGTGAGACGTGGCCAGATATAAAGAGATAAAGAGGAACGAGAGGGTACCCGGTCTGCTGGTCCGACCAACAGAGAGGGAGAGAGAGAGATAGAGAAATGGGGGATGAAGAGGGCTAGAAAGAGAAGAGGTTACTCTGCCAGTGCAGCTCGGCACTCCGCAAATTTTCAACCGCCACCCACTCTCGACCACCCCGTCCTCATCCCTTGGTACTGACCACCTCCCACCAGCACACCCACACGGTTCGCCAACCCCCAACCCTTCCTCTATTCGAGCTCGTTTTTGCCGCGTCCACCGCCAGATCAATGGGGTTGCTAACACGGGTAGGTATATGTGTCCGTCCCCACCGCCCCTGGTCAGACCAGTACACCCCCTCCCGCCCCCTGCCATCGCCGGTCCGCTCCCTCGCGCTGAAACCGTCGACCAACCCTCCGGGCACCAACTACCCTCTCGCGATGCCTCTCCGCGACTCTGTACAGGGTGATTATAAAGTTTCCACGGACCGATACTAAATGAATTGTCGAGGCGCTCGCGTGTTTCCGCGCTGTGTTTCCCACCTGCCAACTATAGGCTGGCTTTCTTTCGGGTTGCGCGGGTATGCCGAGGAGAGAGGCTGAGGGACGAAGAAGGAGGGATCCGTTTCAGGTAATTTCCAAGTCTCCAAGTTCCTAAGGTGATTTAAGGGATGATACCATCGTTGAATTTCCGATCCGATTTGTTACACCGTCTTCAACTTTTGTGTTGCCAACTCCTACGTCTAATCGGCAGTCTTACTTTGAACGGACAAATTTGGAACGTTTCAACATACAGTCGAGACAGAGACAATCGTGCATAGATTGCTCCAAGAAATCTGAAGAAATTTCTTGGTAGCTCTACTACCAGATCTAACAAGATTCAAAGAACGCAGCAGGTTGAACAAATAACGCATACGATTAACTTTCATGTGTAATTAACTCTGTGTGCGTAATATAACGACGAGGAATTTCCAACAACCGATTTAGATTTCCAATTTTCAGTACCTGATAGAAGGAAGATACTTCCAGTAATGGGTACTACTATCGATAATTGAAATTATTTCTTATACGAAATAGACATTGATAATTGCGTTAAATATTCCGTAACGCCAAGACTTTTTCTCTCCTTTATTCTTGAAGCTTGTCTACTCAAACTTTTCTGCGGGATCATTAAACAATAACAATAGCAACGTTTCACGACGGTACTCTGTCACATTTTACGCTATTTCAAAGAACCAAAGATTGACATCCACTCGACTAAATCACGTTTTACCCCAGACTTTAACTCATTTCACGCGAAAATACGTCTTTTTTTCTTATATAAAATTCGTATACTTCAAACTACGGATATTCGCGCAAATTTATATTTTTACAAACACGACTAAAAAATGTAACTTGTACAGAGATCTGTTTCACTAGCAAATATTAGAACGAGCACTCGCTGTACATTAGACTACGTGCAGTTTATGTATTTCTGCGCCTTCAAATTTCCCATAAGCGCGCGAAATCCACAATTCAGGAATTACACTGTAGAGAAACGACATCGATGCGTCAATATCGCATCAACATAGAAAATTGATGACACGAAAACGATGTATTTTTACATAACCAGGCCGAAACGTGTAAATTCTACACATTCTATACATTCTATGCATTTCTGCGCCTTTAAATTCCCTATACAGAGACTACAAAACATACTGACTTATTGACTTATTGGCTTATTTTTCGATTAAGCGTTCAGCATTTTTTTTTCTTTTTTTTTTTTTACAAGGTTCTACGTTTTATTATTACAGTATCAAATTTTTACCGTCGTATGAACGTACTACTAAATGATACAAGGCGTAATACACTTGGACCTAACTAATTAGCGCGTAAATGCTGCAATAAACACAATGGCTTGCCTATACCTTTTCTAACCACTGTAATTATATAAATATCTGTAATCTATCACACACACGCACACATACATATGACTAATATGGATACGCCAACAAGAATACGAAAAGGTGATCCACAGATGCATGAGAATCCACACAGTCCGGGAATAATAATTCGCAAAAATCGTTAGAATATCAACACACTTGTATCGTATCGACGCAAAGACATAAAAGACGTATTTCTCTGTAACCAGTACGAAACGTGTCAACTAGCGTTTGAGAGAGGCGAGGGAAAACTGGATGGCCAGAGAACGCGTATATTTTCCGGTATAATTGCGGCAAGGATTTAATGACTTTTTTATCAGCCAACACCGCAGGGACGCGCGACTTGCAGGAAGCGTTTGCAGGGGCGGTTCGGGGTCGAAAGGGAGACCGATCGATAATTCTGTTTCGGTTACAGACAATTACGACTGATTCGACCGCTAATCAACGGCGAGACGGACCGCTGTCTGGCCAACGATCCGACAAATATCCTCAAAGTGATCCGACGACTCGACACGACGCGCGTTTTACCAAGCAACGCGCGCGTGCACTGCTACACGCTACTGGCTACGATTTCTCGCGTAAATATCGATGCGAGTCGCGGTCAATAAACAAACGACGGTCGCAAAGTGAAACGAAATAAAATAATCCGCTGCCTGGTGACTGTTATCGCGACGTACGAACCGCCGCGATCTACCACGCTGCAACCTGCTGATCAATGAAAACGCTAATAAATAATTACCGAGAACCGACTTCTTTCTTCGCTTTTTACTTGCGATTTTTCGATTGTTTAGTCGTGCGTCGGTCGATTTAGCGAAGAACGATTGCTGGCATTTTAAAGAGGTAAGAGAAACCGTTACCATCTTGATATTTTACATTTTAGTATTTTACTCGCGCTTCTTTTATCCACGCTTTCTCTATTATATCGAGTTAAGTAAGGTTAAGACCGATCAGAGGAAGCTTATTACGAACGATTCTGTTACATCGAGCAAGGGAACAGAAGCAAAATATTCCGATAGATTCAATGGATCGATACGTTGTTCGTACGATACCGCAATAGAAATCGATACGGAGGCAATCGTTAAGAGATACATACGAACGCAAATAACGGGGATAAAAATCAAAATGGCATTATGAGCGTATCTTTTAAGTTGCCTGTTTGAGATTATGACAATATTTCCAGCACGATCCGTTCGCGATCGTATTTCTAGCGTCTGAGATTTTATCGCGTCTATTGGCCAAGTAGCTTGAATTCATCAACGTGTAGATTCATACCTCTATCGACATAAATAAAGGTAGTTGGAAACGAATCATTTCCTTTCCTCTTTAAATATCGTAACAAGTACTTGGTTTCAATACTTTGTACACCTCTGCGCGTTATATGCATCCTACAATATATATATCTCTATACATTTCAACTTGCCACGATCGCACAAACAACAATTTAATTTTCACTCGGAGGTACTTGAATCGTGATAATGTATTTCAACTCGCCTTCGACCAAGCTCGGAGATCACAAACTTTCCAGCCGATATAGCCTTAAAGCCCTCCCCCTCGTGGATCCAAGGACCAACTAAAATCCAGGAAGCAAAAAGAGGAGAGACAAACGCAGACGAGGAACATGAACCGTTCCGGCTGGGGGTCGGCTTATTAAATTCCAGAAACTTAAACACCACCTGTTGAAGGGTGTTCAGGCTGGCTCGTCGTCAGTACGAAAAAGTCACCCGGCAAGAGGGGGTTGAACTCTCTCTCTCTCTCTCTCTCTCTCTCTCTCTGTCTCTGTCTCTGTCTCTGTCTCTGTCTGTCGCAGGCTTTTTCCGCGATGAAACATTTTTCAAACAGGGCAAAATTTTCGAGAGGCGGAAAAAAGTTTCGCCGATTTGGCCGGTGGCCAGCCACTTGGAGGCCGGTGGTCGTAGGTCGGGAAAAAAAAAGCCTCTCCAAACCAGACCGATTTCTCTATGGCCGACAGATTAGTCCGGTTGACCATTGCGCGTCGTGATCGCCGTTTCAATCGTCGTTCCGATTCACCGGCTCGTAAAACAATGCGCCGCTGATTACTCGATATAACTTCCGACGAGAAGGGGGCCCACCACGGGCTTTGCGAGAGAAAGGACGATGCAGCTGCAACACGCGCACCGTGGAGGCCAGCTCCAGGCATTCGCGATTCATACGCAATAGAATTACCGGTTTACGCGGCGGTGCTGTTGTACGAGAATGCCGATAGCTAGGGACGAGCCGTGACTACCAATTAGGACCCGCCGTCCCTTGCCTGCGACTCTCTGTCTTTGCATTGAGCCAATGGATGCTGGTAAATGAGATTTCGTATCCGGCAACTTTGTGTAGAAATCAACGACTTTGTCGTTTTCTGGATATACCTGATATACCCGGAAAAGATCGCGCACATAGAAGATAACTTTCCAGGCAAACTAAAATTGCGACGATAAAGTTGCGTTAAAAATGGCAAAATTGCGAATCTTAAGAAACCTACATTTTCGTATCTCTATTTTTCTCTAAAATCCAGTGCCATCCGCGACCGAAAAATATTTGAAAAACTTTCCATTCCATCCGTTCTAAAAATAATAATCGATTAAACGTCGCGCGATGCAACTTTCTCTATCGCAAACGCGCATTCTCGTATTACCTATCACATCCGGGAAAGCAATTTTTTATCCTCGTCGTAGGTACGAGACTCATGGGAGAGGGACACGTGAGCATAGAACGGAAGAAAAGCCAGGACACTAGGGGTCGAAAAGAAAAAAAAAGAGAAAAATGTGGAAAAAGACTTCCGCGGTGTTGCACTCGGACGATGATGTCCTCGAGAGGAGGTACGGATCGTTCTTTGTGTGATTCGTTCACCTGATTTAACGCGGACACTGGCTCACTAGGGGGAGTGATACCCGACAGATGTTTGGGGATTTCGAGTGCTCTCGCTTCCGCGAGAACGAGCGCGACTTTGAAGTAGCCGTCGTATCGTTATTCCGAATTTCTAGATGCCTGTCAGATACCTCATCGTGGATCAAGAAAACACTGTACCACGTGGTTTTCGATCCTCGACAAATTTTCGCATTTCTTCCAATTCGCCCGGTTCTTTTTTGTTCCTTTTTTTTTCTTTCTAATCCCGTTATTCTCGATTTCTAGACGCTTGTCAGTGACCCCGTAAATCAAGAAAACATCGTACCATGCGGTTTACGATCCCCTCAAAATTTTCTCGATTCTTCCTGCTCGTTTGTCCGTTTGTTCGTTTCTCTAGTTCCGTTAGGTTTAGTTTCTAAGTGCCTGCCAGTGACCGTAGATAAAGAAAACATTGTACCATGTGGTTCTCTATCCCCCAAAAATTTTCGCAAGTTTACTTCCTATTCGGTTGATTTTTCGTTCTTATCCTTTTCTCTTTACTTGGAACACGATTCGAACGTCGAGGGATTTTACCGTAATCTTCTCTTGGTTCTCTTTTCTTCCTTTTTCTTTTTTTTTTTTTTTTTTTTTTTTTTTTTTTTTTTTTTTTTTTTTTTTTTTTTTTTTTTTTTTTTTTTTTGGTTGAAAAGAGGTTGATAAGTGTAACGTAGGTTTGCACCGTACGCGTGCTGGATATTCGGTTCTTGATGCGAACGCTGCGGTCTCGCAGTCAGCTATTCTGTCTACAGTTTACGGTGAACATTGCGGTCTTGTAGTCAGCTATCCTGCTTTCGGTTTCGTTCGAGCGAGGCCGAGGTTGATTTAGAAAAGCGGACTATACGGTTAATATTGCATCTCGCCGCATTTATGCTTCGGTTACATTCATGTGGTATCAAAACACGATAAAAGAAATTACCTAAAATATTCTAGCGAAACTCGTCTGTCGCTAACCTATCTCAAGTTTTGCGCCTTTGGATGGATAATCACGATAATAGTCAGCGAGTACAGTAGCACGATAGTTCAGCGAGTACGCAGCTCTAGAAAAGATATAGGTCACGATGCTCGGTAAACTTTCGATCGCTAAATGAAATTCTCCGCTAATTTGACCAAAAATTCTCCGATGAATAGACGAAAGAATTCATCATTTTCAATCGCTAAAAGACGCAACTTTCGAACGATTGAAATTCGCCATTTTCGATCACTATACGATAAAATTCCCGAATCGCCAAACAGAGGAGATTCCTCGTTTTTAATCGGGTCGTTCTGACAGATGAAACTCTCGACCAATCAGGCGAAAACTCGTCCTTCTTAACTCGTATAAAACACTCGTAGAATCCGGGAATAATTAGACGAATAAATAAAAGCTCTCGACAGCGTTTAACGCCTCTACAACGTTTCCACCCTCGCGGTGATACATCTTGCAGGAAACGCGTCTCCTCGTTCCACCCCTACACATACACGTGGCTCTGGTTCACCCTCCTAACGACAGATGGCTCACGCTGGTCAACCTTCGAGGGTTTCTCTCCCTTTGCTCCTCGAGAACCTACTTCGTTGCCTCCGGGTCGTGTGCCAACCTCGTCTTAAACTTTCGCCAAACTATCTCCGAAGCCTCAAAGAGGCGGAATTAGTTTTCAGAGGGCCGTGTAAACGCGCCTACACCGACGTGTCTACCGAAGAAGAGGATCATCAACGTTTAGACAAACAGATTATCGTGCGAGTTTGCCAACTGTACCTGATCTCCTGAAGTTTCCTCGGGGATTATCGTTTTTCGAGTTACTAGAGACCGTTACGTCGAACCCTTTCGTACAAGCCCTTTGTCGACTCTTTATCGACGAGAGGAAAACGCAACGACGAGTCGCGCTTCTCGTGTGCTGCGGGCGAACAATTTTCTTAGATCGTGCGATGTCGATTTTACACTCTTCGAGAAGAACTAGAATAATCTTTTAGTCGTTCAAACGGATATTTCATTCGCGAACATATATCGCGCGTGCGCGTTGCTTTCAAGGCCTATTTTAGCTTCGTGGCTAGCAACTTTATCCGAGGGTTGGTAAAATGTGAAAGGTGTACAATTTCAACGTTTGAACGATAATTTAATAAAAAAAAGTGATCGGAGGTTCGATCGACATTTGGGAATTATTCCGGAAAACTACGAAGGATGACAGGACAACGATAAGTTTTCTTCCAATTGTAAGTCTCGGTTTTAAATTCAGTAGAAATTCTCGACATTCCTCGCGTATATAGCGTGAACGAATTTTCTCCGGCAGAACTAGCTATTGGCGTGTACTTTATCGTGCGATCTACGGACTGTACGAACATCGAGAAAAAAAGCGCGTGTCGCGTTAAACGATAGATCGTATTCGTCGCGAGTAATCAAAGATGACTATAATTTCTTTCTATGATTCCCTGTGCAAGGCCAACGCGCCAACAAGAAGAAATCTTTCAAAAGTCCCAACGAACTCGACACGGTCTAGGAAGGGAAAAAGTTTGGAGAAGAGCGTGCCGAGAGGAGAATTTTCGAGCGAATACCCACGAGCGTGTTCCGGGGTCTCCGCCAGACGACTCACGCATCTGCTCCTCTTCTCTTTTTTCCTCCTTCCAGCCCGGATAATTCATCCCCGATAGACGATTCATCCCCGGTGCACAACCTATACGATTAACACGTCAGAAAGCACAAAGACCGCGTCGAGGTATGTCATGGGAATACGTCTCTCTTTTTTTTTTTTTTCTTCTTTTTTTGCCCAACGAGACACGGGGGTTACCGCGTCTACCCCTCTGGTTATGTTTGCACACACAAACGTTTATCTGCGGGGCACCATGAATCAGCCTGTGCACCATAGAGACGCGAACGATTTTCCTGCCACGAGACCAACGTTCGATAAATGTTTGCCACTCTGCGACAGTCTATCTTCTTCCTCCTCTCGTAATCGTTTCGGAGGTTTCTTCGTTCTCGTAATCCCGTCACGACTCTTTTTCCCATCCTTTTCACAGGATTCCTTGACCTTTTTTCTTCTCTCAAGAGCAGCGTACAATGAGGCTAGTGGGTTGTACATGCTCGTCGAGCAGTCAGAATTTTGTGCCGAGGTAAGAATCCATGGTACGGAATCATCGTGTTTGCGTTCCGCGGCTTGTAGGGTGAAAGTTGATGCTTAAGGAATTAGAGAGGGTGAAGTCTTGCGCGGACTGTTTGCCGAGGGTGTATTCGAATGGAAGAAGGAAAGGAGAGTTTGTCGAATGGAGGAAGGTATTGGAGCAACGGTGATCTCGATTCTCCTGCCACCAAACTATAAGATGATTATTCTGTAAGCTTCCGTCGTTTATGTACTTTCACTTACTAGGGTTCTGTTTAATGGTGGTCGAATGTGTTCGGATTTTATTGTTAACAAAAAATCGTGCAAAAGATGGTTGGAGTAACGAAAGGTGAAAGGATAAAACAACAAAGAGGAAGGGATGGTTTCGTGTATAACGGTAGTCGTGAAAGCATCGCTAGACAATCGATATTAGTCCAGAAGAAGAGCCAGGCGTTAAATTATAAATCAAGCGAGTCTTCAGACTCGAGGTTCCTACAAAGGCTACGTAACGCCATGAAATATGCATCGGTCTTAGAAGGTAGTTTCGATCCGTACAGGGAGACGTGCGTTAAAATGGAATTAACATTCGCGTACGTTCAAAAGTCGTCGCCCGGGAATCTACGCCGAGTTCCATCGTTTCGAAATCAACCGTATTTAAACTCGCATCGATCGATCGGCAGACGAACAAACGATCCATAAAATAATCGAATCTCGAATAACGATTTCCCGTATAAAGTTAATTTTACAGATTTTCCCAAAGTCCGCGCAATTTCCTCTATTTTCGTCCCTTAATAATGGAACTTGGAAAGAAAAAGAAAAAAAAAGGAAAGAGAAGGAAAACAAAAGGGAAGAGGAAACAAGTACAATTTCCTCGTTCCATCATCGAACTGCGAGAGGATATTTTCCTTCTCTTCTCTTTTTTGTTCTTTCTCCCTTTTTTCTTTTTTTTTTCAGTGAAATCCGCGACCGCTAATCCGTGTCTCATTAGTGTCTCTGGAACGGCGCATTTTGCGATTCTAATGATGGCCAGCCTGTTTGATTGAAGCGCAGCTACTCTAATAAAATAAATCATGCGTGGTGGAGAGGCGCGGCCACTGCTGCGAACAGTGCTGTTGGTTCAAATTAATCCCATTGTGCCTGGATTTGGTCGGTGCGCCAATTAAACGGATTATTATCGTCTCTACCGTCATTACTTTTTGCGAAAAACACCATTCGCCGCTCGAGGCCGCGCAAGTTCGATCGCGAATTTTTACCCATGCCCCCGATTTCATTCGCTCCTCTCCCTCCCCCTTCTCCCCCCTGTCCACCCTTTTACCACCCCCTTTTTTTTCGGTGTCTTTCAAGCTGTGATTGCCTCCGGCCAAGCCCGTTTCACTCGAATGAATGTAATTAATTAATATTTGCTCCGATATTCAATTAATTCTATTGGTCGTGTTCCCATTTTTTCCTTCTCTCTTTTACCGTTCGAGTCTATTAACAGCACGACATGCCGATTTCATCGATATTTCTCTAGGCAAACTGGAAATTCCGCCAAAAACGGGGCAATTGTCGAAGGTTACGAAACAAATTATCGCGTAATTTTTAAATTTCTCCTCGAGGCAACTTTGTTGGTCATTTTCGAGATCTCGTCCCGCCTTTTCTTAAATCGATAGATAGGAATACCGTGTTCACAATCTGTGAAACACGTACTGGTTGTTTCCACGTTAACACAGTTATATACCGTGGGACGAAATAACATACCTGCGAATGCATAACGAGTTTAAAGAGCTCGTAGGGTTTTAGGCGAAACATACCTGAAATGAAAAATTGGTTTCATAAAGAAACTTGTACCTACTTATACTCTCGCCGACATGCAAATAATGGTGTACCGCTTTTTGGGAAATCCAACGCTTTCGTTACCACCGACACGTACGTACGATACATCGTTTCCATTATTTGACAATACGCAACTACTGTAACTTTTGTTTCTAGTCGTTTCGACGAAATACTTACGATGAGAAAAATGGCAGTGGGTAATGTATTGGGACGAACGTTGCTACTTGAAAGAAAGCCTAATTACGCGTCAAGGAGAAAGCTTGAAAAAGACAAGAAAAATGCCTGACTTTTCGATATCGAACGAAGAAAGAACGTAATGCGAGAAAAAAATCTAATCGTATAGATGGATACCCGCGTCTCTTTGCAATGTTACAATTGTTAAGCAGTATCGAGAAAAGGAAAGATCTGCGTACGATTTTTACCCAATCATCCCCGTAGCGATCCTTTCGAATTCGGAAATCACCGGTGGCCCAAAGGGGAATGTGCCAGGAATTCTACAGACACGTTCAGGAAATACAGGAGCGGCCGTTAGCCAAGATGGCTACCGGAAATTGCTTGGTGACCTTACTTAGGACTTTGCAGTAGAACTTAAAGGGGTGACGGGCCGACGAAGGGTTACTACGTCGTCGAAAGCGATGGAAGGAAGGACCATTAATGAGGTAATAGTGTCGGAGATTCCAAGTCTGTCTCATCCGAGTTTGATGAGCCGCGTCCCGAATTACATTGTCTTCGACGGTCATTTCGTTATGGGGTGGCTCCTAAACGTTCGCCAGAAGTGCGAACAACGTTTACTCGCTAGTTTATGTCGCTGTTTCGTAATTTAGAAAGGCAGAGAGCTGCCGCGCGCTGCAGAGCGGACACGTTAACGATATCGCTTATAATTTTCCTTAGCATGTACATACGCTTAAAGCAGAAATAACATATCTACGTCAGAAAGTACAGGGTAAAGGAAGGATTTTTTTTTTTTTTTTTAGTAAATATGAGGAAATGAGAGCTTTTCAAGTAGTTTTGCCGTTTATACGACCACTGTATATCTTGGACAAGTTAAAGGGGAGAAACAGCGACGATATTATGTATCAATGTAATGCATGTATTAATAGTAACGTAACGTGCAAAGCGACTCGTTTGAAGAAAAAGAAATTTGGTACAATTACACGTATTGAACGTTAAAAGGTGCTACCTTGGGGACGCGTCTTGAATTGGAAAGATCATACGACTGGGTCGTTGCAGAATTGGAAGAGTTGTTGAAAAAAGAAAATTTTAAGAAAGTTTGTTCTGAGAGATATCGTCGCTATTATTCCATCTCGATTATTTAATTATAACTATTCGATATTTAACGAACGAGAGCCTGCGTGCAACTCGATGTTCCCGCTAACAAACACCGCGACTGAAATAAAAATAACAGCGAAACCAATTTTCCAATATCTTGACTCTAAATCGCTTCGTCGAGCTAATCGAAGCTCAACCCTCCGACAATTACGGATTACCGCCCCGTCAATTAACAGGCATCCACAGAGACGATACGTATCGCATAGCCTCGGATGTCGCTTGATTAAGAAACAACGAATGCTCGTGAACGTGGATGGTCGTGAGGAAGCAAGGTTCGTCGGTGTCCAATCATCACGCGTGTCAAACTAAAATTGTTCAATTACGATTTGTCACGTAGCGCCGATTTTCCACACGCATCGTTCTCCCGTTTTGCCCCGTGTCCCTCGGCCAGGCCTGTGTGGGGTCTGTGTAACAATGCTACGTAAGGGGCTGCAAGTAATAATAGCTCGGGGCATCGATCATACGACGTGCGCGCACGTATCGAGATCTCAAAAACACGCGTCGCTTCCTGAGAGCCGACCCATCGAAATTTTTACTTGCGCGTGGAAGGCAAAAGCGGAGGGAATCGTAAGAAAGAAAAGAAAATGTTAACTGATCGATCGAGCAAGGCAAGTTAACTGGAAATTTGCCCGTCCTGAAAGGAGATAACTGATAACCTTACCACCGCGTACAAACCCCTGAGGAAGCTCTAATCGAATTAAAACTATAATCCCGATACTTTGCACGTATAATCAGTGATAAAGTTACCGCCTCGTGCAAACACCTAACAAAGATCCAAGCCGACCCTACCTGAAGGCCGTACTCTGCTACGATCATCCGCGATACCAGTATCCAAACTGTTACAGCGAGACTTGGGAGCAACCCCGAAGAAACATCCGGATCGAGTGTAACTTTGAATCGAAGCTGTACATATGGGTGTGAAACGGGGTAGTAGGTACAAGCCCCGTCCCCCGGCGTACACTGGCGGGTTTAGATTTAGTGTAGGTGTACGCGCGTGCACCCCGTGCGCGACCATCGGCAAGCGGCAAGGGAGGAGAGGGTGGACGAGCGAGGGGTGCGTCCCGAACACGTGACGCCTGATTCATACACAGACTGCTACGGAATCAATTTGTAATCTTGACTCGAATTAAGGACGACAGAGGGGTGATCGGCGTTGAGAGGGGGTTGCCGGTCGGTTCACAAGGGAAAAGAGGGGGAGGTGGCGGCGTTACAGGGACACGTTTATTGGGAAGCGAGACTGGCATTTGGTCCGAGAATGTGGCACGGCTACGCTGGAATCTGAACTGCCTCGTGCTGAGAGCATTATAGTTTGGTTGTAGGTTATTAGGTGCGTTGGCTAATAGGCATCGATATCGGGTATTAATGGCAGGTAACCAGACGGTAATAATGGGTATCAAAGGACGGTGTTTTAGCGCGATACAGGGAATAGTAATAGCGGCTTTTACCTTATTATTTAATCAATGCCGGGCTCGTACATACGCGACGCGAGTTTTTAACACGCAAGCTTCGTCCGCCATGGATCTCCCGTCGATTTTAACACTTTGCCGCGGAATTTGGCAGTCGCGGCAGGCATTGCGGTTTCGATGGATTCGATGAAGATAAAGTTTAGCTCGACGCGAGTTAATAAATATGCAATATATGGATATACAGTATGGTAGATGGATTACTATCGTACGATGGTTTTTGCAAAGTTTTTCATCCGCCACGGCATCACAGTTTACACTGGTTGACTCTCAAACCTACTATCGAGAAACGGTGACTCGAGTAATATCGTAAACAGAGGAAGAAAAGACTTTTAAGGAACATCCTGGAAAGAAGATCGCCAAATCCTCTAGGATTTGGGTTAGGTTTGTAACACAGGGTTGCAACGCAAAGTGCTACTTTCGTAAATACTATCAAGTAGCTAGTATACATCATATGTATATATATATATATATATAAGAACGTGTTCGCGTTACAAGCCAAAGTCGGGATGCTGAATATTTAATAATTTTCCCAAACTACCGTCAAAGTCGAATAACACCCGAGTCCTGGAAATGTCCAAAACAGAAATCTCACCATCTGGAAAGAGTCTTCGCGCCACAAGCAAGCAATCGGAATGAAGAAAAGGGGTGGCACGCGAGACGAGGGCACACCACTTGTTCCCTTTATCGGCCGGCAAACTTGGCGACACCAACCTCTCTTCTCCTGTCCTCTCCTTTCCTCTCCTCGTCTCTTTTGCAGGCTGGGCGAGATTCGCGAAAGAGACGAGGCGGGTGAAACAAAAGGGGCGTAGTGGGTGGAGGCGAAGGGTGGCATGTGCGAGGGCAGAAAACGATCGGGGCAACGAGAGCGGAAACAAAAGCGACACGGGGCGATACGCAGTATGGCGACGCTTCCGGCTCGCTCACCACACACAATGCACACTGCCGTGTTAACTTCTGTGCCCCGTGTGCTTGCCTCTTCCCCCACGAGCCATCACCCCTTTTCGTGCATCGTTCTCCAAGCTGGAGCAACGTCGAAACGCACAACTCCCGTCTCCCCCCATTTCTCTTCCTTTCTCTCTCTTCCTGTATCCGAAACTCCGCGATTCACCTTATATCACTAACCAGGAGCGACGATACGTTTAATTGCACCCGCACACGATCCAGAACGAGCAACAAGTTCGACCGGATTTTGAACGATGCGCGATCGTGAAATTCTTTTACTGCGTTTTCAACAGCGATGGTTGGTTTCCTTTTTTTTTTCTTTTTCCTTTTTTTTTTCTTTTTCCTTTTTTCTTTCTATCACTGAGTATGTGTGATTCGTTTGGATCGATTTTTTATAGTCGCCTCTACGACTGCAATTCTGACCGATTATTAACGATTCGCCAAAGATCGTAGTTGGAACGTCTTATCGAGAGTCCTTTTTACGATTTAACCGTGTTGTTATCCTGGGGTTAGGCGTATGGCGTTGTATGGCGTCGATCGAAATTTATTTAAATTAGAATTTAAATACTGGTTTCGGCAACACTCGATAACAATCTTTGCGCATTTCGCATTTTTCATGGATAAAAGATATCTGACGGCAAGAGCGCGAATAACGATAGGTTCCTTCGTTTTCTACGTTATTATCCTCGCGTATGGTAACAGCAACTTGCTGTTTTCTGCTTCAGGATTCTCGTCAAATTGCTTGCCGTGTGTCAATCAAGATTCGTTAACATCAAACCGATATGAGAAGAAAGTCCAACAAAATATGTGACAATTTCACTCGGCGTCCGCTCTTGCTTTCCAATCTCTTTTACAAGATACCATCCGTAAACTTTCCATCAATCGATGTTCCGTTGACTAGGATTCTCCGATCGACTAGAGAAACAGGATCGAACGAATTACAGAATCCCTAGAGGTAACAGGTAACAACATCCCCGTAACAGGTTCGAGCATAAAAATCGGCGAAACGTGGCTGAATGCGATAGTAGCTGGGCAAGTGACGAGCTGCGCGATTTATTTAACTTTAAAGGAAGCGTAACAACCCAACGCCGGTCGCTTTAGCCAAGAGAAACACGAGGAATTAAAACACACGGTGCAACCAAGTTTTCACACGCGGTTGAAAACAGAGATGTCTACGAAACAGAGGCAGCACCGGTGTGTCGCCGCTCAAAGTAACATTTAAATTCAAACCGGTTGGTGACAGTCGTAATCCGGTCTTTTAACTCTCTTGTACGCCGCTTTGTACAATCCAACGCCATTCCAAGTTAATCAGACTGCGAGTACTACTTCAGGTTATATATATATATATATATATAATATATAGCGAATAACGGATACTAGTAATCATTGGACGTGAAACGAGGCGTCGAAGAGCAGATCAAACGACGTCCCTTTCGGCATTGGCCGTGCATCTTTTCACGCTCCTATCCTTTTTTTCTTTTTCCTTCTTTTTTCCCATATTCGTCTAACCGTGATGCCGCCTGATGCCGTGCATGCAAGTCATTGTCTTTGTCCAAGCCCAGGCACTAGGCTTTATTAAAAAAGGCTGCGCCTTTTGCTGGTCACTGGCGAGGAAACGGACGCCCGACGCATGCTGGCGCGTTTTAAGAAATTAGTCCTCTCGGCCCGGCTCGTTACGCCAAATGTCTCTCGCGTCGTTGTGTTTTCTTCTCCGGAGCGCTCTTTCCTGTCTACTATTAATTAATTGCAACTGCTGTTGCCGTCGATGCGCCGCTTTTTGCAGACGCGCATTGTTCGAAGAAGAGCCGCGCGCCTTCTGTTCGACGTATTAGGAACGCGACTTTGAACGAATGCCTCCGGAGGATGAGAGATTGATAGAGAGCAATTTGTAATGAGAGAAATGCCTGTGGCATTAGGGCAAAATATAGACTCTCTCTCTCTCTCGCTCTCGCTCTCTACTTGCAAGAATTTGAACTCTGTTCTGTGTCGGTTCGATCGTCGGGAACCAAAGGCCTTCGTTACGATCGAGAAACGTTAATCTTTCTCACGTATGCGTGAATTTACCAATGTGCGCTTGCATTCTGAAATTGTCATAACGTTTTAAAACGCGTAACCGCTAGCAGCACTCTCTTCCTAGAACGAGATATTTCCACGAATTTCTCACCAAGTGGATAGTCAAAATGCGAGCGTAACATTCACGTGTGAGTCCAATGTCCAAATACGTCCATGCACGAATCACTCGCGCGAAGAAACAGGAAAATATTCTTAAACAGAGACTTCCTGCTTGGTAATTTCCCTCGTCGGACAACCTGCCCTGGTATCGAAGAAATCGTACCGTTTCGACTCCGAGTGCAAAGGGTTGAAATGCCACAAAATTATTTTTTCGAATCAACCCTCGTGGCGGGCCTGCGTGTGTACGTATTATTGAGGAGACAATTTTTTACCGCGAGTGTTTCGGCTAAATCCGGAGACCGACTAGAGAAGAGAAACCATCCGGTGTAAGCTTTCGAACCTTTGAATCGTCGCAGATGCAACGGAGAAAAGAGAGGAGAGAAGAGAGGGTGGAAAAAAATGGGGTTAATCTCGTACTAATCCCCGCTAGTAGGTGTAGAAGCTGTAAGAAAATTGTCTGTCGCTCAAGGACAGACTGTTAGTACGTGAAAGCAGCGAAAATGGAAAGGAGCCTTTCTACGCACTTTTACCTAGCCACTGACCAGAGAAACCTTTGAAGAGATAGTCGGTTGTAACGATCAGCCGTAAAAGCTTCGAAAACTGAGCCTTTATGGAACGCAGCCTCTGTTTCGCCAGAGGAACTACCGATGGGTACGCTCTTTTCCCATAGAAAGTAATAATTTTGGGCATCGATTTTCGGCTCGAATTTATGGTACGAAGATCACATCGATAGATATTGCTGCTAGTGCTGCTTTGTCCGCTGTTGGGTGACGCGATAAAACAGAACGCTGAAATTTAACGTTCAATCCCCTTTTGTCTGTCTCGGTCTGTAAAATCATTGACGTTTCGTTACATAGAAAACTCTGAAAACTCTGAAAACTGTTACACCTGAACAAACGTTAACGATATCAACAAACAGATAACGTCGCTAGCTTCAAACTCTCAATTTATAATTTTCCGATTCTTACGCAGCATCGTCGTCGAATTCCTCGCAATTTAAAGCTACTCTCGCCACTTCACAGCTACGACTGCCGTTCGCGTCGAACGTGATAAACCACGTCGCGTGAATACCGAGATAATTATGACGATAATACTAGCTCGAGCGTGCCAAGGGGGCTCGAGAAGGATCGATCATCGCGCGAAATGCCTGAAATGGAAATTCTTTTCCGAATTTAATCAAAATTAAATTCTTCTGGCGAATCCGCTGCGGGGTATATCGTCGGAAAAATGTTCGAGGAGGAGGAGGTTATCAAACACCCTGGCTCGCAGGATAGAGCCGAAAATCGAAAATAAAAAGAGGGAAGGATAGGAGACGGGCGGAGAAATCGCGCGATCCGGAAATTTAATCCGGCCTCGTTAAACTCTTCCTCTTTGGCGCAGCGTGCGGGGGCGAAAAAGGGGTGGCAAGAGGCTGCGAGTGCAATTTCGTTGTAAATCTCGCAGGAAAGCCTCCGTGAACGACACGCTGACCCAGAAAGTCAAAGAGTTGGGATTCCGTCAAGATCGATTCGAATTTTGTGCACGGCCAACGTCAGTCCTTTACGGCCTGTCCATTTCGAGTTTCCGCCAAAAGGGCTGAATCGGTGCGCCTCTTTTACGCGAAAATCGGTGAAATGAACCTCAACACCTCAATAAATCTTTGGCAACCGCCGCCTTTCCATCTTTCTCCTGTTTCTCGGCTGCGCTAACGCGGCCCTCGATGCCTGCAAGGACGCTGCATGAATCTCTGTCCAAATATTGAGGTCCGTTTGCTGTCAATCCTCATAACACGATAAATTATGCCAACCGTTGGTGCAGCTCTGCCTCCCTGTAAAAGTCGCACAAAATTCCTGACGATTTCATTGCTTTGCATTCTACTTGACTGCAACTTTTAGCAAACTTATTACGTGGGCAGTGTCATTGGAAATTCATTTTTCTCTTTGTTCTTCTTGTTACGAAAACTTGAAAATGGCCAACGAGTCGAGGCGACTTTATAAACAAGCAACCGGTGGAATCGTTCTTTGTAATGTTAAAATTACACATTACTACGTGTCAAAAATACATATCTAGATTACTGAACTTTGAAATTGCTCGTCGACTTCTTCCATGGAATCGTACTTTTAGAAATAAAGTATTTGCGCAGATCAAGCAAAATCGATAAAGCGCAAGCAACAGAATCGTTTGTTACAGATCTTGGAAAAGGCCAGGAACGAGTACCGGTCGATTCTCGCTTTTGTCCAAATGTGTACAAAGGAGAGGATAATCCGTTCTACTTAATAAATTTGTCAAAGATCGAGTCGACGCAGGTCAAACAGATTGTAAGGCTCGGGCCTGTCTCGTGCTAATTAGGCGGCCTTCGCCACGAAACCAATCGTGAATGAATCGACTTTACGTATCTCGTGCCATCTCGACGGTAAGAAACGGTGAAACCCCGATAAGAGAACATCGATAAGAGAACATCGATAAGAGAACGTGGACGATGAAACTGGATGGATATGATAGATGCATAGATAAAATCGCAACAGCAAAGCCTCGTGAAATGAACGTACGAGACGGAACCATTATACCGATTAATCCAACAAGCATCTCGGGTATCATCGCAAGCCCTGATACTTGCAGCTGATTTATATCGCCTGGCACCGCATACTACGTAATTCAATTTCATCGATCATCGACCAGTACCGTCAGTCAGCAACCACCTGACAAGATTCCTCGTCCCTCGCAACGGTCATCCTGGGGGTGAAGAAACGCGTGCAACGCGGAGGAGCGTGGAGGGGTGGTACGGACACGTGCGCGTGAAAATTCACATCGTCGCGAAAGCGTGGCAGGAGTTGGCCGGCAGCGAGGTAGACGGTAGACGGTAGCGAGAAGACGGAGCGAGAAAGCAGAGGGAAAAGGGTCCACTAGGCGGCTGAGGAGGACAGGCTGAGAGTTGGAACCGAAATGGTACCACGAGGGTGACAGAGAGGGTAGATGCAGCGGATGGTAGAAAGCGGAACGTGCCGGCGAAAGAGGGAAAGAGACGGGCAGACAGGGAGGGCGTGATAGAGAGGGACGCGTGACGAGAGAGGGACGATGGATACGGTAAGGAAGAGCGGAGGCACAAGCCACCCTTGGCAAGAGAGGCAGCAGGCCAGCGGCCCCTTTCGCAAGGCACCCCCTAAGCCTGGTTAGGGGCGAAGGCGGCGAGCCGCGGAGGCCACAACACGACCGCCGTCCTCATTGGTCGACGCGCTTGGCCTGGGTGGGGCTCCGGAAAAATTGGAGGGGAGAAAAATCCCCTCTAAATAGCTGCGGCTGCGGCCGCGAAAAACTAGAATCCGCTCAGCCGGCATCGAGTGCGCGTCGGTTTAGTGATCAACTTTTTCCTTCTTCCTTCTTCCTTCTTCCATCGTATCGTCGTATCGTCGTGTCATCGTGTCATCGTATCGTTTCTCTTCGATTACGATCCAAGTGGATGTCGTTCTGCGAAGGATTCTCCTTTGCGATAGATCGGTTGAATTGCGTGTAACGATAAAGGAGACGTTCTCCCCCTTGTTGAATCGTTGCCCTATTATATATTGTGGACTATTATTGTGCACGAGTGAGGTACGCGACAGTGATTCAGACACAGTGTGCTAAGGAGATACTTGGTGTTATCGAGGATTTTAGTATTAATGACCTTTTCCATTTCTGGAGTATTTTGTCGCCATCGGCATCTACGTTTCCAATAAAAACATGCATCTTCCGGAGGGACCGTTAGGAATGGACAACTTCAACGCTATTCACGAGACATTGCAGGCTTGTCACGGAGATTTGGTGAGGACCGGAAGTCCGGCTATCCTCTGCAGCGCGTTGCCATCGCACTGGAGGTCCAATAAGTCGCTACCGGTGGCTTTCAAGGTCGTTGCCCTCGACGAGGTCAGCGACGGCACCCTGGTCACCATCAGAGCTGGCAACGACGAGAATTGCTGCGGTGAATTGAGGAATTGCACGGCTGTCATGAAAAACCAAGTGGCCAAGTTCAACGATCTCAGATTCGTTGGTCGCAGCGGAAGAGGTCAGTCTTCCAGATTATTTCGCCGTACAGAGGCAATATTCTTGGAGAAATTACATCATTCTGGAAGCCGGGACAGATAATAATCGAATAATTTTTAACTACTTGCAGGAAAGTCGTTCTCGCTGACGATACAAATCAGCACGGTACCCTTCCAAGTCGCCACCTATACGAAGGCGATCAAAGTCACCGTGGATGGACCCAGGGAACCACGATCCAAATCCAGTAAGTTCACCGCGGCAGTTTCTTCCTCCGCGAACTGCGATTTCTTCGACTCTAACTTTCTTTGCCAGATGCAAGGTTCGCGAAGGTTTCCGTTTTTCTCTTACTTTGTATTTCGTTTCGCTTGTTTCTTCTCTTCTCTCTCCTTCCTGCAAACTCTCGCCTAAAGGACGAATACGTTCGCCGTAACGATTTCTCTTCCTCGCGACTTTGATTTCTTCGGCGCAATACTTTGATTCCCAAAATGTGCTCGTCAAACGCCAGATCGTCGGAGAATTGTCAAACGTTCGTTTCAGGGTTGAGTAAATGCGCGACAATCGTTTTTTTTCATGCAAGTTCCTCCGATGCTTTTGGCTCGACGCTTCGTTTCTCCAATTTCACTTGTTAAACATGCTGCGACCTTTGGTGCATTTCTTCGTAATAATTTCTCTTTCACGCTCGAGACTTTGATTTTTCTCTTTTCCAAACTACAACAACTATCCTCCCGCGCATTCCCGTTGGTTCCTCCGCGAATAGTCCAGCAATCTTTCTTCCGAATTTGATTTCTGTTATCCTGGACGAGAAAAAAAAAAAAAGAAAAGAAAAAAAAAGAAAAAGAAAAGAAAAAGATTCGCGTCAAGGAGGTGAAAGGAAAGATTCGGCGTGGAGGACGATCGCGTGGCCGGTGTAGAACCCGCAAACGGGTGTCGAGATCCTCGTAGGCGTTTAATAATCCGGTGGACCTCAAACCGCGGGCCGCGCGCGGCGGTCGCAGAGACTCGCAGCCTCTACCAGACCCGTTTGCACGTGCACGTGCATAAGGTTGGCTGTGCGCGCGCGCACACGCACACGCACACGTATACGCGGCGAAACGCGTGAAAATCGTATCTGTGCCCCAAACGGAGGTTGGCATCGGTTCAAGCCGCGATGATCGCGGCTCAGTCGGCGTCCTTTTAACATCCTCGCTTATTTTCCCCGGGCAAGCTAGAGTCCGGATTGGCTCGTAGAACGCCAACTACCGTGCCCTTGTTGGCCTGTGTTTATCGGAGGCGGCGTGCGGGTCGAGGTAAAAGAGCCGGACGAAACCACGGGAGGTAGAGAAACGACGACGCGGACGCGTTGTCTGCAAAGGAACCGCGTTTATGCGTTTGTTTATCGCGCCGCATATGGCGGTAGCATGTGGCTCGTAACGAGCCAGCGTAACGCGCCGATCCTGTAAACAGAGATCGCTAACTCGCCTCCGGAGAGCGTCGTTAATCCGAGTTTTACGACGTCTCGGCTGGTCTCGATATCCCTCCCACTCTGTTCTTCTTTTTTCTTTTCCCTCTTCTTTTTTCTTTTCTCTACTTCTACCTCTGCCATCGCATCGCTTCGTCAATCGGTTAAGGCTCGACCAGATTCGTCGAAAAGCTTGATGCAAGTTCAGACTAGCCAAGTCGATCGACGCTCGAGAGATTCGGAGCGAGTAACTCGATTTGAACCACGTTCGGATCGATCAATTTGGACAAACTCGAAAGGCTTGAAGCCAACAGGCAGTTGGTCGAAAGTTTCTTCCGAGCAGCTTGAGACACGTGGATCGCGTGAATCTGTTCGAACGCTGTGCGGAATAGAAGAAACGACGTGCGAAAGAAACGCAGGTGCCGCGTTATTAATCGAGTTGGCCGTATCCATTGCTTAGATAGTCGAATAGAAGATACACTTACGTGTCGCGCGTTGAGTAGAACGAGCCGAATATCCTTGTTGCGATGTAGTTAAAAGTCACGAATTCGCAACCTTTCGTCAAAGTTTGTACAAGTTAAACGTAATCTTGATCGACTCGCGATGTAAATTTGCACGAGCTTTTCGTAAAATATGCCGGAAAACTCGCTTCCCTTCTTCCCTTTGCGTATTCTTCGATCGGACTTTTAATTCGTTTCTCTAGATCAGATTGGACAGGTTCTCGTTCTCTTTTCGGATCTACGTAACGAAGGAAGAGTTAACTCGTGCCGATTTTTCCCTTCTCCCAATTCCCATTTGTCCCTATCGGAGGATGTTGAAGAAACGCGAGGTTGGATATAATTAAATACCAGGATCGATAGGGGGAAAAGTTCGTCAAGGTTACAACGTAGCTGATACAGCGTGCGTTTTTGGGGAACCTTGATCGTTGGATGGTTATTTATAGAGCCGAAGGAATCGCCTGGAAGGCACGCATCTTCGGTTTATTTTCGACAGCTTCGATCGTGCTAAGGAATACGTTTCTTGGATATTTGCAGATTATCAGTACGGCCATGGATTCCCTGGACTTGGCTTGCTCAATCCTTGGGTAGATGTTGCGTATTTGGGACACGCGTGGCATTTGCCTCATCCTGCGTTCGTCAAAGGTGAGCTTCCATTTTACAACCGCGTTTCTGCCTGTACTTCTCTGCATTTCGTCCGTACTTTGATTGAACGAAATTCAAACACTCTACGTAATAATTTCCCTCGTCCTTACACGCGCAGTATTTTCGCAACTTTCACCGATTGCTCGTTCCTCGAGATCGATCCTTGGGATAACGTCAAGAAGTTGCTTGCTGCAAAGATTCTATCGCGACCTCGAATACGTTAGATAAAGATTAGATTGCACAAAGACATCTTTGAGGTGTAAAAAAGAAAAACTTCCTACCACCTTGTGCGTCAAAATGCTATACACATCACCACAAAACGCATGCGCTCCACGAACCATCATCTCGCGATGAAAAGTACCGACTACGCAGAACGTTCCTAATCGCTGCTACCATCGGGGAGCCCTTCATCCTCGTCCGAGTCGCGATCAATCAAAGGGCAACAATGCACACAGCCAAAGAATCGCTCCGACTGCGACTAGTGAAAAAAAGCCTCGAAAGCGGACACGCGTTCAGACGAGAGCGAGTTCGTGTTATCGATTTCGCCAGAGTCCGCGACGCCTGCCGATGATTCATACTCGTGGCTGGACCGAGGGTGGGTTCCCTTTTCCCACAACGGACCCCTCCGACCCCCATGCATCCACGCAATAACAATACGACTTGGTTCCCTTCGCCCACCAAACTCCCCTCTCCTTCTTCATAGTACATCAGCTTCTCTAAAAATCACGACTAATCGGCGACCTTTTCCTCTCTCCTCTCTCCTCTCTCCTCTCTCCTCTCTCGTCTCTCGTCTCGTTCTCCTTTCCAGACATCGCTCCAATCCCATCGATGCATCTATTTTCAGCCGCTTGCTTCTCTTCCGCTATCGGCTCTGTTCCTTACGCCAGTTCCTCTAAAATCCCATATATTTCCGTCTGTTTGAAAACCACCGCTACAACAACCTCGGCCCTTCCCCGCTTCTCTGTAAGAACCATTACGACGTACCATCGATCGATCTACTTGCGCTAACAACAACCTATAGTTCTCTTTATCAAAACACCTTCTTCCGAACGTACCAACGACTCTCTCCTTATGTCGCGATAAGCTTCGCGACAGCGATCCCCTCTTCTTTAAACGGCCGTTTCAGTTGCCCCAAAAGTCACGACTAATCAGCTCTTCTCTTCTGTCGCATTTCTTCAGGAACTATTCCGATGCCATCGACGGATCTGTTTCCACCGACGTTCCCGCCCACCGTTTTACCGTCGTATCCGTTCGACCACGTAAAATATCCGACAGAGTACGCGACGCTGCCGCCAAAAACCAGTAGCAGCACGGCCGTATCAGCGACCATACCGAACAGTCCGTCTAGAACGCCACCGAAGAGTCCGAGCGAGTCCGGAAGCGAATCAGCAGCCGAGGAAATACGCAGCGCGTTCGTGCCAATCAGATTGAACACCTTGCCGCCAGCAACGTCCGTCATCACCGCATCCGCGTCGCCTTCTGAGAGGACGCTATCGAAAAAGGCCACCGAGGGTACGAAAAACGAGCTCAAGGCGCCAACAGCCCTCATCTCGCGGTCCTTGTCGCCAAAGAACAGCCCATCTCCGACCAAGATCTCCTCGCCGGCCGTGACCAAACCCGTATGGAGGCCCTACTAGGGCGAAGGAAGAGGAACGAAAGCTCGGTGGAACGAGGATAAAAATTTCCGATGGAAGGCTAGTGATTACTTAGATCGATTACGTTGTCGGCGAATGTACAGTCTCTTGGATGGAAAGAGAACGCGACCGACGTTGATCCGGGCTCTTGACAAAGTGCTTTTTCTACTCGATCGTTTGTATCGTATTCGTGGGTTGTTTAGTTCTGTTTCCTTCCACCTAAGTTCAACGCGATTTGTTCATTTTCGTTTCGATGAAATCGACGATGATGAAGAAATAACGACGATCCAACGTTCGATCTAGTCTTCGGTTGTACGAGGACGATAGAGAGGAACAAGAAATGCTTATGATATTGACATTAATTCGACGGACGAATATTAATTCGATATCGGCAATTGATATTTTTTTATATTTTTGGTGATACAAGGCGACATTGTTGTGTACCACTGTGAATAATAAAATGATATTTCATTCGAATTATTGTACAAATGGATTGTATATATGTGTAGATAGTACGTGGACAATAATGGTAGAGAAGAGGATATTGTTACACATGTACAGTTTAATTCCGTGAATACGTGCGAGGAAATATTATTCAGAGAGCAAAAAAGACAGAGATACCGATATTATTTATAAGCCAGAGATCTAATTTAATGTAAACAGATGTTATTATATAAAAACGCGGCAACAACTCTAATAAAATCTACGGCGGATGTGACAATTCCAAACCAACTTGTTCTTTTCATCCAGATGCGATTCTCCGAGTGTGTTCTCGATACAACATCCGTCACCGATACAACATCGATCTCTTTGCAAGTATCTACGAAATCTTTCGCGATCGTCGTTTCGAAATCACATTATCTCTCGCTCCACTGCGAGCCATCAAAATGAATAATAGCGGTAATTAACGATGATAAAATCAAAATTATTCTCCCACAATAAAGATTATTCAACCATAAACCGAGATATATTTATTTGTTTGCGAAATCTCTGAACAATTCGGGACAAAGCGAAGACGAAGTAGCTTTCGGGCGGTGAATCGCCAAAGTCGCAAGATCGACGAACGATCAAGGTTAATTACTTTTTTCTTCTTTCTTCTTATTAAAACTATCTTTGCATCCAGCTTTCTTATCGACGCTTCCTTGGACAAACTGTTTGTCGAAAATTAACAAACAGCTGCACACGGAGACAGCTGTTACCGCGATACGATATTTTTCCACCTCTGTCCACGGAGAAACATAAAAGTCCATAAAAGTGCAACAACCTGACAACCGACAAAACGCAACTGAACAACAAGAACCATCGCCAGACTCGAGCACGAATTATATTCATACTTTTGCGAATACAGTTTTCGAAAGTCGAGACTCTGCACGTCGCGTGTATTTCCGCAGCATGGTAAATGCATAAAGATCCGCGGTCTGTCTATCGCGCGCGCACCGAACACAACGAGTACAAGACGAAGGACGAGGAGAAGACGAAGGACGAGGAGAAGCCGAGGTCGAAAAACCGAGGTGGTGGCCCTGTAGAAGACGATCTGCCCTAAATACTCGTCTTGCAGCGATCGTGGCTGAGCCGTGAAACTGTGTTTCGTAGGGCAGCGAGGGGAATCCATATTCTTTTTGCCGCGATTTAAATCTGAATAGCCGTTCCGGCGTGGTCGTTCAAGGTTCCTGCGTGTGCACGTATGGGTTCCCATACGGCGTGCACAAGGGTAGAGAATGGTTTATATCGAGGGGAGTGCGTGAGATCTGTATTAGTAGCGATAGGCCAACAGAACGACAGTGTCTCTCATCCTCAGATTCGACGCGGATCGAGAGGCGTTTTCCAGCGAGAACACGAGAGCGTTGACTGTCGATGGTGCTCGGAGAAAAACCGGCAGAGTCAAAGAGCAACGAAACTTTTTTCCCACGCGCATTTTTTCACTCTGGCTCTTGCGGCTGTCAAACAGAGACAGAGGGAGAAAGAGCAATCGTTCAACGTGGAAAAAAAAGGCGGTGTCGTGAAATTTGGGGCACCGGTAATTTCCGTGCGGCGAACGCCACGGCGAATACTTCAAATTCGACGTTTCCACCGGATATCGCGTTACGATAGGCGAAGCCTCCATTGCCGCCACTATGTCACTGTGAAACATAACCTAGGACAAGGGAGATTCTGTGTGCCCGTCCTTCTTTTTTCCCTCTCTCTCTCTTTTTGATATTTCACTTTTTCCTCTTCTTCCTTTTGTTGCTCGTTTTCATTTTTTAGCTTTTTTCAGGTCTGGCGTGTGTTGTTTTCGTTTTATGGCTCGATCGTTGCCCGGATACGTTTGTCAGGCCGGCGCATGAAAGTCGAGGACAGTTAATCTCGGTGACACGGTATGTATAACTCAATCCTCGCCGGGGGAATATAATTCTTGACGCGTGTCCCTCCCCTGAAGAAAACCATCGGAATTCCCTGTGAAAAGCGACCGACCGAGTTATCGACTCTGATAACGAATGCCTCGGGAAAATGGGATGAATATTAAAAAGCGAGGGGAGTGTGCCCGATTCGGTGGATTCCGAACGCGGGCTTGTCGTTTTCGGAGATCGATGTTTGCGGGCAGACTAGTCCGAATCATCTCGATAGCGTCCAGACATTTTTTTTTTTTTTTCCTATTATTTTATCGCGCTCTAACGTTCGCTGTCAAAGCAGATTTTCACGGGTTCAAAGCAGGTTTTGCCGAGGCAGAAAAATATCCGTCGTTTGCGAGTTAAAGATGTTTGTCTGGCAGACCGCAGATTGCCTTTTTCAAATACATGTAATCGTGGTCGTTCAAACATCGTATCGTCAACGTATTTTATTGCAGGTCTACGGAAAAATTGATAAGAGAGAAAAAAGGGACAAAAAAGGGACAAAAGAGCGACAAAAGGTTTGAACAATCCTATTGTTTCCAGCTACAGATTGCGTTTAGCCTGTAGATGTTTATACCAATTCGTATTTGTGGCCCTAGCCCACGACGCAAGTAAAGAAATTTGTTTGGAAATATCGAAATACGCATCGAATACTTTGGATATTTGATATACCTTTGCACGCTATGTGCATTCTAATTAGCACGGTACGATCGTGTTCGTGTTCTTACCTTGTTTTCTAAATTAATGGAATTTTTATCCAACAGAATTTACAGAATTTACAGAATTTACAGAATTTACAGAATTTACAGATTTTACAGATTTTACAGATTTTACAGATTTTACAGATTTTACAGGAGAGAGCAGTACGCAATACACGGTTGACGTCGTGTCCAAACCGTGTTCCATAATATTCCGTGATATAACGTAAGAGCGCAGCCCCGACTATGAAAGAGAGTGTCAAGAATCACATTGATATTTCTTCAAAATCTACAATCGCATAAAGCATAAGCGAGTAGAAACGTTTACGACGTTACTACTCTGAATACTCTAGAATGCTCTAGAATGCTCTAGAATGCTCTAGAATGCTCTAGAAACTCTAAATGAATGACGAGGAGTTAAATAAAACTGGCCCTTTTATGAAAGAGATTTTCATAGCCGACTGTACATGGAATTGTCGATCGAACGAATCGAAACGAACGAATAAATAGAGAAAAAGAAAGGGAGAAAAACGTGTTCTATAACGTAAAAGATAGTCTGTCTGCCTTTGGGAAATCGAATAGAATTAGTCGGAGGAAAATGAGAACCGCGTCAACACCCTGTCGCCGTAGGGTTGTTCGTCGACGAGTAGACAACAGAACCAAGCAACCATGAAGGGTCGCCGCATGAACCGAGCCAAACCGATCGGAGGCAATCCGTGCGCGCGCGAGGCCAGCCGGTGCTAACTAATGTTTGCTCAAAGAATCGCGACGAATAATTGAGTCAGCAGCAGAAGAGAGGAAAAAAATCAGCGCCCGAATCACCGGCGGAATAATCGACTTTCATCGGGACGGACTTCCTCGCCTCGCGATTTTTCAGCCCCAGCCCTCTGAAATGGACGATGTTTGACGAGCCCCTTGGATACGAGCTCTTCCTAATGGATCAGCGGAATATACGGACGTCGAGGAAATCATAGAATTGTCGTCAAAGTACGCACAGTTGTTTTAAAATGGGAAATATCGGGATTGAAAGTAGGGTTTCGGTTCGTTGCGCCCGATGAAAAGAACTCTTCTCTAATTTTCGTTCGCATTAGCGGACTTGCAGCGTGCCGATCTTGAACGTTTACGCAAATTTATATCTTTGCGAGTCAGATCGAGACGACGCCATCTGAACGGAGATTCGTTTCGCCTGCTAAATGCCATAACGATATTTTAAACGATATGTTAAACGATATTATCGGATATTTTATATACGCACGCGAACGCCTAAATATCCAGAGTAAATATCCAGTCGATTTACAGTAAAATTAGCAGAATGTTTATAAAATGCTCCTAGCCTGTACTTGGCGATCGAACCAACGACCATGAGCCACTGGGCATAATTCGCGCACTTGAATCGAGGCAAGTGGATGCTGCAATTACGAGTTCAAGTCGATATCTTTCAATCGTGTATATTGGAAGGAAATTTTAAATCTACCGTGTCTACAAGAGCCGATCGAAAGCTACAACGATCAAATCCATAGATCGAATTACGATGTTTGATAAAGATTACAAACTCGTATCGGTACTTTACACGAGGGTCGCCACGGAAGGTGGTACTCGTTTACGCACAGAAGCCATACGGAACGATGGAACGTACTTGCTTTATTCGTTAAGTCGTCTGGCTTTATTCGTACATCGACGCGAGTCGTGCCAAATTTTGCGTTTAAATATTCCACGTTGTCGTTGTATCGCGCGTTTAAAGTGCATTTTCCAGGGCTGCGAACGTTCGTCCGAAAGGAACTCACCATCGAATTACAGATCGTGGGCATTCGGGTCGGCCGTCTCTCATTGCACAAGAGCGCAAGGAACGCGTCTGCGATTTCGTTGCGTATGACAGACGCATCGACCGAGCCAGATTATCGTCTTTTCCGCAAAACTCGAACATCTGTTTGGTCGATGACGCCTCGCAAGAGACGACGATTCAAGGGACTACTGCGCAAGACGATGGTGATTAGGCGGACTGGTGTTCAAATAGGCCTGGTGAATCTCACGAGAAACAAGCATATGTGCTACAGTTACAAATGGAGGAAACTCGTTGAGAAACGTAAGGAAAGAGTATCGTTGTCGTTTTAAATAAATCGTCTGCGTTAAAAATACTCGACTTTGTCCGACTTTGAAATAAATCTGATAACCGTCTCGAAACTCTTTAACGTAATTCGCGTCCGTTTCATTTCGATACATGTTTTATACTTTGGTATGCGGTAGTCTAGCGTAAAAGAAAGAGAGACAGACAGAGAGAGAGAGATATCCGTCTCGTACCTTGTCTTCGACAATTTCTTTTCGAAACACGCGCTCCACTCTCACCGACCCTCCGACCACTTCACCCTGCAATCAAATACCAAAAACTCTTATCATACTTTGCATGGCAGTGGAAAATTCGCTTCTTAACTCTGCCAATACTCGGCTCGGTGCTGACATTATCCAGCGCAACGAAGAGAACCCTTTAGAGCAGCGTAATCTACGCAAAGCGGCGTGCAGACGTAAACGCCGTCACTCTCTCTCTCTCTCTCTCTCTCCTCCTCCTCCTCCTCCTCTCTTTCTCTCTCTCTGAGCATCGAGGAGGCTCTTTCGCATGCGTGGCGGCTGCGGTCGCCGCGTTGTTGGCTGGCTTCACCGGTTGAATCGGAGGACGAAGGTGCGGGAAGATACGGGGGCAGGGTGGTTACTAATTGTCCGAGCCCTTCACCCCCTGAGAGCCCCCTCATCAACGCTGATTGCCTAACTCTAGGACCCTCGAGCTCTGTCCTCACGATCCTGCTGCCGGTGGCGCGGCGGCAGGATCCTCCGGCGTGTTGACACGATCAAATCGTTCGAACGCGCTTCCTACCTTGCTCCACCTTCTCCTCTCGTCGGACCAAGAATTTTTGGCGACGGACAAACATCTTGGACTCTTTTGGAAATCACAGCTGCTTCTTTTCTGACTTTTGGCGATTTCGGATACCGTTTGTTTTTGCGCTTTTCTTCTATGACGAGTTCTCCCGATGGGAATCTCCAAGCGCTGTTTCTACGCTGAAATTCACCTTTCCTTGATGTTCACTGCCGGTGGTTTTCTAACGAGGAAACGTTGAAGTTGGCAGATACCTGTCGCGAGTACACGCGTATAACGATATATAAGATGAAACGACCCTAATCACGCGGACCTAACCCTATGACGTCGTAACTAACTAAATGATAACTAGTATCTGACAGCAGCGAGTACGTTACGGCAGACCGTGTGTCCACGATGAATCCACGATGAATCCACGATGAATCCACGATGAATCCACGATGAATCCACGATGAATCCACGATGAATCCACGATGAATCCACGATGAATCCACGATGAATCCACGATGAATCCACGACATAACCGTGGCACAAGCAGCAACCCCCTCATTAGAAACCTACTCGACTCGATCCTCGCCGAAAGTCGCTCATTGAGAATCCCGTCAACCTATCAAATAGCCCAACCAGAAGAAGAAAGGGAAGAAGATCGGCAAAGGGACCAGCCGCCTCCACGATCCATTGAATCGTTTATTCGAAACGCTTGAAAACTACTACGGCAGCCTGGTGCAGCTGTAGGAAAGGCGGTACTAATTGCCTCCATCTTCCGTTTCCGCGAAACGTGTCGAGGATTGCACGAGACCCTTGGCCGGGGGACGAGTCTCCTCGAAGGAGACCGCGGGAATAATAAGCCTGTCTCTTGCGAAGGGTATCGTCCTGGTTCCTTGACGACCATCGGCGAACGAGAAGAAACTAGACGGAGGAAGGAGAGGCGCCAACCAACATCTCGAGGCGGTTCGCGTCTTTCAAGATAAAGGCGGACACGCGCGCGAGACCTTAGGAGACGCCTAACGAGCTGTTTTGCATGGCAATGCTTCGACCCGGTTGTTATCGGTTATCGATCCGTCAGGAAGCAACGCAGCCAACGGCACGCTGCCATGGATTAAAGAGAACCTGCGCCCGGGCTGCGTGCACGTTCGTGCACTCGTTTCGTGTGCATACAGGGGGACAGAGACAGAGGGGGAATGAGAAAGGACAACGAGAAGAGGAGAGAGCGGGAGAGAACACGAGAGAACGGGAAAGAACGGAAGCGAGAGCGAGAGGGAAGGAGAGAGAGAGAGAGAATGACCGTGGCTGCGAGCATATTTCCAGGCCATACAGTTGTTTGACCGATTGCCACCGGGGAACCGCTGAAAAGACGCATCGTTTCGCGGAAACCACCGATTTTCTCCCGGCCGCTCCTAAATCAGCAACAACCACCGGTTCGCCGAGCGACGATCGATGACTGAGCGCGAAGAGACCGTGGTTTCTGTCCGCTAAATTCCATCTTCCGATAGTTTGGGTTTCTCAGACGCGTCTAAATCTTCCGAGTAATTAAAGCGTACGATGACAATGATTCAGACCTCTAGCTCGACGTATCGTTCGCTGTTTCAAAGTTAGTGGAAGGAACGTAGACGGATTTGACTCGTAGCGTAGGACGGTGTATGATCGGAGAAGTATAAAGTACGAGGAAAAGTCATAGATACCAAAGAGCAACAGTGACGTTCTATTATACTGTGAACAGTTCAGCCGCTAGCCGGTCGAGGTAAATGAACCTTTACCATATACTTCGAAAGGGGGAAAAGCGTGGGAAAGGCGACCCAGTAGGAAAGTGAAATCAGTCGCGAGATCACGGCGGTGGAAGAAACCAAGTTCGTCGAGCTCACCGAGCAGAAGGTGGTAACGAACATCTCTGACTGCGAGGCACAAGTCACCGGACACGCAGACAGGCGAGCAGAGCCAGGCAGGCGAGCACAGCCAGGCAGGCGGGTGGGCACGCGCGACTGCATTAACGGGGCCAGTGTCACAAGATCAAACAAGATAATTAATCTCGTTAGTCCCGAATCAACCTGCGCTCTCTATTATCGGATTACCATACCAGTTGGCCGGCAATTTGTCAACGCGCTGCGTTCCTCTGCGATTCCCTCGACGGTTCCTCCACGGTTCCTCCACGGTTCCTCCACGGTTCCTCTACGATTCCTCTACGGCTCCTCGACGGCTCATCTCCACTGACAAGGTATATTTTTGTCGGATTAATGGATCATAACCGATCTCCTCTGTCCGTTAGTCTTTACCTGTTCTTCCGCAATTAAGGCTGCATTTTTAAGACAATTGAGACATTTTGTGGATATTTCGAAGAAGAGGCAATCGAATTTAACCGCTTGTAAAAAGCAATAAACGTTAAAAATTTTTGCAGTTATAAAACCACACTTAGGCAGCTTTCTTTTCAATTTGTCTGCATGCAGCTTCGAAAGTTCTCAACTGCCTTCCAGGTCAGATACGATGACTGACTTCCACCAATAAAGAAAAGGTTCGTAGAGGGATATATTATTTATGAGGACAATCATCGATTTTACAGTAGGGCTCCTGCGTTAACGTACAAACCTTGTGTGTATTGGGCTTACTAACGACGGCAAAGGTTACAGTAGACCGAGAGTAATTCGGAAACGGAGAATTACATGAGCTAACAATTGTGGTTGTTGTAATATTAAGGTCCGTACAAACTTTTATGATTTCGTCTTGTCGCATTTTCCCCCCAAGGAAACCCGAGGACCCCGAAACCAAGTTTCTGAGAAATAAATTTACCACTATTCCACCAACTTTATAACTTTACTCGCAAAACTCGTAGCTATAATGCGAATAAAGTTCTCTCTAACGCGTGACAGACAATTCTCTTTCTCACGGCCTACGCCTCGCTTCCCGTCTCTGTCTATCGATTCTTTTAGCCCGCTTCCTTACTTCCTTCTGATTTCTAACATACAGTTCGGCTGGATTCCCCCATGTCAGGTAAGACGGATTAGATCGGCCTAGCCACTCTTTGAACTCTTGGATGTCGTTGAACGCTACTACATGTTATCCTCCCTTTTCTAAACGGTAATCAAGTATACGCAATTGCCGTAATCTACTTCTGTCTCATTAAACTATCGCCTGAAATTACCTGAATATCTACTTGTTCTATATTTGGAAAATTTATTTGATTATTATTATCATACGTTTGTACGTTGCAAATTGTTAGCAATTTATTACTAAATTAGTAAATTACTAAATTGCTAAAATTATTATTAAATTAAATTCTCTCTTTTCTTTCGCATCTTTTACTTCTTCGTTTATAAATCGAATTAAGAGGTTCCTCTTAAATCGAGTACTATCTATAAGAGATAAAAGCGTGTACACGGTGCTTCAAGTAACGTTTTCTGTTCGATAACATTAAATACACGATAACATTATCCAAAGTAATTGGAGGATCGTTGATACGAATAGTTTTACCGCATGAAACAAGTGGAAAACAGTGCAGCGGAAGTTGTATGCCCGCAGAATTGGCATTTTACTTACACGATACATTACATAAAGATCGATTCAACGACAAGTACGAAAGCATCGAGAAGGACAGTACAAATCCCTAATTTCCCGAACAGTGTATACAATTCGTCTCTTCCTCGTCTACTAAATATATCGTTCCAATCCTTAGTCGATCGAATCAAATCAAATACTTAGCCAATCGAATCGAATCAAATCCTTAGCAGCCAAGAGCCACTTTCAGTTTAAAAAAAGTTTCCACCGTTTGGCACAATTTCTTAAAACGATTGGCTCTCTTCAAGATGTATCGTGACTAAGTAGGATGTACGTTTACTTATTTGAAAACTATAATTACAGATAAATATAAAATTCTTTCGATTAGTTTCTCGATACCCCGCGAGGGTATAAACGAGGATAAAAACGCGAGACTGGTTATCGGTTCGAGGCATGGTTGCATCTCAGAAAAATTGCTGATCGAATGGTGGTGGACGGTGCGAGGAAACGTCGAAAGCTCGATAAATCAATGGATCGAGGTAAGTTTGATCCAGCTGGCCGGCCAAGGTTTGATTCTTTTTGAAAGCACTACTCTACCTAGCCTACTACCCAGAGGGCAGAACGGAACTCATCAGGCCGAGAGGAAGTGGACACGTCGGAACAATTTCCTTACACCGTCTCTACTCCCTTCCGCCAACCTTCACCCGCCCCCCTCCTCTCGCCATAGACCTTTCCGTCGTCACCCTATCCTCCCAGTCGCTACTGAAATTTTGACCCCTCAGCGATTGACCAATTTGCCAAATCGATTCACCGTGGAAATGAACCTACGTAATATCTCCGGGGCGACTCTCTGTCCCTCGCGCTCCTTTACATAACGTGCCAACCCTATATACACCCTCTCGAGTCGGCCTCTCGACCGATACTTCAAACGCTGGATCGTGTTTAGCCAAGAAGCGTTACCAAACCTCTGTCTTTTGCAAGGTATGCACCGTTGCGAAGATTTCGCGCGGAGGTTTGCCGACGTTTCGGATTTCACGTGACTTTTCGTCCAACGTTGCAACGATCGGTAATGGTTACGCTGGTGTCGTCGTGTTTGGAGGCTTCCTTGGGTTTCTGAATTTCTTGGTTACTTTTATCGATAGTAACGTTCGCTTCGGGACAAAGTCGGTCTGTTAAAAGATCGCGATAGACAATGGAAATTATAGATTCGTAAGATAGTCGAAAATTCTTCTGAGAATCTGTAAGGCGAATAATTGCCTTCGATCTTTGAAGGTTGTATCTTGCGACCATATTTTTTGCCAGCTTAGAGAGAGTAGTTTGTAAGATGCGTACGGGGTGGATCAAGGTCCACGTGCTTTCCAAGAAACAAATAGTACCTTATATTCCGGATATTCCATATATTTCTATATATCGCATAAATGCATAAACAACTGCTACGCGTCTAACGACAAATAACATTTATATCGATCGAATACGTTCGCCTTGATTATTCGAGATGGAGAGAAAACCTTCAAGCTCAAAGAGTAAGTTCTGTCGAAAAATAAAACAAAGTCCTAAAGAAACAAGGAGCGATCCCTTCCATTCCAAGATGGAGCGGAAACGACGCTTCGAGCGAGTAGAAACGCCAAAGCGGTACAAGTTGACTGGAAGAGAATGAAAATAAAAAGCAGGATGTCATCTCCCCCTGACCTCTCGCCTGGCACTTTGCCCTTTAATAACATCAACCAGGTGATCCATCGACGTTCAAAGCAGCGAACGAAGGAGTCCCGGGGAAAAAGAAAATCGGCGAGAGAGCTAATAGAGACGCGATCGCTGGAAAGGCAGACTTTCGTCTAGAACGTGCAAAAGCAGCCGGCATTTTTAATGTCGCGCAAGAGGGTACTTAGTAGCTATCCTCTCGGAGGCAGTAACCCCACCCCCTCCCACCCCCTTGTGTCTACCCACCCTCTAGATATTACCCTTTGGAATAGCAGCAAAAATTATGGACAGCCGATAGGCCAGCAGCCGCTGCAGGGGTGCGTCTCATCCATTTAGGTCCATCACACATGACTGGATGGGGTGAGACTTACCCCGCAGAGGTTCTCACGTAGATTATGACCTCCTCACACTCCGTTCTCCGATGCAAGAGTGCGTGCGTACGTAGACGCGAATTTTCTGTTTGCGACGTAACGCGAGAACGCGAAATCTTGTTACATATATCGAAGATCGAAAGACAAAGATTCGGACGTGAAGATCGTTGGAAAAGAAGGCGGTAAGTACGCACCTTCTTCTTCGCTTTTCTAATTAACCACCTCGTTCTCTTTCTTCCTCGGCCATGTTCGCTACAATTGCAATTCTAAAGAAACGTCGCATCTAAAAAGCGTTCTATATAAATATGCGTGGTTTCTTGTGTCGATTCCACGCCGCGAATGCTTCTCGTTTGCCAGGACGTAACCTAGATTGAAGTATAAGAAATCTTTCTGTTTTCAAGAATTCGCTCGGGATTCGCAAGAAACGGTAGATGGATGTCAACCGAGGATGGAAGAACGAATACAAGATAGAGTGCAAAAGCGAATACAGGAAGAGAGATGGCAAATAAAATAACCATCACCCGATCGTCTTATGCGCCGATTCGTCGATTCCAAGGGCTAGGGAAATCTGATTTGAAGAGAGAAATCAACCGCCGTGTCTGCAAGTCACGCGCGACCATACCAATCGCGGAGATGGTTTCGAAATCTTGCAAGTTGATGGTCGTTTCTTCGGACGGCAGATTTATCGATTACTCCCGGCCCAGTGGTCCCCTTTCGTTGAACGTGCCACGGATAACCCCAGGACGTGTGTGTACAGCACGCGAAATTTACGACGGCAAACATCCGTAATATCCCTAGGCTCGATCAACTCCAGAAGAAAAGATTCTCCAACGAGGTAGACTTTACAACCCAGTATCGATCCCGGTATCTCTCCCTCGTTCTACTAATTCGTTCCAAATTTCAATCAAAACAACCCCTCTATGAACGTTGCGCGTTCTGTGTTTCACCACTGTTAAAAAAAAGCGAACGGCAAAAGCAGCAGAGGAGGGGCGACTCGATCAGCTATTCCATTTGCTAGTGCAAATCCGCCGGCACGAGGAATACATTAACCGCGAGTACAAGCACGCAGTTCGCGAGCGGAAAAAGGAGCAAACGGGAGGAAAGAAATAAAACGCGGGAGAGAGGAGGGGAGGAACGAGAGGAAAAACAAATCTTTTTCCATTAACATCATTTACCGTAGGCGAGCCACCACGCGCGGCTAGTCGCGTAGGTACGCGCGCGCCGCTACAAACTATACGATTATGTACGTGCGTATGTAGACTGCTGTTCATAAGCGTTGGCACGTCGAACGAAGCGTGACGAGCAACATCGTGACATAAAATGTCAAGGAAACGGTCAGTCGATCAGAATGTCGTATTCGCGCAGGATCTCAACGGTCGACGCGTGTACAGTGGCTGCATTTGTATACCGATCAATTGAATCTATAATAAATCCCCTGTCATTTAACGACGCTTCCATGCGATTACAAAACTCATTGGAAACTAAGCGTACAACACCTGCTGCACGTGCAGGGCAAACACTTGTCAAACCAATTTGGAAGAATCAAAGCGACGTGATAAATTCTAAAGATTGCGTGTCCTATCCATCTCCTATCGGTATCCTAGGGAGTCTCTTGAAACAATGACGCGAATTGTACAACCTCGAGCCTCGCTAGGTTATCGCAGAGAACTTGTAATTGCAACAGATTCGCCGACATTTCGATGAACAAACTTTAGCGTTAATACTCGTGCGTGGAATCCCGCGAGATACGAATGGAGTGAAAGCAAACACGGGCCGAATCTTCCGCATCGAGAAATTCCGATAGGGACAAGCCCTTCCTTACAGGCCACTGGCACGCGATTCCCTTTAAAACAGAAAGTTGGAGGATCGAAAGACCGGTCGACGTGAGTCGTTGGGTTGGTCTCAAGGTCCATATTAGCCCATAATGCCTGGAAGAAGGGTAGCACGAGCAGCGCGGTTGGAGTAGATTTCGAAGCGAGAATAGGGCACGGATGGATACCTCTCGCGGTATTAACGTCTACAGAATGGATCAGGAGTTGGAAGCAGGGCGAAAGAGGGAGGGGTGACCGAAAGGAGAACGCGGGGAGTAGAGTTCGGTTGATTTTGAGGGGTTGCTACGGGGGTTGTCGTGGCGTACCCCTGCGGGCTCCCGCTCTCGGCTCCTAGAGGCCAGGGTGGTTTACCCCCGACGACCGTAATACGGCTGTACGAAGGGTGAGAGTGCAGCGAGCGAGAGTGTTGGCGTATACACGTGCGCTCGCGCACACACACGCGCGTACATCCCAGTACATAAGTATTAGGACGCTTACAGAGGCTCGCCAAAGTATTTGAACGCTCAAGTATTTGAAGACTTTTGCGTGCACGCTGTACATCTTATGCGCAACGTTTCGAAACTTCAATGGGGTTGTAACGAGACACGAGTGTGATTATCGTACCGTAATTATTATCGCAATTACTATTGTTCAACAATCACAGATCGTCACATCTGAAACCATAATGTTACCCGTAGTAATTTCCTCGATTTAATGTCCAGAGATTCGCCATTTTCTACTCGCAATCTTTGACTTTTTTGACCGATCCTATTTGTTGCTACTCGATCGGCTGGATCGATAAACGGTTTATATTCGTCCTTTGATTCTTTACGAAACCTACGATCTTGCCATCCGTATCCTCGAACGACACTTTTTACAAACATGTCGCGCTAAACGCGATGTAAACTACGTTTCATCAGAGAGGATCCCTTGGAAAGGAAAGAAAAAGAAAAGAAAAAAAAGGCAGGGAAGAAAGACGGGGTAAAAGCTCGAAATTTCATTCACCGGAAAAAGGAGCAAAAGGAGGCACAGAGAGAGAGAGAGAGAGAGAGAGAGAGAGAGCGTGTGTGTGTGTGTGTCTCTCTCTCGATCAAATTCGAAAGTGGCAATATACAGGTACACAGGTGTTGCAATATCCCGGGTCGGTTCGATCGGTTCTCTCCTTTAAGAAGAGCGCAATTCACCGACAGCTCGGACATCCCCAAAAGGGATTGCAAATACGGTGGCGGTGACAGAGGGCGCCCTTTGCATTCAGGATGCAGCGGCAAGTTAAGACTAAAGTTTGAAACACAATCAAGGGCCCCTATAAAGGGCATCCAGCAACGGGGCCAGCAATAATGCATGCGGCGTGCATTTTACCCCTTGGTAGCTAGACGGGGTTCTTTGTACTAAGGGCTGTGCCAGAGGCGGGCTTGGATATATATGGAGGAGAGCTAACACCATTATCTAATACTCCCGGGTGCCCATATGTGGTGCTCCAGCTACGAGCCACCGTACCATTCTCGAAAACCTCTGGCCACGGTCATCCTGCGATTTTCACCCCATGTTCCTCAAACTCTGCACGCGCGCGTACACGCACGCACGCACAAACGCACGACCCTTCTTTCGTCCTCTCCCCCCGCCCCCGTTTCTTTTATTATCACCCCATGCCCGAATCTCCCGCTATTTACCCTCCCTATGGCCTAATTATGGGTAACAAGCTGCGCTGCAGCGAATTCCTCGTCGTTGTTCCGACATCGATATTCCAGCGAGATAACGCGTGTCACGTTCCGTTCCGTGTTTTGACGGCCGATGAAAATAACGATTAGACGTAGGATTTTTTACGACTTTCAATTTTGTCGATTGCCGCGCACCACCCCGAAAACTCTCGTATTTTTGTCCGTTTTTCACCGCCGAATTTTCCGATATTTCGCGATCGAACGACGCACAATTAATGCCACGCATCGCACGGAGGGGCAAAAAAACAGCGAGGAAATGAAAAAAAAGCACCTCAGCACCGAAATACCGGAGCACGCCTCTCTCCGGTTCTCTCTCGCTAACAAGCATCGCGGCCAACGAGCTGTTTATAATGTCCAATTTCTCGACATTCATTCCGATCGCGGCAGCGTAATTGCACCGCGCCGCCGATCCAACATCGAATCGGCGGCCCCCGCGCGTCTTCTATTTTTTACCGCATCGATCCGCGGACCCCCAATTACGCGCCTAGCTGGCAATAAATTGTATCATCTCCTCTGGAAAATACGATCGAGGTATCGGATGTCTTTATTCTCGGCCACGCTCTCGTCGCATAAGAGATCAACGCATAATCTTTACGTGCTCCGTTTTCAACGTTCACCTTCCTTTGTTTCTTTTCACAACGTTAACGGTTCTGCGAATGCTGCCAATAACCCATAAATCGTTTCGGTAATTGATACGGCAAAACCTTTAAGCCTTTAAGCTTTTAAGCCTTTAATGCCACAGCCTTTACCTATTTATAACTACCAGATAGATAGTTATAGTTGGTCAATATTGTGATTCGTATAGAATTTTGGCACTAGTCCTATGAATACGACTTATCGTGTGAAAGGCAAGGAAGACACAAGATCTAGAAAGTACTGTTTACTTACAAATTTGCTTACAACGGTAAAGTTGACATCGTATCTTTGAAACTAATCATTTTTCCAACCAGATAATCCAAGATACTCTTTTGTAGGGCAACTATCGAAAATTGCCGAAAAAGATCGTAAAGTTCCTCGTGCTTCTCCGTAGTATCCGATTTCAGGCGAGACGAAAAATGTAACGGTTTCGTGTGAAAATGTCTATTGGGTATTTCCATCGTATTTGTCCATTCGTTTATTTCCATTTTAGCAATACCAAACAAGCGTACGCGGCCATCAAGTAAGTATTATACCCGTATGAAAATTTCAGCCAATATTCTCAGACATACCACGAATCGATAACAACAGACTACCACCGTGTTTGACTACAGATAACGCGTATCCTCGAAACCACCGCTCTTCTCTTCTTTCGTCTCTGTTTCCCCGACCGAAAAATTAATCGCTTGAAAAACGGAGATTACATAACGGAAAGGCTAATTAAGACCACAGTGTCGTCATCGAGATGGCAGTCATCGAGCGAGATTTGTGTTTCTTCGTGATAACTCGAACGGTTCAAACGGTTCAAACGGTTCAAACGGTTCAAACGATTAAAACGAGCGACTTTCGATGGGACGACGATGTTTCTTTGGGTCGCGTAATTTAATTTGCGTCGGGCTAATCGTTCGGAGTACTTTGTATGACTTCTGGTGGTTTCGCAAATTTATACGAGATGTTCTATTTGAATTGCTTTATCATTTCTTTGTTATTGTTAGTTTATAATTAGTTTAGTTAGCGTAACCTTTTAGAGACGAGAGGAATTCGTTGATCTATATAATACGTTGGTCTTTGAGACCAATTTTTAGCGTAGTATCCGACAATTCAACTGGAAAGATGATTGTTTATTCAACGCAACGAAAATATACGGTTGACCGAGGTGTAAATAACAATTGAATAATATACATGTAGAGAGCGTCGGCCAAAGGAACGTCTATAAAATGGGGATACCGAGAAAACACCGCACTCTGACCGCCGTTGACAAAAGTATCTAAAGAACAAATAGAACGTATGGCACTCGATACTTGATTCTTCGTTTGTCCGACGTTGCTGCCTCTGTTTTGTCATTTAGGTGAGACAATTTTCTGCCAAATCCAATCTCTCAAATTATACGCGTAGCGGCACGCGACCGTGACCTATCGTTCGAATCAATCTAACATCAACAACAATCTAACACAAAAACGTCACCTCGAGCTCGAGCTCGACCTCGACGATGACTCATAGGTGACAAGAAACATAGACGGTTACATGACAACGCGTGTGGTGGGGAAAGTTCGACAAGTCGTACGGAAACAACGGAGTCCGATGCTTTGAACGAAAGCGACTATCGAACGTCAACGCACTTTGTGAAAGTGTATCAAAGCGACTAACGAATAAAGATTTCAACCATCTGACCACACACGCTACACGTCGCCTTATTAACCCACATACGTAGTACCTGTGCGTCATGGACATTTCTTACGCTCAAAACTCTGCGATTTCACTGGATTTCCGGTGCAGAAAGCGGCGCAGGCCACGAATAAAGGCACGCGTGGGGTGCAAAAGACTAACTGCGTTTCGCTTCGATCGCCAATCATTCGTCACACTGTGGCAGCCGTCTATCGGCTCAATGAAATTCTCGAATCTTGGTACACCGTGCGAAATCACGACGAGCAGAACGCTGGCCACCCATGTCTAATTTCGTAGGTCGGCCGTCGGCCGGAATTTCGGCTTTAGGTACCTGAATCACCGACAAACGCGCGCCCTGCGAAACGGGAGCAAGACACGTCGAAGAATCGGATTACGGGATTTCCTGTTTTCTAATACCGATCCAAACGTTTCAGAGCTCTTCTTCTTCTTCTTCTCGTTCATCTCGATCGTGCATCTTTGAAAAGACCGCGCGCGTTCTAAACTTGCACGGCGCGACCCAAAGACTTTCGAACGGAAGAATTAGAAACTGATTTTCCAATTTCCCCATTTTCGAGCCTACGAAACGTACAAATACTTTTCTTAAATACCTTTCGTTTTACGAAACACTGCAAAGTATATAAATTAGAAAAAACTACAACCTGTCCCGCTTTCTCCATTTACGAGACGAGACGAAACAAGCTGACTCTCTGATACGACCAAAGACAAAACGTACGACACGACATAAGGATATACGACGGAGGAACGTATATAACGCCCCGCTGTAACGTGCCAAGACTAAAAAGGAGAGTAGTCTGCTCTGTGTGCAAGAACCGCATCGAAAAATCACACAAAAAGGACAAGGTGCGGACGAATCGGCAGAATCCTTCGAATTTGAGCACGGTTCCATTCTCAAGAGCATTGAACTCGGTCTAAAGGTGGTCTGCAAGCCACACGACGAGATTATCCATCGAGTTGTCGCCTCCAAGGCCACCGTTTACCGAGGAACGAAACTTTCACAAGCTTTGGTGGCGCGCGCGCGACAGAACCATTTCGTCGTTGGCGAACAACGTCTCCGTGTAAATTATCCGTCTCGTTTGGTTTGGTTGGGTAGCCTCGGTGGCCGGTGGTGGTCACGGCAGCAGGCCACGTGCCATATAATTTCCAAGCAGGCAAATAAAGAGATATATTTGCCCCGTAAAAGTTTACGGGAGCTTTCTAATGCGGCCAACAAGTCACGGCGTACGACTCGTCGTAAATTTTCACGGCAGTCAACGGAGCGTTCCTTACTTCCATAAGCCAGAAGGGCGACACCGTTCGACCGTTGCGAGTTGGACGAACAAGGACGGATGGAATCGTCATAAAGTTTTCCCAAAAATGTCCGAGAACTGCGACTCGACTCGATGGCGCACTCTCTTCGACCGCTGTGTTTTCTCCTTTATGATTTTCCAGAACTCTCTCTGTGGACCATAGGGTGAACAAGTTTATAATACGAGGACGTTCCACTCTTTCTCTTTCTCCATCCACCGGAATTTTATTTTCGCGTCCTCTTCGTTACGAGGGATGGCCGTGTCGAGCGCACGAACGCCAAGCATAAATATTCGCGTCAATCTGCACGACAATGGCGTGAAAGGAAGACCCAGTGACCTAAAAACCAGAGGGTTTTCCATGGACCAGAGAGGCCTTTCTGTCTTTCTCCGCTTTTTCTGGCCTACAGGGTCGTAAAGGCACGCAAACAGCATCGACTCGATTGCGTTTCCTCTCCAGCACCCAACTGTTTCTCTCCCTCTCTCTCTCTCTCTCTCTCTCTCTCTCTTTCTCTGGAGTTCGTGTCTCGAATCAAGTTTACGAGGGTCTGAGGCGAGACGAAGGCAAGACGAAGGCGGGATGAAGGCGTAATTTCGAGCCTTCGCGAACTGGATTATCGAGGCCTTGTAAGACACTGCCGAGTAAGAGGGCTGTTAAGGGGAACGATACTCCTTCCGGAAGATTCTGCCTTATCTTTGAATAGGACAGGATTATTGCGATATTAACACGTTTACGGAAGCGAAACAGCCTCTGGGATGATAACTCGTTGATTATTATTATTATTATCGTACTAACGCGTTGCAAATCGTCGGCTACGAACGATTCCTTTCTGCTTGTTTCTGCTTCTATGCGAACCGAGATAATCGGACGATTTATGATTCGAGAAATTCATTCGCCAAAGTGTATCCGATTCGATGTCGAACCGCGTTATCGCAAAAGAATCTCCAATTTATAGCTTGTAAGATTACATCGTACGATTAGAATGTTAGTTGGCGATAGATAAGCAATGCAAACGATATTTGGTATAAGCAAAGAAATGCTTTTCGCTACCTTTACGAAATAATCTACTTGCGTTAACGTCAAGATACACTGTGAACGTGTCGTCTTGAGTCTCTTCAAAGTAAGACTTTAAACACAGATCCGTCTCGAGATTTCTTCCAACTCGACTGTATTACGAGATCAAAGTATAGTTTGATTAAAAAACGAGAGAAAAAAAAAGAAAAAACACCATTACGCAAGAGTCTGCCTCGCGAACGTATCAGCTATCTATCGATTCCATTACATAAAATCCCAACAGTCATTCAACCGCAGGCTTCTGCCAAATCTCTTGGATAAAGCAAGTAGCATTCCAGACACGCAGATTTCTAACAAAGTTGGTCCCAATTTCGCTCTATTACGAGATTCGGCTATAGAGATTGGTATGAATTGGAAAAGAAGAAAGAGAAGAAAAAATACGACTTTGGTAGAGTTTAACAAACAAACACCTCGATCTTTTTCTCGCGACAGCTCGAGGAACGCACGATACACCCCCGAACCTCGAACCTTTTGTACGGTTTCCACGAGAGGAAACAGAACAGAGGCCGGGAGAGGAGAAAACGCTCGGCCGGATCGACGCGTCCCGTGGGATTCCGCACTTTGCGCATCCCAGTTCGCTGAATGTCCCGGAAGAGATGCTCTCCCGTTCGCTATCGCTCGCACCAGGACGCTTGCATTCTACGGGGCGGCGCCATTGTCCTCCGGGACACCGTATAAGGTTACGAATGATTGTCGCTCGGATTCCCGACGACGTGTTCTCAATAAGGATCGAACACGTCTCAATTACACGATCCTACCTGCCTTTACCTGTCCAACCGTCCACTAGACGTGAAAGAACGACGCTTCCACCAACGATGGTGTACCATTACTTTGAGCAATCCAGAATCGTCTTTGAGATACTCGAGGGAAATTTTCATCGCACTGCGACGCTCCGTTCGCTTCAAAATATACATGTACGGTCCACTCGAAAAATCGAGCGATTCGTATTCCGTTAACTCTTTAAGGGTCGCATTAACGCAACAGCTCAATTACAATTTCCTTTCGATCAACTTTTATCGCGCGATTCCGTTTCAACATCGTAGGATCGTATGGATGAAAATTCGATGAAAATTCGAAGAAAATTCGATGAAAATTCGAAGAAAATTCCAATTCGCTGCAGGGTTTTTCCGGTCGTTACAGCGAGATTTCGCTTGTACGAACGAGATAACGCAGACCCTCTATCACGAAACGTACGATGAAACGTAAGAACAAACTCACCCTTAATATCGAAGAAAGTATGCAACCCTGCAGATTTAAAAAGTAGGCTGTCTAACAATTTCTTTCGCCCACAAGTACTTGACAAGGGGAGAAGAAGACTTTTATAGGGAGATTAAAGCGACGTCCAAACTCTGTGTTTATACTTTTTTCATTCGATAAAATTACAAAATAGCCGACTGGTGCGTCATTATCTGTAGGTACTGTATTCTTCTGCGAGTTTACCCACTTTTCACATTTCAATCGCATTCGCCTCTGGCAGGAAATAACAAACTTGTACCGGATATGGAAGCAGACGATGCTGTAAAAAGGACATGAACGCGGGATTAAGACGTTGCTCAAGCACCCTGTGCAAGTATACTGGTCCTTTGCCAAAGACTTCGGGACTGTCTATTAGCTTGAATGTTTGCGTACACAGTTAAGAGGACGATTCGTTCTACAACGATCAAACCGTAATGAAAGTGGGCGAGGATCGGAATCGAGACGATGGAAAATAAAGAGAATGGCAACTAGCAGACTCCGTTGGTGTTCCGTGAAATATACGATCAAACTCGGCTAAACGGAGCTCGGAAAAGGTTTTCGTGACGTGGATTTCGGTAAGGACGTTTTCTGGATTGGGACTGACTAACGGTCAGTCGATTGTCAATGACATGATTGAGTTCTGAGCGTAATAAATACAGGCATAACCAGCTTCACGTCATGGCCAAGGGTAAACATTGTTCTCGTCCTTGGAATCGCGTGGGCAAAGGTAATGACTTTCACGGAGCATCATCCTTCTTGTGCCTGTTCCATTCCATCCTTCCTAACCTCGTCCCTAACGGGATGAAAGCCATTTCCAAAACTCTATCGTAGGAGAAACACGCGAAAACAACCTTTCCACTCGATGCTCCTTCCAGAAATGTCTTCTCTTCGCACGTGACAGACGTACTTTCGAGTTACGATTTCGAGTCACACGAGCACCGATTTGAACGTGTCGGAATGCCAACGCTAGAATTCGCAAACTCGTGCCGGGAATCTCGCAACGATTGTCAAACGCGTACGTTCGTTATATTCGTTGAAACACAGCAACAAGTTTTAATTTGCTGAAAATTTTGTCGTCACGCGCCAATAGATACGAATGCGAATAAAGCAAACGAAGAATAAACGCGGCGAGGGGCGTTCAATTTAGTAGCAGCTAAACCACCGGCTGCTAAAATACTAGCAGGTGTCCGAATAATCGTAGCATGGTGGGAGCGTACACATAGGAAAGCCTACTATATGAAAATTTACTATATTAGCGCGCAGCGATGCAGCTAACGAAAACCGTGTCCGCAACTAACCACCTCTTCGCCATCCTTCGCCACTTCCAACACGAGTAACTCTAAAAACTTGGCTACGAAGCCAGACGCGCGTTCCATCGACGCGTTGAACCGACGCGTTGAACCGACGCGTTGAACCGACGCGTTGAACCAACGCGTTGAACCGACGCGTCGACTCGACGCGTCGAGTCGCGCGAGACTCAGAAAAATCAGAGACGCGTATTTTTCCCATCCCCTGTTCATGAATGAGTTGGAGGCAGGCGGTGAAAACCGCGCGCGGATGAATGGAGAATGCAAAGGCGTTTCCACGAGTATAGGGTCTGTATGGAGCGAAAATACGAGAGAAAGGGACACCGGGAACGAGAGAGAGAGAGAGAGAGAGAGAGAGAAAGTTGGCTGATCTCTCGGGGGCTGGCTGTTTGGTGACCCGACATAAATCACGGGAAATCTGCTTTATGCTCGCGAGGGCAAACAGAGAGCTGCGAGGAGAGGACGGGTCTCGCCTCCACGCGGCCAACTCACATCGACAATGCCGTGGACGTGTAAGTCAGCGCTGGCCAGATCGCATAATAAACACGTTTCCACGCGCGGCGTGGGCCGCGATCAGGACCAGAGACCAGAGAGACGCAACGTCCTGGAAAAACGCAAACTCCCGGTAAATAAAGCCGTATTCTAGAGGCTAGGCTGCTCGACAAAACGGGGGATAAATGGACGTTCCACGCATCCCCGCGACCACCCTCTTGTTCCGCTTACTCGCGGCGCTGGACGCCACTCCTGGTAAAAAAAAAAAAAAGAAACGAGAGGAACGAAAAAAAAAAACACGAGGGTATGCTCGAAATCACCGCGTGTTCTACCTGTCTCTTCTGGGAAAGCGAGCATTCTTCCTTTATTCGCGAGCGCTGCTGCGTATTGCTTCCTCTTCTCCCTCTCCCTCTCTCTCGCTCTGTCTCTCCCCCCTCGCTCTCGTTTCGTTTGTTTTTCTCCTTTTCATGTGCTTCTGCATGTTTCTTGCGCACGCAGTCTAGAATTTTATTCGGTGCACGCGATGATGATACGAGCGTAATAGGAAACGGAGACCAGAGCGGTGGAAAAAAATTGTTGCTCCACGGTTCGTTGTCTTTGATACGAGTAGGACGCAGCATAGTTCTGGGCAAGACTGACGAGGTTTTCGGCGAACGAGGATGTTTCGGCGGAGAAGCGATTCCACCTGCTTCGAAATTTTGCCGAGAATTTCCCAGATACCTCGTGCGTCGTCTTCGCTTGAAAATCGAAATACACCTCAACCACTATAGATTTATAGTCTATATATCCGTCTCACGTACGATCCAAATTGTTTTTCCCCTTATACGGCTTTTCATCGTACACAGGTGCATACGTTGTTACCTTTGCAGGTCAATCTTTCATATTATACATATTATACGTATTATATGGTACATACTGGAAACTGAGAATCTGCTCTTTCGTATACCATTTGGTTCTCTTAACTCTTATCTTCAAACCGACCATCTTTCCCTTAAGAACCGCAATTCCTTTCGTTCAATACGCGATTTCAGTTTCTCGACACTTGAATTAAAATTCAAAAGCCAACGTTTTGTATCACGCGTTCGAACGCCACGTAATGGGTATCGGCCGACAGTTTGCAAACTAGAAGGCACGTAGCAGCACGCCATCGATCGCGAGACTCGCTATTGAGAAAACTGCGCTATTGACAAGGCTTCTCGAACCTCGTAAGAAAAGATTCCGTGCCAGTTTCCAGAATCGCGCTACGTGTGTCATCAAACGGATTCCCTAACGCGTTTCGAATGCTCGGCTGTCGGGCCACGGTTTTCCTTCGCGCGTTAATCTTTTGCCTCGCAGTGAAAAGTTCCAAGGGGGCGTGTCGCGTTTGATTACACACAAGTCGACAGCTTTCATGGGAAAGGAGCGGAACCGAGAGTGTCGAGCTTTGTTGCGCGGCGAAAGCGCGCTCCTGCACCGGCGAAAAACGTCGACGAGAGAAAACGGTGCCGACCAAGTCTAAAAACCAGAACAAATTGCCCAAAGATTCGACTGAATGTCAGACCCACCTATCGTGGCCTGACCTGCCGACCATTGTTGGCTAAATTGTTGCGTAAGAGTGTCTCCTTCTCAACTCGGAATAACGTCTCCTACTGTTCTCCAGTGTACCGAGAACTCCACGCGGCAAGACTATATTCATTGTTCGACGTGCATAGCCACTTTTCCAGCAACGTGTCCGATTCTCTTTCGAGTTGCATTTGAGTCGCGAGAACGTTGCGTATCTGTTTTCACTCGGAGACCAGACGCAACACATGTAAACGGAGTGCTATATAGCAAACACTGAATGTGGAAGATTGCTGTTTGACGTTCGTAATTAGTTTTCGACGAAGGTGTTCAATTTCCTTTAATCGTAATACGGGAAAATTTGTACGGGAAAGTTTGTACGGGAAAGTTTGTACGGGAAAGTTTGTACCGCGTGACAGCACATTCGTACGATTGTACATTTGTCCGACGTTTCGCTAATCGAGCACTATCCACTTATTCGTGCCTATCCGCGATTACGTAATAGCAAGCATTAGCGTGCATTACATTCTCTATGTGTATTACAGTTCATACATCGTATATCAAGATGCAGATGTTGTTCAAAGACGTAATTGTTCGAAACTAAGCTTCGATTAATTCACGAAGGCAACGATTTCAAGATGCCTGAATTCCACTGACGTTACTAGTCTCGACAAAATTTCCAAAATTTACGCGTGTCTGCTTCCGCGTAGGAGTGGCAAGTATACCTAATAGGCTGCTATACGTATTGTTGGTTTTTGGTATGTCTCGGTATGTTTGTTTCGAGGTAAACAGGGGCCTTTAGTTTGTTGAAAAGGTAACACTTCTTCGCAACAAGTTATTTTCGTGTTCGCTTCGTCCAAACTTGATGAAACTCCACCAGCGGAGTACCGCACCGCTGCCACAGGCTGGGCTATTCTGGTTTCCATATTTTTAGAATGGTACACAGCACGCTTGTGTCATCGCTGTTTGGTTCGAGAGGAACGCGTGGAAAACGCGGCGGCGAGCTAAGAAACCTCGAATTCCAAGCATCGTCGAATTCGATTAATCACTCGACGTTGATCTCTTCTCGATCGATTACCGACAGACAAATAATTACCTGCGGCTGCCGCAAGCGTCGAAACGTACGTTAAAAGATGCACTACCTTCGAAATAACCCGATAAATACAGCTATTGTATCGCACCTGTCCGCGATAGGAAACCGATCCTCCGGTCTTCAAAGAGTCCATCATCGCGGTAGCCACTTCCGGATCGCGTCACGATCTCACAGCTTGCGCATCTTATCCCCGAAGGAGAATTTCTTCTCTCTCTTTTGCGGAAGACGAAAACAAGGAGAAAGGAAGAGAGGACGAGCCTCCTAGTACCGGAAGAGTTTTTGCGTGGGAAGCCGCGCCGTGACGAAACCTCAGAGTCTGCGCGAGGAAAACCTCGTGCTTGCCAAACGATGGGTCGACGCTTAAAAATACAAATTCGACGAACAAAGGTAGAAGCGTTATCGGCACGATGGGATATCGGTCCTTCTGGCAGTCGACTTTCCTAAAAGCGGCGGAGGAAGGGAGAAAAGAAGGGAATACGTCGTCGCAGAGCAAGACGCCTTGGAGGAGCGTCTCATTATGAGTGCCAACCCCCCGCGGCTCGACCTCGAAACTCGCAGGAGAGGTCGTTCGTTCTGGAATTTGTCCGAGTATGTTCGCTTTTCACAAAAGTTACGGCCCTCCGCTGGAACATTCAGACTTTTAACTAATCGTCGCGCGACGTCACGCGCATTCGTCACGTTATTGACCAATTCGTTTATCGGTTCATTGTGCCGAGCTTCGGAGACGCGACACGTCGAGTATCCGTTGGTCCCTTTGGATTCTGCAGTGTTTTCAAGGACGGCGATATCCGCGAAACTATTGGCCACGATAGAATGCAAGAATACAGATACAAATTCGAAAACGTCGCTTGCTAAGTAATCGTACATGCTTACGTATTCGCGGGAACGCGTGTAGTATGCAAAACTGTCGACGTTTATTAGTGGACAGAGATCGCGCGTCCCTGCTGCTCGCTTCGTCGTTATTTATTCCCATCTTTGTACCTTTTTTCTTAATCGCAAGAAACCGAATACTCCGTGCCTGCAAAAACTACTTGAAACGAAACAACCTTTCGGACAACAAATTTCCGACGCTATTCTATAAGCGATGCATTTAGTACAGGTTTAGTATAGGTAGAACCGGGCTTGAAAAAATCGGCATGAAATAAAAAGGATAGGTAAATAGCATGGGCTAATGCCAGGCCAAAGGACCTAATCGTTACTAAATTCCAAACCATCAGTCATCCGCAATACAGGCATTCCTCGAGGCGGCTAGGAGGTTGGGTTTTGCGGGTGTTTATGGAGCCAACAATACGCCCCTTCTGCTCCCTTTTTACCCATCCTACCAAACCTCAATTGTATTCTCTTAGGATTTTACTTCGCTGACCATGTGCCTTTGACACGGCTGCAGCTGTCGTTACCACTTTCCAGAGTCGCTCTACGATAGCAAAATGCAGATATAAGGATTTATACGGTAACTTTTCAGAGAAGGAAGATGATCGTGCGTGTTACCCGAACAAGTGACATTTGGGGAAATTTCGAATTTTCCACAGAAAATTGTCCCTTTTGCATCGATGCACAAACCTTGTTCGGATTAAGACCCAATTAGATCGTCCTATTCAAATTCCTCTCTTTAAACTGTCAGCTCTTCGTAGATCGTCTTATACGGTGCATTTTGTTCTCGTTTTATGCGACACGTAAATGGCAGCACCTTATTTCCATAACCCGCGTGCTCGATACGTACCATGTATCTCTGAATTAATATTATTATCTTATGGAACGAAATGTCTACAAAATTGCGGCAGGCGTACAAAGAATACATAAGCAGCATATAGTAGTAAATAAGTTGGAATATAAGAGAAAATAGTTTCGGTCGAAGCGAAATCGTCGCTCTACGTCATTCTTAGATTCTGTTGCACAGTACCTAATTCTCCATAACTTCTCAATCCTGACACAATTTCGCTCGTTTGTTCGTTTCAAATTCGCGGAGAATACTTCAAAGGAACGAAACAGTATATAATCGATAAAATAACGAATGCGAACCGTGTAATAAATCGTGTAAAAAGAGAGGATCGTCCCACTTATACTTTAAATAAATCACATTACCATAATCCGATTGTAATATATCCTCAATGAGGTAACCGTGATTTACCTAAGCGAGTAAAGAAACAGCGAAGCAAAGAAAAGAGGAACAGAGACGAAGCTGAGGTCCCTTTGGCTGACAAAGGCTATCAACAACGAGGCCCATCCATATATTTACTCGTTGAGACCGCGCCTCCTTTATCTCGTTCGGTGCTTGCACGGTCATCGTCGCAAATTTCAGCCATTTATCCGGCCCGTTCCGAGGACAACGAGAGGGAGCGAGGCAAGCGTACTAGTCGCGCGACGGTGCACGACAGTTTCCCCGATTTCGAGGCTAACAGAGATGATTCGTTCCGGCTGTAATGCGTTTATGGCACCGTGTCTGGCTGTCCCGCGTCCGTCACGCTTCCATCCCGTGTTACACGACCCGCTGGACGTGCTAAGGAGACCTAAAGACTCTGTTTTGTGCGACAGGGACCCCTGCAGCAGGGACGGACTCTGCTCGACGAGCCGTCACCCACGTTTCGTACATCATCGCACGTAGCGTTTTTCTTCAAAGAGCGCGTCCAAAGATTTTCGACTCGAGTTTCACTTTCCTTTCTTCTTTTCTTCATTTTATTCTTTTTCTTCCCCCCCCCTTTTTCCTTTAGACTCTGCAACGCTAATTATATGCGTAATATAGCGATAACACGATGTAATCCCAAAATGCGGTACGACGACGCGATCGACCGTCGACTGTCGGCGATCGGCACGCTGACCGTAACAGGAGCAACGAAGGGCCAAATCTACGTGGAAATTTTGGAAATACTCGCGTCGCGCCAGACTTTAGTCCAACTCTATGGATATTTAACAACGTGCGTCTGCGAAGCGATCGAGCTGCGATGGAAAGCTGACGACAGTCGATTGCAAATTATCGAATTGTCGAATTATCGAATTGTCGAATTATCGAATTATCGAATTATCAAACGATCAAGGTTGCGCGACGTCTACGTTCGTCCCTGTTTGTTCGCCAGAGCTGAACGGCGAAAAGGAAGCCTAAAATCGCAAAGGTGGGTCGTTAACGCGACAGAATGACGTCGTGAATGTTATCATGGCGAGAGGGAAAGGCTGAAAAGTCAATCGAGAAACGAAATGATTGCAGGGAGGGCGAAAGAAAGAGACAGCCAGGTCGATACGGAGCGTAGAAAGTTTCGATCGGAGGATCGAGAGGATGGATAAAGTCGGCGGTGCCCTCTCCGCGTATAACCACGGATTGCCGGGGTTCTTTATGGGCAATCTATGGTGATGGAGATGATAGGCAAGCAGATATACGTAAACCTGATTCTGGAGGATCTTCCGCGACCCTACTGGAAGCGAGTACGCGGCTGGAAGCGCCGGGAGAACCGCCTCGATTCCCCAATAGTTTAACTTACGGCCGGATTTACTGGCGGAGATAGGAGAACCCTCGCGTATTGGCTGATAGACCCGCGACACCTACGCTCTCACGGATCCTCAGCGATCCTCAAACTCGCCCAGATTTTCCGCCATCGTCCCTCATCCAGTTTCACTCCGCACGAGCGTGGCTTAATCACGTAGCCACCTGTAATGGCGAACGTATAGACGAGGGTGTAGCTCAATCCTTAATTACCGGTCCAAGCGAAAAACCAAAGTGCAACGATGTGTCTTGGAATTATACGCTGCACAATATATATAACAAGCAACGTAACCAACGATTCCGTGGAATAATGTGTCCAACAATTTTTGACGAATAATATAACGAGTAACTGATAGCCTATGTACCTTGTTTACAACCTCATCACTGAGAAAATTGGTACGGGGAAGAGGAATGTTTTATTTTGCGACGTAATTAGAGTAGAATGACCACCTAGTGGTAAGCACAGACGAATTCGACGTTACCGCGTGTCAACGATCGCGAGGAATAAAATTCTTCGTTTATCCCCTGTCGAGAGAACCAAACGCCCGTTTAATCCCTGATCTCTAATCGATCTTGGCCGAGTTGTACAGAGAATATCGTTGAAAAAGGTCTCCGCCAAACGTCTGCCGTTGTCAGACGTCGCGAACGTTCGTCGAATCGCAAATCTGTAAAGTGGAAGGAACCGGGGCGGATTGCTTAAAAAATACCGAAAGGCCGAAATGTAGACGCGAAACCTTGCGCAGTTCCCATTCCTTCTCTCGCACGACGACGATTAAAGGCTAGCGTCGATTAAATTACAAGCCCGTCTTCTTGCAGGCGAATCGGTGGTTTCGACTTGTCTCTAGCCGCGCAATTTCTGCGACGACCAGGAAAGAGATATATCTCTGTGGGAACGTGCTCGTACAGGACGCGTCGGATGCAGCGAACAGGAAGCACTTGGGACGCGCAGGAAGCACCCCTGCTTCAGCGATAGAAGCGAGCCGAAAGAGAATAGAGGCGGAGAGGAGCCGGGCAGGGAGGAGAGTACGTGTATACGTACATCGTTGGGAGACGGAGGCAGGGAGGCAGAGAGGCAGAGAGGCAGAGAGACAGAGAGAGACAGAGCGGGGGGAGGGGAAGGAGAAACGGGCGCGGAAAAACGGGGGAAAAAGAGCAAAGAGAGGGCGAAGGGATGAAGCTTGGTCTCATCTTGCCTCCACAAAGCGGCGCCGCATCAGATAGCATTTGTTTTAAATATATGGATCGGAGGGTGTGGGCGGTCGCGCGCGCTATGCCACCGAAGAAAAGAGAAAGGGGCAAGACCGAGGGATACGATACTCTGTGTGTATCCTGCGCGAAAACCGGCCCACGCTTTTATCGCCAGCCAAGTGGGACGAAGAGAGAACCAACAACCCCGTTATACGACACAACTCGTTTCCTCGGTATTCCCTAGTTTCAGGAGCCAATACTCTACACACGACCAAACCCTCTCTCCTCTTGGATACAGCAGAACGAGTCTCTTCTCCATCCCCAGCCTTCTCTCTAACCTCCCTGCGGCCAGATATCGGCTTCCCAATAAGCTAACCGGCGCGGAGCACTCGGTTACCAGCGGTATCCCTGTCCTGGTTTCCTTCCAGAATCGCTTCCAACCGTCCAACGCCATCCTTCGTCTGGCCTTACCCTTACACGACACTTTACGTACCAAGCTTTTTCCGAGAAATTATAACACGGCTACTTGGACCAATGCGTTTCGCCCGGATTCTTCGGGTTCTTCCTCGGTTTCGGAGAAAAGAAGCACTCGTCGATTTCGACCAGCAGTAGACTGCGGATTTCTCTGCACTCGCAGCAATGCTTAAATCGCCAACATGTGCAAAATGTACGAAATGTCCAAGGTATGGTATACTTGTTGTAATATTCAGCGGATGAAATACATTTCTAGTCGGACTCTATTCGTTCAATTAGCTTTAGAAAAATACCACTTTACACAGAGATCTGCGGCGTTCTGCCGACGACACTGCGAACGTCCGTGTAATTTGATGCGTCTATGAATACAATTAAAAGATGGAAATCTGCGTAGAGATTGGACTGGACTCGGCTAATATTGTAATCAATACTATGCTTTAGATACTCTTTTTATTTTTTACCATTGCCTCAGTCTGTTGGTTTTTAAAGCTTTGAATTTTTCATACATGCATATACATCAGTGGGTTATACTGTTGAGCAGCGGATGACGAAATGGGCGTAGGCTGTACGGATAGTTTGGTAGAAATTTTCAACAGAGAGATAAACTACTCGCCGCAAATAACGGGGTATTTATGCTCGTTGCAAAATTCTAACTAGTTCCAGTGTTGTCGTGTACATCGGGTCAAAGGGTTAATCAGGTATGGGACAAATATTTGGATTTTTTGATGGATTTTAATACATCCCTAGTAACGGTATCCCTATACAGTGCCAACAGTGTCCCGTATAATTTATGGTTGACAATAAACCTTAGTTTCCCAAGCTTTCGAGGTACGAGTTTTGCTCGAACAACCACATTTGCTTTTCTTCCAACGGAGATCGAAAAGCCTCAAGTATCGCAAATCGAACGACAACACCCTCGGCGATCGGACAAGTACGCCGATTTGTAGGCCATTTTTCTTGGCCCTCAAAAACTCGGATGAAGTTTCCAAGCTTCCTTGGAAGCTATAAAACTCCGAGGGGCTCGCAACTACTTATAGTATACAATGAGTCCAACAATGGAGCCCGTTTCACACAGAGAGGCGACCACTTCCCGCGCCTGTCCAAAGATCTTCCGGCATCTATCCATAAACGCATCATGGTTGCCACGGGCAAATTACCAGACTTTTTCGAAAATGGTTACCGACGGTATAGATGGGCCGACCCCGAGTGCGCAAAACATAATCGATCGCGACGACGTCCATGAATGATCCTAACCGCGGGAAACCTTTCGATCTTCCGCGAGATGTTTCCCAGAGTTTGACAAATTGCGCTCGAAGCGAACAACGCGAAGATCAGAATAAGAAAAGCTTTATAAGAAAACTGCGAACCGCGAAATCGGTCAAACTTTCTCGACTCTGACTCCTCTCATTTATTTACTCGTTTCGGTTAATTATTCCTACATCCGTGCGAGACATCTATGCCGACTGATTCTGGCATCTGCCGTGGTCACGTTTCTTCCATCTTCCAACTATTTGGTTCCAAGACGTTCAGACGCTACTACCGTCTTCCGCATGTTCGAGAGTTTGACAAATGACGCTCAAAGAACCAGAAGAAAATGACGATATCCGGAGAAGAGCGTGATAAAAATAAGAAAATGACGAATCTCGGAGCCGATAAAATCACTTGTTGGTAAAATCGAATGCCTAAATCGTACCTTCAACTTCGTCATAAGCAACAAGCATTTCGTAGGAAGGGAATTTGCAAGCGGTATTTCGATTGGGAACATCGGGCGATTGCGACGCGTCGCCGACCGTAGCACGCGCGCAGCCCGATTTATCAGCAGCAAGAAGTTCGTATCGGCAAAAAGGTTCCAACTTAATTTGCCGGTGTGTGAAAAAAATTCTGCCCGGCACAGATTTCGCGCGAGAAAGCATTCCTCCGTGGCCGATCGGCCGACAAAGAGGAAACGCGCGAGTCGCCAGGATCGCGCGCGCTGCTATCAGACGGAAAAAAGAGGAACAGAGGTGGCAGGGAACGGGGGCGGGAGAGGGAGAGGGAGAGGGAGAGGGAGAGGGAGAGAGCGGGCCAAGTGAGAAAACGAGAAAGAGAGGCACTTGTAGGGGTCAGAGGTCGCTCGAATTTCACACGTGGATTAACTCTCCGTCGAGTGGAGTGTACTCCACCTCCTTGTCCAACTTGCTCTCGTTCCTTGCTCTCGTGCGCTCGTTTTCACCCGCGCGCGCCCGACAGGCCTTGCTACACGAATTCCGAGATCCACCCTGTGCAGCCGCTAATGAACGTCCGCGCGGCCTGCGACATAACCCCTGACACCCCTTCCCACCCCCACACAGCCCATCGATACGGTACACGGTACAAGGGAGTGCATGACAACGAGGCACCTGGACGATCAAGTCCAGAACGCCAGAACGTTGTGCAAAGGGGCGGTGAAAAGAGGGGGTGGTGCAGGGGGGTTGGTAGACGGATACTGCCGCGCGCGCTGCTGATCGTATTAAATCTCCTTCGACCTGAGCTTTTCACCCTCGTGCCTCTCTGCTAACTGCGTCCATCGATCTCGTAATTCGAGCTGACTTCAAATAAAACCGTCAGTCAAGTATTACCGCCTGGCTACCACCTCCCGCTACGGCGTCCAAGAAGATTGTTCGATAGGGGACGACGCGGTTCTGACACCGTGCAAAACACCGATACCCACCTATCGACCCGATCGTTCTTCGCTCCGACAGATTCGATTTCTAGGCTAATTGCCTCCCCATTCGGATCTCGACGGATCTGTCGGTCATTTTTTTCTTCTCCGTCCTCTTCTTCTCCCTTTCCTTCCTTTCTTTGGGCAAGCGTTTCCAACGCTTTGCGAACTCGTAGGAATGGACGATCGAAGAATTTACGCGCAACTTGGATGCCTTGTAGAGTCGATCGTACGTTCGATTTTTGGCGTTTTTGACGAGATTCTGCCCGAAGCAGTTGCTAAGTAATCGAACGAGCGAGATAGGTAGTTGCGAGATAGGTAGTTGCGAGATAGGTAGTTGCGAGATAGGTAGTTGCGAGTTGTCGTTATTTCCCTGTTCTTCGTCGCAGCGTAGAGTTTCGAAACACGTCTTCTGTTCTTTAAAGCGCTAGAACGCCGCTTGAATTTTTATGCCGAGCGATGCAATTACAAATTACATCGTGTCGTTCATAATCTTCGGTATAGCTTACTCACATTCCTTTGTCTACACGGAGGAACAAGCGGCAGCGATCTGCGCGACTCTCCTTGCCGTCTGTCCACGACGGTGGGAAAACAAAATTCAACAAGGCAAATTGGTTAAAAGGCAATCAACGCAACGTACGCCTCTAATGGACTAGAGTATCGATTCGCTCGTAAAGAAAGACTAGAATAGCCGAAAGAAAAAAGATAGAAAAACTGAGAGCTTGCGACGAGTACCAATCTCTGAATTCCTAAAACCGAGGATGCCGATAGAAAACGAGCGTTTCCACGATTGCGTAATATCGTTTTCCTTTTCTTTACTCTTCCCTGGGAAACTGGTTATACCAGACCTGACTCGCAAGCTTGCCCATTCTTCGTAAACTGAAATTTTACGAGTCGACCGATATTTGTAGTTGGGGGTGGTCAGGAAACTGGACTACCGTGCGGTGTTTCTCCGTTGAATTGCCTCTAAAGGCACCGATCCTGCGTAGAAAAGGATCGCTGGATTCGGAAACGTCTCTTCTTGAAACGGTACTTGGCTACCGTCGAATGTCTCTCAAACTGTAAACAGCCAATTCGCATTCTATTTGCATTCGGCTCGGCCCGTTGTTCGTCGATAATGTTTTCGTTGTGACCTTACGAAGACAGAAAGTGGCCCTTTGTACAATGCAAACTTGCACAATCGTAATGCAGTTTCGTCGGTGAAGCAGTAGCAGTAATCCTAACCGCCATAAAAGAGAAAATTGTGACCAGCATTGTTTTACTCTGATTTATAGACTAGTGATTTAAGAATTCTGCTTAATCAGCGCAACAGAATCTAGTTATTGTTCTTATTTCGTTTCTACTTGTACGCAAAGGCGAGTACGGTAACTTTTATTGGTGTGGTATTCCATGAGTTACTATGCTCCGGTAAGTCGCATCTAGGAGTTTGAGGAATCGTAGAGTAATCTTGTCGGAACATTTGTATCTTTCAAGTCCAAGGATACGATCGACGAATGAAAATTCAGCTCATACAACTGTCCAGGTCTCGCTGTAAAGGATATAACAACGTCTTTTGAGGCGTTCAAATGTGCCAAATATAAAACGTCCAGTATTTTCTCAACTAGAGACTGAGAGACTGAGAAACTGGGAAAGGTACGGTTTAATCCCAAGAACCGAGGTAATTTTTACGATGTGGGATCAACCAGCTATGCGGAATGTGGGTTTCGAGATACAGTACAGGGATAAGATTTTTATTTGACTACTCGTCAAACGCAGTTGACTGGTCGATCGACAGCCTACTGCATAATAACGCAACTATAAATGGATAACTGTAAATGGATAACTGTAAATGGATCGCTATAAATTCTAGTACACTATATTATACGAGTACACACCTCGACGAAAATGTTAATCATGATTTTCCAAATTCCCGACTTGTGTCGGAAAAATTGTAGTAATCCAATCTCATTTTCCTTCGAGTCATCGAGTTACCTTGTGACATGGTACGCTTTGCTGCATAAGCGTTAAATACCTCGTTGCAAGTGTCGAAGAACGTGCAAATATGTACAACTTTTCCGATATGCAGCTCAAATTTCGACGCAAGAGGGATCTCTAGCCAAGCAGCATCTCTACGTTCCTGGACGTGAAACAGACAAGGCGACAATAAAGAGTTGTCGAGGTCTTGAAGGGGTGCCAATTGGGCTAATAATAGACCAATAGAGTTGTTTCGTTAACTAGAGGAGGCTGTTTCAAAACTACCCTTGCCTTCCATCTTTCGCAAATGGCACGCAACCCGTGAAAATTATTAGTCCCTGTAAATTATTTAGTTCCGCGGACCCGATGGTTTGGACTCGCTTAAAGGGGCAAGGGTCCAACCAATTGTGCAAGCAACGACAGCTTCGCGAAAATTTACAATCAAGTGGCGCACAATTCGTTCGACCACCGGCCCTTCCCACATGCACGTAATTTTCGTCCGCGCATCCATCCAAAGAAGGCGTATTTCACGAATTCTCCCTACACCTTTTCTCAACGAAACGTCTCGACGATTTTTCGCTGCTCACGGGCAAAGTCCACAGCGAAGATGTGAAAAAGTTCGTTCCCTCTAGCGGTTCTTTCGACGGAAAAAATCTCCACGGTTTCGTCAAAAATCCTCCAGGACAAAAATTTACAGTTTCCATCGCGCACCATGGAGAAAAAAACAACGGTTTTTCTGCGTAGCAGATTTTTTCCCACCTTTTCCACCTCTTCCTTCCGGATCTTATTCCTCAACCTACAATTTTTACCGTTTCCTCTGCAAAGGGATTTTTATCCGAGACAGGTACAGGTACTGGAATTTTGTAAAATAGCGGAAAGCCACGTTTTACGATAGCGTAGCGGTGCTTTGTGAATTTATGCCAAGTTTCGCCCCTTCCTACGCGTTCTTCGCTCTTAAGTGTTATACAGTACTTACGGGACTTTCGGTAGGCCTCATCGCGCCCGTTTCTTTTACCGCTTCCTCGACAGCTTCTTTGTCGTTTCTCGCCCCGTTCCCCAAGTTTAGATCAACTTTACTGCAGCGGAAAGGCTTAGCGGTAAAAGAGTCAACTCGATGGCATCTTTTGCGAAAGGGTGCACCCAAGTCACTTTTATGATTTCTAGAGAAAAGGGCTGAAAACTCGAGGTACCGTTTTTTTTCTTTTTTTCTTTTTTTCTCTTTTTTATTATTCCTCTTTTTTTCAACTCGGTGCATGTGGGTCAGTCTGGGTATCCGTTATGCCAACTTCCAACGTTTCTACCGCTTTGCACGCTGTGTTCTCGACGATTCAGGTACCGGATGTTTTAGACTATCGTTTTAGGGTTATTGGCGATCGATCTGTCTCTCGGAAATCACTCGGAAAGGAACGTTGCTTTTTCCGACTCTGGGACGCGCACATTTTCTCAACGAGACGAAGAAAGTTTCAGCTAGGAGAAGGATACGAGAAGCCCGAAGCAATTGGAAAGAGGAAATCCACGCCCGAAGAACGCATGAAATATTTTCATTGGAGCGACGCGTGGGAAGCTGTAAAGAAACGGGAAGCTCGTTCGAGAAATTTCTAATGGACGTAGAATCGAGGAAATGTTGCTCGAAGCGATAAGATGCTAGATGCGGTCGTCGTTTCCAGGAAATAACCTACGCGAATAATTTGCCGCGATACGCAATATATACGCAAAATAACCTACCCTTATTCACATTGCGATACGAGACTTTAGAAATATTCCGGTTGATACTAGAACACTGACCGCAATCTCTTCCTAAGTACATCCGTTTCATTCTATCGGAGTAGATCTTTTACGAAATGTTCTTTTCTCGCTGAAATCTATTTACATAGATTATAGTTATAATTCGTTTTACTTGCGACGTCAAAGGGTATCGAAGATATCAAAAATATCATAAAACACAAACGATTAGAGGAAACTTTCACACCGATAAAAAAAGGCCGTCTCCAAGTTATTCATCCTAATGGATGGTATAAATTCATCCCCTTAAATAAAATAATAAAATATACCTGTACCTTAAACACGGAGCACGGAGTAACGCGTTCACGAAACAATGTTTCGTGCTAAAAGTAAAATCGCTGGCAATTACAAGAAATAACGAGGGGAACAAGAAGATAGCATAAAGGAGCCAGAGCCCCTGAAACTGTAATGGAAAAACTCTCTTTACGAGCGGGACGAAGAAAAAAGAAAAAAGTCAGAAAGTTTTCTTAGACGGAAATGACCCAGTTTCGTTTAACGGTATCGGGCACTATGGTCGATTTTTGTGCTCTCACAAGGTCGACGGCGGTGCAAAACGGCGAATGGCAGAAATAGCAAACGAAAACACACAACACAAAAAAGCGGGATACCGTTTCCTGTATTTTTACATCACGGGTTCAGCTAACAGACGTTTGTTTTTAATAACGGTGTCGTATATTTTAATAGGCCTGGTCTTTTTTTACTTCGTACCTTGGGAAACGTTTTACGCGTTTAGGTCTCCGACAGGGCCCATCCGCACTAATTTTTGACCAAAACAGGGCAGTTTTTTGGCCTCGGTAGCCTCGAATCTGGACCATTTTTTCACGACCAGCCGTAAAGAAATAAACCCAAAGAAATTTGTTTTTCTTTTTTTTGGTTTTTTTGATTTACAAGTGAACTGTTTTCTAAAGGAAATACCGCTGCTGCGAACATTTTCTCAACGTCGGTCGTTTTGCTGCGTCAAAAGTGTACGAAGATTTAGTCCAAGTTCGAAAAGAAACGAAAAAATTCAGGTTACGATGATGAATATTTAAGGGACACGTTTTTAGGGCGAATATATCATCTTTATCTGTGAAAATTGACGGGACAATGAAGGTCCTTGAGGCGACCTACGGCGACGCTAATCAAATAATCTCCTCTAATAGGCAGTTTAGAATGCGCGACGTGTCCCGAGACGTCAGCTGCTAGAGCAGATCCTTTCCCGAGAAAGATCCAAGAAATCGGTGGGTGAACGCACGCATTTGGGCACTGGGAAACGATCATGTCTTTTCTTTTTTTTCTTTTTTTGTTTTTTTTTTTTTTTTTGTTTATACAGAACCGATGTGCAAGAAAAGGGAAATTTATTAGATGATACTGCGAAAAAGTCTTCCATTAATCATTTTTCTCGACGTCGATTGCCCCGCTTCCAATGTTACACCCCATTATAGAATCAATGAAAAATTGATCAGCAGATATCAATCGTTTTATTCCGCTTAAAAACTACCAAATCCCGCAATGCTCGTCGCGGAGTGTCAAACGAAAGAAACGTTCATCACTACCCAAATATTACAAGCGATTGCTTCACGCGCCATTTTCCCGACATCCATCATTTTGCTTCATCTTAACACTGTCAATCTCCCAAGCACCAACCCCGTCGCATCTTATCACGGCACGTGATAAAACGGAGGAGAAATTAATTATCAAAAATTCCAAAAAATCGCTGCCTCGACCGCCGACTGCTTCGCTTGAACTTAAATACTGTCAAACCGTCAAACGCCAACTACTACATCGTGCAACGCTCTGAAATTCCCTTCTCGAGGCCTCCAACAACAGCAGAGCAACGACAACCAGTTTTGCCTCTTGTCGCTCGAACCAATATACCAAAGACGGAAGTAGAGAGGAACACGAAGCAGAAATCTGAGCAACGGAATCAACGAAGAGAGCGTGGTTAGGTGGAAAGCGTCGAAATCCCGGCAGCCTCGTATCATCCCCGCTAGAAAGGAAATACACCACAATGAACGTTTTAAAGTAAACCATGCGACGCACGCAACCCTTTCTCTCTCCCTCGCCTATGCTCGCCGTCCTGTTTCCTCTGTCAGTAACTGCTCTCTCCGGCCAAAGCCAGACCACCACCATCCAAATTCAAACATGCCGCCCCCTGGCCGCCCCCTGGCCGCCCCCTGGCCGCGCCCGCGTCGCTTCGCGTTCTTCTACACACGCAGAGGATTGCTCGCGCGCAATACACGCGCGGATCCGCCGGCTGGTCAACGCTCAGGACGACACTGCGTGCGTGAAAGGGCTCGTGGATGCACAAAGAGTGTGGCCAGCCGAGTGGCCGATGTGTTGGTGACTTAATTCGGTGTGAATATATGCAAGGCCTCTCGGATCCCGATCCCTGCCACCATCGGCGAGCACGTTCACGGCACACACGGCCGACCCATCGGTAGCGATGGCCTCGACGAGCTTAGAATCACCTGGTTCGCTCCATCATCCTTTTCGACGCTCCAACTATCAATTAATCAATTACTAATTAATTACTTTTCGTAGAAACGTTGCAAGCTGCGCGACACTTTCAGGCATTCGAGTCCGACTTTGCACAAGGTACGCACTGCGAATAAACGTTTGTTTCTCGATTTTAGCATTGTCTCCTGCTTTCGACACCGGAATTACCCGGCACAATTTCTGGTTTTTTTCTGGATATGATGCGAATGAACTTTTCTAAAGTATGCAGGATCATTCATGGTTAGTGGGATTAGCAGTATCAGCAAGGTTTACGGACACTAGTACGAACGCTGAAGCTGCTGTTGGATTCCATTTAGAATTTCACAAAGAAATTTTATAGATTCGCAGTAATATAGTTTCGGGGACTTGAGTTTTAGTAAACTGTACGAACGAATGCTTGTATTAATTCCATACTTGATAGGGACACACGTACACTTTAGACTTCAGGTGGGGATAAACGGTCAGTTTAGACGTTTACGACAGCAAGGGTAGGAATTCTTCGGTTATTAGGCAAGACTCCGAAAGAAGATTCTGGAGACAAGGGAGAGATTTCGCTAAAAATGCGACTTTGAAGTTACAAATAAAACAGCTATTCGAGCTCGCGGTTGATAGATAGTTGCCTCTAGAAAATGCTCCGTCTTCAATGCGACATCGTAGGGCAAAGCAACCTTTATACCACCGTAATTAGCCAGACAACAGCGTCAAACGTTCGGAATCCACTGTATCGCTACCCAAGCTGCAATCGCAGAAGAAAGTCTCAGACCCTACTCGAAACCAGAATCTGCCTCGAATTCACCAGCCGATAAGAAATTCGTGCAGCCATTGATCGAAAGCGATCGCTGAATCAGATCGCGAAAGCCTTCTGATCGAAATGCACATTTGCCCCGCCCGAACTGCGACCAAACAAGGAAACTGAAGCCTCTGCTTGAAACCACGGAATCCATGGCCCGTCAAAAATTCGTGCAGCGATTAGTGAAAAATCGGTCGTTGCGGCAACTGTCGCTGGATCAGCGATCCAGGGCTATATTTGCAAGATCAGCGAGAATTTTCCGATTAAAGTAACGGTGAAAGCGGGCGGCCACGCTCGGGGATAAATTACTTGAGCGTGGAGAGAACTCGCTAAATTACTTGAACTCGCGATACAGAGAGGATCGAACGGCCATCACTAGCGACCGGTCGGCTAATTTCAATACCTCCGCTCTCAACCAAGCCATCCCCCTGTTTCCACCGGCGTTGCTCTCCGTGTACGTACCACCACGTAGCCCTGTTGCTGGTCTGCGTGACGCCGAGCCAACGTACAGACACGGGGGTGGACATTCGGCGTTGCGTGTCGGGGGGAGGGGGGAGCGGATTGTTTCGGTCGACGCGCGTGTGCGCGCGTACAACAGCGCGGATGTATTTGACGCTGGAATATTCCCGTCACCCGCTGTCAGGCGGCGCGAGGGGGCACCACTCCGGGGAAAAAAAGAAGTTTTCTGCACAACAGGAAGCACGGTGTAGCGCGGATAAACGGATTTTTCCACTAACGACCAGAGATCACATCCTCCAATTAATGCGTCTCGACTTAACGCTCCGATACTTTTCGCCTACCTCGAGGAATTCTTCCCGACACCGTCCGCTCGAACCCGCTGAATATTTCGCTAATTAATACACTCTTTAGCCTTGGGCGCGCGTCATTCTTGGACATTTCTTGGAACATTGGGGGTGTCTTGAGGGCGCAGCAGAGCTTCGAACAATAGCAATTGCTGTACGGTGCATGCACGTTGTTTGGGGGAATGGACCTTAGAAAGGAAGAGACGTGCGTTTCCAAGGAATTCGAAGCTGGGGAAACGAATAAAGTGTGTACACGATACGCGAATTCTTGGAAAATTCTTGAAGCGTTCGATGTGACGTCTCGAGGAGAGAACAATTTCAGAGAACAAGAATCGTCGCGTGGTACATACACACACGCTGATAGACGTACTGACCGAAAGGATTGGGAAATGGTGCTATTGCAACTAAGCAACCAGAAGTAAGACCCTATGGACTTGATACGAATCTTCTAGACCCGTCATACATTTGGATGTATGTATGCCTTGAAAAAGACAGGGTTAAAGCAATCTTTGTTCGTAACTTGAAAAATAAAGAAATACGAGTTTCGCGACGAACCAATTGACGAATTCGCCGACGAGCGAGTGTGAAAACGTTTTCCGACGAGAGAACCGAATGAAGAGAATACGACGAGAATGATAATAAAAATCGCGGTGCGGTAGAAGGGACGCGAGCGAAGAACACCGTATCTGAAAACACCGTCTACGAGAAGACAGCAAGACAGGGAGGCAGTAACTTCCCAATTCGCCGCTAAAGTATTAGCAATTTTTTCCTTGCGGGACGCACGGCAGGCGCTGAGAAAATTAGGGTTGCTGCACTGGTATGAGAGCTAGATCCGGCTGATGAAAGGGTGTAGCGGGGTGTGTAGCCGTGAGGGCAATCGTGAATCAAAATTAGCCGCTCTTGTAGAGGAGGGTAAGGGAGAAGAGCGAGGCAGAGAGAGAGAGAGAGAGTGTCGAAGGTTCGCGAGAGGTCGAAGGGTGCTGGCGTAGAGTTTCCAGTTCATGGTAGAACGACCTCACCCCCTTTGACCCTGTTTCCACGTCGTCGCATTCCCGTCTTTCCTACGTCCAGCCCGAAATTACAGGCTGCAAGGCGCTGTAAATCCCGATGCATCGATAGGAAATGGACCCCCGTCTAGGAAACGATGCATAGAGCTTAATTACGTCCCTCTTCCCGTTTTTACAAGTCCACCTGTGCTCCCCATCGTCGCGCGAATTAGCCAGCCTCGGGTTTGTCAGCCGTTGGCAAATACACCGGTCGAAAGAAGCAGAGGACACTTTTATGCGACAGAATAACCGGCATCGATTCGTAAAACGCTGCAAAGTGTGCAACGCGCAAAAGAACGCATATAATACGTAAGCGTATATGAAACGTCCAGAGCAAAGTGCTGGTTGCGATGTTCAGAGAATATTTCGTCCTATTTCGTTCCATTTCGTTCCATTTCGTTCCATTTCGTTCCATTTCGTTCCATTTCGTTCCATTTCGTTCCATTTCTTCGACGGTACGCACTAATCACGGCTAGACCACGGAGTTTTGTGCCTTTGTAGGAAATTAAAAAATAAGAAAATAATTCCGACGATGCAGGCAATGTACAAAGACGCGAAACAACGCCTAGAGCGGAGCAGTCGTTGCAACAAGCGAATCTACATTCGGGTCTTTTGTTCCTTCGATTATTTCCAGGATTAAAGGACGAATTTCCGCAAATATGCTTATTTACGTTCTTCCAACTGTCAAACGGCAATCGCCCCGTTCCGTCAATAATTTTCTACCGCCTCGTGAAAGAAACGCCGAAACGCAACAAACATCCTCTACAAAACTGCCACCGATACCAGAGAAAGCAACAAACAAGCAAAGACTCTTTTCGCTAGTCAACCCGATAATTCCATTTTAGCTTTCAGCCTGGATCGGAATTAAAGGAAAGCCTGAAAACGGAAATAAAATCCTTTCCTAGCCGTTCGTAGCCGTAGCTCGGCGCTGTTTCAACAATCACGCACAATCACGGCCGGCATTATAAAACTGTCCCCGAGGGAATTCTCGTTGCTCGCTAGAGAGAGGGTAGGGAAAGAGTGTGGTCGATCGAGAGAGGGTTGGTCGGATATGGAGAGACTCTGTTGGAGATTTCGCCATCTCCAAGGGGTCGGAAATATCCCTACGTGAGTTCAACGTCACGCCGGGCCTCGTATGGCTATCGCGCGCAACTCCAAGGGGTGCAATGGCTTCGAGGCAAGTTGGAGAGCAAGGGGAGGGCAAACTGGACGGCACGTATCTTTACGGGTCATAAAGGTTGGCCCTCGTTACGGAGGAAGCTGTACCACACCCGTGGCCACCAAGGCACCGCACCGCGAACCCTCTTTGTCGCCTTTAATCCCCCCTGCCCCTTCCCTCTTTCGACTTACGCTCCCTCTCAAAAGTCCTAGGATACAGTCCATTCATTTTTAACAAAATTTGCATACTCCATGTAAATCATGAGCTTTGACGTAGCGATAGAATTATCAGGACGGTCAAAGTAACAAATTCGTATCTTTTCACAGATGCTCGTTAGTCTTGCAACCATTTGCTTTTTTGCTTCGCAACGATGTATTTTTTTACGTTTGTCGATTGTTTGCGAAATATGCGAATCAAAGTTGGAGTTTCTTATAAAGTTCTTCCTACTCCTTACGCTGCAATTTCTTTGATTTTTTGAGTTTTTGAGTTTTACGCTTTAGTTGTCGGCACTACTAGTACCCAATTAAATACAATTTCTAACAAACCTGATAATACACTAGCAACATATCGTTGCATACAACATCACAGGATTTATAGCATTTATACAACTAACTCCGAGAGTACTTTGATACGACTACGAAAATTTAATACTGTAAACACGAAATGTAGAAAACTAGTAGACGAGTGCTTCGTTTGAAGATGAGGGTAGCGCAAATATTTCTTTGTAGCCGTGAGCTTTGTTTTTCTGCAAGTTGGATAAATTGTCGCGCCACAATTCATCTTTTAATCCGTTACAGTTTTCTAGCAAATATAGAAACTTTTATAGAGGCTTTTGAGAGAAGGCGCGTCTTTGTCGTCCTATCCCTCGATGGAAATCACAGGCAGACAATTTACCTATAGACCGACCCACGCAAACCTACAGTAAAGACAGCGCGAGGTTCGAAAGCAATATAAGCTTCGAAAGCGATACAAGCTTCGAAAGCGATACAAGCTTCGAAAGCGATACAAGCTTCGAAAGCGATACAAGCTTCGAAAGCGATACAAGCTTCGAAAGCGATACAAGCTTCGAAAAATGGAGATGTTGGATAAGTATGTTGATGCGCTTGTACAAAGAACGACGCAACTCGAGCACCGTGTTTTAGAAACTGGACGCTCTGTATTTATACAGGCGACGCTCGTCTATCATCGGCTCGAGCATCGATGGCAGCCGGCTTCTACTCACCCATTTGTCGCAAATTTTTTTTAGAGTAAAAGCATTCTTCAAAGAAGGAACTTTTACATCGTTTCTTGACAAAATGATTACGTTTCGAAACTGCGTGCAACACGCTGATTACAGATCTGAATACGTATTCGCACACTAGCTGACAAAGACGCAGTTAAATGTACTACAAAGGAACACGCGTATCTTAAATCACTGTTTCGATTCTCAGTACACGCGACAACCTTCCACGCAAATCGATCTCGTGGCCGTACCACGACACTTCCATCGACGGTACTTTTACCTTACACCTTGCACCTTATGCCTTACACCTTATACCTTACACCTTATGCCGGTAAGACATGGAACACAAAGATCGCTAAAATTTCCAAATTGATACAAAGACTCTATTTTATATCGCTAAAGGTTTACATGCTAAAGGACGAACAAGAGAGTGGACAAATGTAAAATCAAAATGTAAGTTCAAGTTAATTGCAACGATAAAAGGATAACGACACTTGCATAATGTAGCAACTTTGCTACTAATATCTAACCGGGAACATTTCATTCTCCCCTTAACGAGACAGGTAAAGTGGGCCTCCTCATGGCCACAGGGTAATGAAGATGTCACGCTACGGCTGTCGTCCGTGCGGCATGGGGCCCATTGGTCCCGTGGCAAACCACGGGGGGTGCGCGTAAACGATGTCACGGACGTCATTGTGCTCTCGACGGAGCCGATCCCCCGTGGAATCGAAAGAGAAACTCCGATCTTTCACCGAGTCGACTTTAAATAGGCCGGATATATAATTGGGCCCCGGACCATTCGCCAGATTTCATCCCGCGGTACCCCCCATAATGCCCATCGAGTGCTCGTACGATGAAAAAGGGACAGAGGACAAAGACACGCGTGACTGCTGGAATCTCTTGGCACCAGTCTTTGAGGATTCATACAAGAGTATGGTACCACCACTGTGCAGGATATAAAAGTACTATGCTTCGTCGAATCGAGATTGCAATTTTTCCAAATGATCGTTACAATCGTCTTGTAAAAGCATCCTACGGACCTCTCGTCGTTATGGTTGTAATTATCTGTAGGATTGCGTTATACGATTATATTTACGCAAACTGTGACTGTTGCGATCGTAATTGCGATTGTTGCACATTTCTTTGCGATACGAGTACTTTTACGAAAGGCATGTCGCGCCAACTATCGGATTTGTGTCGCAGCGCACACGTGCGAATGTTATTTGTCAAAGTTCATGTTTTTATGAATACGATCGAAGAGTTTGTCGCCCGAATAAAAATTAATTCTACCTATTGAATACTACGCTGTGACGCGATCTCATCGATTTCGAACATTTTGTATATTTTCCTATAGCGTATGCATTCTCCAAAGTTTCCCAACCTGCAAATTTCCCACAAATGTTTGCACCATTTGTAGTGATTTTTACACCGCGCGGATTATTTTCATACGAGTTTGTGGCCAGAGAATCATCGTGAAATGTTAACCGCATTGGAAACTGAACAACAACTCTTATCAAACCGTATAGGCTAATCGCGTGTAATACTCATCGAGGCAGCCAAATACGACAACGACAATACGATATTTACTTTGTACCTATACTTACGTACCGACTGCTAAAGCCAAAATTCAGTCGACAGTCGAAAGCTTCCCTTCCTAAAATGCAGCGTGAAAAACGTTCCACATATACACGAGAACCTGGAGCTATGGAGTGCCAAAATATTGAGAGGCGCTCCGCTCCGTCTAGTTTGTCTAGCACACGCACCAAGGAGGACGCAGAAAGGTCCAACGCGATAAACGGCTAACCTCATTTTTCATGTGGCCCATAAAAATCGTCTTGCGTGTGTTGGCCGATGAATGAGATCCCCGAAACCTTTCCAGTCGGGCCTGGTCCACGAACAACAAGATCCCCGAAAAGTTCGCCATTGGCGAGCGCAGGAGCGTGACATTATATTTATGTTGTCACCCTGCGTGTCAACGCCGTGGCTACCAGAGCCAAACTCGTGAGAGTGAGACGTAAAAGGGACCAAGGGTGGAAAAAAAAGCATAGATGGGGGGCCTGACACTGGGCCCTGTCTACAAACACCGCGTCCTGATCGCTACTCACTGCCAGGACAATGGACGATCCTTTCGCGTTACCTGTTTACCAAAGCCAGTCATCGTAAAACCATCGAATCGAATCACGAAGAAAGCGACCGCCGCGTTCCCAAACGTCTCTTTCTGGCTCTTTCTGGCTCTTTGCGACGATGGGGCTTTTTTAACCGACACTGCGCCATATTCCCAAACACGTTGCAGTTTGGCTCGTAGGCCTCGGCCATTTTACTTACTTTACTATACAAGTTATCGTGGAATTTTTATCGTAAGAATTTCATTCTGCGAATCGAATTCCAAGCAGTTGGCCGAAACAGCCAGCTGGCGAAATGTTCGAACTCGCTTTAAGCACGCGACTTACGTGCGATCGATCGCGAAAATTCCATTTTCCATATATCGTTGAAGTAGGCTACTGGTAACGAGCGAAAAGAAATCGAACAACGCACGTTGAGACCCGACTACGCGTGGCAAGAATACAATTACATATCGTGCAAGAGGAGAGAGCGAAAATCAGAGTCGAAAGAAGCGTACTTTGGATTCCAGTCGTTGTACAGTGATGTAAATAAACGATTATTATACCATTTCCATTTTCCAAACTGCATATATTTCATACAGCGGTGTACTAGCGTACAGTAACAAAGGTGTGACAATAAAAGTGCAGTACTAACGTAACAGCAACGACACTACTATGTAATAAATGTAATAACAGTACCGTACGATGGTATGGAAATTCAATATTTCTACGTATTCGTCTTCCCCCCACTTTTTCAGCAAATTAATCATGAATGGTCAAAGTTAGTTAATGGCCGAGTTAACTGGTCCAAAGTCGAGACGCTGAGCGACGCAAGAGTCGCAGGGGGTCTCCTTCCGGCGAGACGCGCGTGCCTCTGTTGTCGCAACTGTTCTCGAAAGAGTCTGCGAATCGTCAGCGAGGGTCGCCGACAGCATCCGGTTTCTCGATTCGTCGCCGCTCGTTTAGGCTAACCGCTGCGGATACGTCTCACAGTTCTGGTCCTTTTTAACGTTTCGACAGGTTTCGCTGATACCAAAGACTCGGCCGCCCGTCATCTGTCCACTAAAACATCTTGCAACTCTGACCGCTTTGAATCCTCAACACCAAGAGAGCAATCTCAGAATTCTTTCAAGATCGACCGAAACTCTGTGGAATTCAACCAGAGAATGTTACTGCAAGGTACGTTCGGCGATCTACTTTAATCTTAACGTAATACGACGCCAGGGTTTGCAAAAAACGGTGCGCAGTTCAAACTGACCCAACTCCGAGGCACTCTCAGTGGCAAACGCATAACACGTACAAACGAGGCGCGTGAGAAAAACTGCCGAAGCGACACGGTCCAGGTACGAATCGAGGCTTGGAAGACGCAACTGTCGGAGAGATCGTTTGTAAGAAGCTCGCAGTTTTCGAATCGAAAAGTGCTCGCGAAATCTTTGGCGTGGATTGCCCCAGACGTGTCGCGCGAGGAAAATATTTGTCGATACTTTGCACAAACAGTGCGCAACAAATGGAAACGAATTGCGAGATCGAAGCGTCGCCGGCCGTATCTTCGAATCATGGAAAAGAGAAGAAACAGCTGGAACGATGGACGAAGCGCGATAAGGAGGGAAACAGAAACAGTGGCGGAGAGTCGTAACAAAGTCGAAGCAAGACTGGTGCAAGGCCAGGGACGGCCGTGCAACAATCAATAACTGTCGTTCGTAGCAAGCATAAGTCGTACGTGCTCGTGAACGTTATACGGACGAGTAACGCGTGCCAGTTTCCATCAGGAGTGACGGTAACAGCTGTTGCACGTCCATTTCGAAAGCTTTCTCCGTGGAAACTCTGGGGGAAATTGGCGGCGCTGATCGTCGCGTAAACACAACCTAAAAGCAGTAGATCACTCGATTCCTCTTCGTACTGGTTCTAAACACGATCCCGCGGATACGTACCGTCCAACGACTCTCTCTCCCTCTCTCTCTCTATATATATACATATATACATACATATATACGTACGTATAGGTACGCGTGGAATACGTGTACCTACACGTGTACACACGTTCACACATGGACGGTTTGAAATAGAGCTGTCGATCGATTAGAACTTTTCCAGAGCATACGTGACACCCATAAAAAGCGTATCTCTTCATCCAAGGGAATTGAATTCATCCCGCCTTACTTCGTTTCGGTCAAAAGCCATTTGCATGTCTAGCTCTGGCGAAAAAAATCTGGCGAAAAAAATGCACGCCGATCTCGTTCGGGAGATATGCTGATTTTGTTGATTCCGCCGATCAGAAAACACGAATATCTCGACGATTGTTTCCTCGATCTCTTTCCCTTCTCTTTTCTGTTTTTTTTTTCCTCTTTTTTTTCTCTCTGTTTTAGAAAGTAGCTCGAAAGAGTAATAATGCAAGGCGACACGGTGCAGTGTGACAAATGTCGAGAGCTCAGATGCTATCGCGACTTCTTTCAAAGTAAGAGAAACAGAAGCAGACAGAAGCAAACAGAAGGGGTTGGTCCCTTTCCAAGCTGCAAAGACGAGTCGTGAAAAAAGCTTTATCGTCACTGGTAGTACCGCCGAATCCTTCTGGCTTTCTCCTCTCGCCTTATTCGCGCGACACCGCGTTCTCCAGCAAAGTCATTTTCATACGTACGAAACGGAGAAACGAGTGTATGAATAGATTCGTATCTAGGAGAAAGATTGCTAAATTTCATCGATCGTACGGCACGGCGTACAGCGCGGCGTACAGCGCGGCGTACAGCGCAGCGTACAGCACAGCAGCGTTTATAATGCTACTTCTCAAAGAGCAAACAGCGTGCTTACGATGTTTCGCTCGAACAAATTAGCGACGACTACACGATCATTCATATTTTTCAGGCCGGATAAGACGAGATACTCGAAACGAGAGGCTCGAAATTCGTTGGACCAACGGTTGAAAATTCATCCGAGCGAAATTCGTACCTTTTAATCCCAAAGACGTTCAGAGATGCAAAGTCCATCGTTCGTGGTGCCAAAGAGAAAATGAAGAGCTCTCTTCGAGTCCCGAGCTCGAACGTAATAGAAATATCAAAATTGCCCTTTGCTAAAAAATTCGCTCGAACGGAACGAATGGAATAGAGAGGGAGAGCGAGAGAGAGAGAGAGCGCGCGCAACACATTTTATTACAATTCACCGACAAAAGAAACAAGCAAAAAAATCTACACAGTGTGTTCCGGCTTGCGACATAATGGAAGCTTCAAAATTCGCCCGGTGACAAAGGTGGAATATACTACGTGTTATTGCAATTCGAAGACGAGGAGAGGAGCTAGAAAAACTACATAGTCACGGATTCGCCGGTAAAAAAATCGGAATTGCCGGGTCGCGTGGTGGAGGCGTACTCGCGCCAACTTTCCCTTCGGAACGAACGCGAAAATTGATTCAAGTATACGGTGGCAGTGGATCGCGAGAGAGCCGGCACGCGCGCGGTGTCGTTTCATATTCGTCGAAGAGAGTGGCCACGGGGCTCGAGATTGCAGGAGAAAAAGGGGTCGAGGGAAAGGGGCGGTAAATTTTCATTAAAATACAAGGGAAACATTTCTACTCCGTTAGACGGTGAATTTGCATGAATTAGAATTTCAAGTGTCGCGCGCTGGAACCAAGGGGCGATTGCGGCGCTTTAGAAGAAAAAGGAAATCGACGTGTTCGTTGGCAACGTGCAAACGATACGAAAGAGAGTAAAAAACAAACAATCGAAAAAAAAGTACAAGAAGAGCGAACGAAAAAAGATGGAATGAAAAAAGCGGCAATGGCAAAAAAAGAAAAAGGAAAAAACAAAGAGTAGCGAAAAGGAGAGGGGGTGGTGGGGGTAGCGCGGATATTATTTTTCAACCGGGTGATATACGACCCGGGCGACGATTTACGGAGTTACAGCGACGACGATTGCTTCGTTTTTACAGTCCGGAAAAAGACAACTCGTTCTTCTTCGTTTTTTTTTTTTTTTGCTCGCCACTCTCCTTTCCTTCCTTTGCTTTTTTTTCTTGCTTCTCTCAATCTGTCTGTGTTTTTTCTCCACCATTTTCTTTCTTTTTTTTACTACGTGCTACTCGTCGTCGGACAAGCAACGTGTTATTTCGCTATGTCTCGGCTCGTTTATCCGCGTATATACTCGCATACGCTTCTTCCTCGGAAGGTTTACCGTTTTTCCCTTTTCCCTTTTTTTTTTTTTTTTGCGCTGCGGACTCGGGAAAAAAGATTCCGCAAGGAAGAAGAAAATACTAGAAGCTGCGGAGAGAGACGAACGCAGCCGCAGGACAATGGGCCTCGGTGTACCGACGATGCTTTTAATTTTTATGGGATTCTTCGGGTTAAAAAGGCGCGTACACGCCGGCGATTTCCCTTCTTCGCCGGCCAGCCACCTCTGCGGCTGTTTTATTAGGATCGTAAAGTACCTGCGGCTCGAGAGAATTCTTTTCTCTCGTCCAAGAGCACGGGACAAGGTTCGGGATCGCAGACACGCGCAAAGATAACGAAAAGTTGGGGAAAAACTGGCGGAAAAAGTCGTGGAAAAACACACGGCTCAAAGAGATTCGCGCAAAAACTGTCATAATGAACTGTGATGTCGCGATTTCTTGCTGGACATGCTGCAAAACGAACAATTATCGATGCTTTGTGACCACAGACCGACCAAAGCACCGATAAATTGGCAAGCTTATCGTTTTCCTACCAAAAAAACCAAGCTGATGCATTGGCGGCGGAAGAAGAACCTTTCAACCTGTAGACCGGAGAATTTTAGCGGGCCAATTGGTCGCTCGAATTGCCAATTTTGCACGTGCCATTTTGGTTAATACCAGCTGACTGCTGAAACGAGCAAAACTCGCTAAGGAAATAAAACCACCCACCTGTTATTTTGCTACAAAGTTGCAGAAATTGACCGAATGCTTGGACAAGTTGTAACACGCGGAGTAAAATAAATAAATAAAAAGTTGAAGTTTAGGTTGCCACTACAGAACGAAACTAGTCGACGTGCCACCAGGTTTCACCCGTGCGATCACTAAAGAGTCGCCAGAAATTGTAACCGCGTACAACATTTGGAAATAAACGCGGAGGATCGGTAGTCGAGCCGCGTAACGAGTCTGATAAGATGCTTTTGTTGAAAAATTGGAAAACGGCGAGGATGATAAAGAGGCAAGTCCACGGCTCGCAACATTATTCGCTGCTGCGTTATTGCGCAAAGGGACCTAGTTAGCGGATTAACCTGCTCTCTTCTCGCCTGGACGCGGTCGGGAAAATGTTAAAAAATTCGACAAAGGGAGAGAACGAAACGCGTGTCCAACGATCGAAGAAGGACGAGCCATCGAGAACGAAAAATTGCCCCGGAAAAAAGTTCCTCTTTCGTTCTGGCGCGATTATCGAGTCCTTCGAAAGATCAGAGCGAGGTCGAACGCCGAACAAGAGAGAAAGAGGAGGCCGTGTCGATATTGAAACGGTGGAAAACAGAGGAAACACAGGCGGGCTGACCGATCGGCATGCTCTCCGGTATTTCGCTCTGGTTGCGAACCAATTGCTCTATGGTTTTGCGAGCCGAAAAAAATCGACTATTCATGCATAACACCGATAAAATCTGAAAGCTGCTAAAAGCGCGCGCGATCGCATCGCCCAATAATGTCGTTTCCCCAGCGGCAAAATACAGAGGCGCATTTAAGCCGACTTTGCAGTTATTTCACGATCCGACCATATCGAAAGAAACTGAAACGCAGCGAATGCTTATACGCGCGGAGATTTGCCAAATTCGAACGATCCTGCAAACTTTCCTTCGCCATCTCTCGTCGCTCGCGACACGCTCCAATTATAGACGTCGTTCGACACGTTTTGAAACTTTACGGGCACTGTTACGAGACACCATCGCCACGACGATATTGGCAAAGTTCGAGATAAATCTCAACACGTGTACAGCAATCGTTTAGTACGTACATGTGTGCGTTGAGAAACAGAAACCACCATTATACTGACAGACCTGGATTTTCAATCGACTATACGCGATACAAATTCATCGACCGTTCATTCCGTACACCACTTTCTCGCTAAATACACGCTTGCTATAAATGTCTTGCGCTTTCTAGACGCAATCCCGGACCAACTTCAAATTGGACACATGTACCGCCGTTCCTACCAACGACAGCGGCGTCCGCGTCTCACTACCATATTGCACTCGATAATGCAATCTCGAAACGTCTCCTGTGGCACGTGCAAGATACGCACAAGCAGTTTCTGAGCTACGTTTCTCGATGCTTGTAGATGATACACGTTGTAATATGTTACACAGGACATTTTGAAATTTCATTAGCAACGGTTTGGTTCGCGACGTTGTCACGATGACCAAAGATCGCAGGAGAAAGGTGGTTTCGGAAATTGGTCGGTGGCAAGCGGAATGAAGCCAACGCGTCCAATTCAGAACCCAAATAAAGGGACAAATACCGACACTGCTCTAGGAAACGACAGAGAAAAATTCAAAGGCGTCTCCATCGACTCGCGTGTGGAAAATTCGCGCTTGGATATGAAGAACAAGGTACGGTAGGAGAGACTCGGTTATTAAAGAGCCGCGGACCAATGCCTGGTTCGGCGTCTCTAATGTGCTGCAGCCGCGCCTTCGACACGAACCAACGATCGCAGCTGATTCTTCACCCTGGTGGAAAACATGGGCAAGGAGGAATGAAAAGAGACGGCGGAGGAGCCGAATTTGAAAAGAAGCTGCGGAAAAAAAGAACGAGGAGGGTAAATCTGCGTAATTACCCTCGATTTCAAGACCGTTGCGAAACTCGGTGGTTCCGGCCAGCCTCTGCCTTCGCCGAGAGAGAAAAAGATAGCCAAAGATAGGATCTGAAAGCTGCTGAAAGCGCGCGATCGTATCGGTGGGTAATGCGATCCCCCAGCGACATAATGGCGCAAAACCTGGCCCCCATTGTTAGCCCCGGGGCTCAGCGGCGCATTCCTTGGCCAGGATGTGCTCTCGATTTTCTCGGATATCGTATAATGTGGCTTATGCCCCCGGCGAGGGAAACAGAGGGAGGACAGGACAGGGAGATCCGGCGATTTAGTGCGCTCCTCTCTCCACGGAAAGGAAAAACTGTGCTCGCTGGTTGCAGTAGGTGTGTCCTCCAGCAAATCTGTTATTGTAGTTGGGGACACCGGGGCGCGCTAAACCGGACGTGGATTTCGTTTTTTTCATCCTGGCACGATCTGCGTGACACGGCGCGGGGTGGAATTTCTGGGGAGAGGGAGTCTGACAGTTGACCGGGAATATGAAGAAGAATCGTCGTCGCTAGGAATACCGCAACCGATGCAAAGCGACGAACGTAAACTAGAATTATTTTACAGGTCGCGACAAAGATCGGCGAATTATTGTAATTGGGAAATAAGAATATCGCGACTCTGGAACGTCGGTGGTTCGAGTGCCTCGAGTTAGTTACCGGTGTATCTGATGGGCCGGATAAAAGCCCTAGCGACATCGTAAAGCGGAAGGCCAACTGGATAACTCGCTGCAATTCCCATTGGTAGCGCATCATTCGGAGGTAAGATAATCAACTGCTGTACCGACGGTAACTCTGACAGAAAACCGTTTGCAGGCAAGTCAAAGTTTCTCGTTTCAGCTCTCTCCTTTCTTATCCATGGGATTACGACCACCATTGGTGTACTGACTAAGGAGAAGATACATGGAACACTATCCTATTAAAAATGGAACTCTGTGTGTCTGACGTTCTGAAATAGCCACCTCGACAAAAATCAGTGTTTTTCCACGCCCTCTGCTATCTACAACATAGCGACGCGACGACTGCAATTACAAGTCTATTAGAAGCATATGTTTGGAACAGCACGTTCGTTCAACCAAGACTTTACTTAGTGCTCGATTAAATAAACTTGTGGTCGTTCGACTTATTGAACTGAACGTGAAATCTACTATATACTCAATATATATTCGATTCGAACCAATTCTACACTGAATCGATAACGTCGCATGCGACAGGAACAAGGTACGGGGAATGAGGTGAAGCAAAACGTACAACTCAGAAAGCCATTGAATATTGCGTCTATTTCTGTGCCGCGTTCGCAGTTGACCAGACATCACCGACGAGATTCCAATGGTGACATTAAATGGCACGTTGTATTCCAGGTTCTGAAATACCGACCTGAAAAATGGACAGATTGTTACGCCCTCTGTGATTTCCTACGGCGAAGAATCGAAACAACCAACCCAATGACGGAAACTACTTGACAAAACGCTAACCCTTCGAGTGAATTCAATGAAGATTACTATTCACTATAGAACAAAGCTACTTATTCCAACTTGGGAAAAAATTAGATTGTACTTTACACCCCCTGCGATTTGCTACGGCGAAGAACTTAATCAACCAATCCAATGACAAAAACTACCATCGCGATCGCAGCCAATTAGCTCGTATTATTTGTTATATAATTAATAACTGTATCACGTATAGTAATGCGATTAGTAATTATATATGAAATAATGCCGATTACCCGGGTCTCACCGCGTGGAGGTTGCTGCGAGTGGAGACCCTCCCTATCCACGATCCCATCCACCCTTCCTTTTACGCAAAAATTGACTAATTTCGCATTAAAGAGTTTGAAGAAATTCTTCTTCTGACGTGCGTTTGCAAAACGTTCAAACTTTTGATCGTTGTGCAAAAGGAACATCAAAAGAAATATTTAGGAAACCGACGCGAGTAGCTAAATCCGACAGTACAACATATAAAACTTAAACACTAGTACTACTACTACTACTACTATTACTAAATACTACTTTAATTATGCATGCATTTAACCCAAAATTAACCGCAAGCACCGAAAGCATTGAAAGCAACTTGAAAGCATTGAAAGCAACTTGAAAGCATTTAAAACAACTTGAAAGCATTTAAAGCAACTTGAAAGCAACTTGAAAGCAACTTGAAAGCAACTTGAAAGCATTTAAAACAACTTGAAAGCATTGAAAGCAACTTGAAAGCATTGAAAGCAACTTGAAAGCATTGAAAGCAACTTGAAAGCATTGAAAGCAACTTGAAAGCATTGAAAGCAACTTGAAAGCATTGAAAGCAACTTGAAAGCATTTAAAACAATTTGAAAGCATTGAAAGCAACTTGAAAGCATTGAAAGCAACTTGAAAGCATTTAAAGCAACTTGAAAGCATTTAAAACAATTTGAAAGCATTGAAAGCAACTTGAAAGCAACTTGAAAGCAACTTGAAAGCAACTTGAAAGCAACTTGAAAGCAACTTGAAAGCATCCTATTTGCTAATATCAAGAAAACCCAAAGCAATATAATAAAGGGACTGGGAAAAGGGGTATTTTATGAAAGGATTCCTTCAAAGCGCATCGTATATTTGTATCTTGCAATACTTTGTTACCTCCTCTTCCCACTATTCCTGAAAGTGTAGACATTTCTGAAACAAACTGGAATTTAAATCAATTAAAACAAAATAAAAAATTTTGTACAAGCCCTACCTATCGGCGTCGAGGAGAGTCCTTATATGTAAGAAGCTACGAACTACGAACCCAGAGATCTCTTTAAACCCTACTCATCAGAAATCTAAAAGTCCTTTTACTTAACCTAGCAACCAGAAATCTCAACCATTTCGAAACAAGCCCATTTATAGGGATCCCATATAAAAGAAACCAATCTATACAAAAATTTAAACCAATCTACACAAAAATCACAAAGGGAAGGAACGAGAAATTGTACAGAACATTGTGTGGGATGCATGAGATAATTGTTCTTCAGTCGATCCCACGATGAATCCTGACACAGACTCAAACCACAAAACGGTTAATTCGATTCTATGAGATATATGTAATCAACTATCGATAAAGGAGATTAAACATTTCTTTATATTTCTTTCTTCTCTTTTAATACATATTATTCCGTATTTGAGTCGCATGTTCGTATGTTTGTTCATATATCTTTCAATAGTGATTAAAATTCCACGTGTATAATTTACACTTTCTAAAAGATGATAAATCTGGAACATACTTATTTATTGGATTAGTACATAAAAAAACAGCTGAAAGAAAGATATATTAGGCACAAAGAAATATCAAATCGTCAAAATCTCAATTTGAACTTCAAAATTTGGATTTAATTTTGAATTTAAAAAATTGAACTTGGATCGAATCGAAGTACTAAGATGAAAAAGGAGCGATTAAAACCATATGATTTACTTCTAAAACATTAAATGACCTTTCGTTTGACAAAGATAACAATAACTTTGGTCACCAAACTAATCAATAACCAATTCATATCAATCGTTTCAAAATACGACTATAATAACGAACATTCACTGCGTTATTCATTTTAGAAAGACAAACTAAACATTTTATGTCTTTTAAATAGATTAATAATGCAGCAGTGTACGGAAACACAAATATTCGATATTCAAACATTTCACTACTTCTTTTTCACTTTCATTTAAATACAATAAAAATTACATAATAAATAATATTCATTATTATTAAGCAAACATATCTTGGCAGTATTTTCAATCACAAACACTCTAGTGATAAAGGGCGCTGAAAAAGAAATGACTCTAAAAGCCAGAAGGGCCAGCAAAGTATCCACTCTATATAACCGGACAACCGTAAGTGGAATATCCATTTCATTTCGCAAACTCTAATTTACTATTGCATATGTA
>JACXIK010000007.1:1705874-1763342 GCA_014737385.1 Bombus superbus | reverse complement strand
GACCATTTACGAAAAATGACGCAAAATGAAAAAGCTATTTGAATTTCTTACTCAAATGAAACAGAATCGAGAGAATCCATGTAAAATTTATGTTAAACAATCTGTTCAATTTCTTCGGAAACGTAATTAAATAAATTCGAAAGAAAAAGGCAATTTCTTTAATCTTGCCTTTTTCATCTTGGTATTCTTAATAAACCGTAAATTTAGAATTTGTTATATTAGATATTAATTACGTTAATATCACGAAATATTTATAAAAAATGAAGTTAATTGTACCGTGAATAAATATTACCAATTACCCAATTAAAAAAAGGAAACAAACGAATAAATAAATACAAATTCCTTAAAATAAATGAAATATTACCATATTTCGACGAAAAGTTATCGAATTTACCGTTAACCATAATGGCGTCCTTTTGACTTTCATCCCGTCCTTTCGAACGTCGTAGCGTCCCTCCAATGCTTTTCCTCGGACTCAAATAATTGAAGTCTGCACAGAAAGAGAACAAAAGATTAAAACAAATGTATAAAAAGAAGAAATTATTTGAAAATGAAACAAGGATCAAGATCAAATGCCTTTCGAAAACTCATTATACGAGCTACCGGCAAATGGAGCAACCAAAAAGCCGATAAAAAAAGAAGATAATTAAATAATAGATAATAATGAAGTATTGAAGAAAAAGATACAATTAAATGAAAATAAGGACAGCGTGAATTTGAACTTGGTAGAAAAATGTCTATGAAAGTACCAAAGATATCTATCGCGAGGTGACACTAATAGATGTACGTCTAATCTCTTCGATTGTCCACACTTAACTGACACACCCCGCACCGCTATTTACACAACGTACTTCAGTTGGCAAGGAGTGGGGGAAGGGCGAGGGGGGAAGGGTGGTTCGCTAGTTGGATGCGTATGTACGATTAGATTCGTCAAATTCTTCCTATGTTCAAGAATATGTTTTCAGCGATAAATATATTTTGTCTCAAAAGAAGAAAAGAAAAATAATACATTAGACTGAATAGTAAGATGCACGTAGAAACTATAGAAAGTATATAAGGTCTAAGAAACTGATTAATAGATAGAAAGTTGAAAAAAAATAATTTTTCATTCAAAATAAAATAATGTCTGGGCCGAAGGAACTGTGACTAACTTATATCTTGTACATATATATGTATACACAAGAGCCTACATATACATATTTATTATTCTTTCATTTATATTTCATTCGTATGACAATTTTTATTAATTATATATTACTCATACAGTGTTATGAATCATTAATTCTATTGTTAATTTGACGATCATAATCAATTATTCGTATAGATGTTATAACTGTTAAATGTTTTAAAACTTTTTCATATGTCATTCGTATGACAACTTTCATCAATTATATGTATGTTATTTATATTTGCTGTTATTACTCATAAATGTTGTAAGACATTGAAAATTCTTTTATCGTCATTTTTTATTATTTTCAATCGATATAGAGCAAAATAAAATATGATTCTAGTGTGAAGAGAGGTTATAATATTGGCAAGTACGATTAAAATGAAACCCTACTAACCTTCTTAGAAACTTTTATTGTGCACATTGTGTAAAACATTTTGAAATTTCACTGGCACTAATTTTTCACCAAATATATGTTTTATAATAAGTGTCTTGTACATTTTCAAGTTGATTCCAGATTTTACTATTACCATCATGTTTGTCGTGTCTCATTACAGTGCTAATGAAATCTCAAAAAGTTTCATATAATGAACATAATATATTCTATACTCATACAAAAATTCTATAGTAAGTTCGAATACTTTCATGTACCATTGTATGTCGTTAATCACAGTTTGATGCACAAAAAAGAGAAAAAAAAACAAAAGGAAATGCAAGAACGAAAGAGAAAAGGGAAATTAATATAAATAATTAGACATAAAAATTGAGACTCTGGCGATTTCTGAACGACGTTTAACGCTTTTATTGTATATTTCGATATTAAAATTTTAAGATCTTAGTTCAATAAAAATTAATAATAGTTCAAGTTATATACGAACAATAAAATAAATAAAAACATAATATACAAAAATACTTGCGACTTTACTACCGAAAGCGAATGCTTAACAAAAAGAATAGAAAAATAATGGACTATTAATACGTTCGTTTGAGTCAAATGACAATCGGCGAACAGACTAACTCTAATTTCGCGTCTGATTATTATAATTAAATTTAATGGCAGTTATTATGCTCTAAATCAATATTAAATGTGATTTAACGCAGCAAATACTGACTACCGACCACATTGCGCGCAATCACAAAAATATTCTGAAAGAAAAGCTTTATTAATGGATGTGGGTAGGTAAAAGGAATAAAATACTTTCTTCTTTTTTACTAAAATACTCTTTTATTTCTTCTTCCCATTGAGTGTTAGTTTGTGAGAATACTGTTTTTTCAAAACTGTGAACTAATTATTATTCGCTTACCATATGTTAAGACCGTTCGCGGAGAGACGCGATCACGATTAAACGCGCCAACGAGAGGTGTAAATTCTCGTTACGATCTTGACAATCGACGCCACGAACATAATCGTTCCCTTAATTCTTTTCGGATATTAAGGGTGGTTGTAATGATTTTGACACTGATTAACAATATCAAAATATAATGTATTTCCAACAATATTTACGAATGTAGTTGACAATTAATCATTCACTTCGCGATGTTACAGTTAAATTTGTATTATAAGTAGACTTGAATTCTAAGACTTAAAACTCTTCGATATATTCGCCTTGACTGCGTTTAAGGATTGCTTGCGTTTTGATTTTCGATATAAGCCTTCTAAAGGTTCGGAGAGAACTGACTGACTTTGTCGCTCTTGGTTCCTATGTCCCTTTGTCTTTCGTGACCGTTGGTAACTGAGTCACGTGATATATCGGATGATCCAGGATCGAGAAGTTTCTGTGATTGACTCATCAGGCTTCTCGAACGGTAACGAAGTTTCTCGCAAGGTATCGAGCTATCTCGAAGCGTGACATCGGATATGTCCCGCAACAATGTATATGTTTGAAAATATGGTAAGAAGATCTTTTCTGTGATATTTTAGGACATAGGAACCATTGGAAACAGACATTGTATTGTGAGAGATGCGAAATATGACGTGTCGTCAATTTGTAATTAAATGTACTCTTTTAGCGGAATGGCGGTTGAGAAAGACGGTTTACTGTGAGCCACGCGGCGTAACACCATAGACAAACGGATATCACATTAAGAATATGAAATATGCAGCTGTATCATATAATATAGTTAAAATATTATTATTATAAAATATTTCGTAAAACATCAAGTATCAATGATTATTCCACAATACAACTAATTTGAACAAATTGTATCTCTGAATGTCTGTTCTTAGAGTTACAAATGTACTTGTATTAATCAAATTATTGAAAACAAGTGAATGATACTATCATTACAGAAAATTCACGAAACTGCAGCAAAATGTAAAAGTCATTTGAATTTCTTATTTAAACAGAACTTTAGAGATTCTACAATAATGACAATGAATCAATTCGTTTAATGTTTGAAATAAAAAAATAATTTGATATTTATATCCGAAATAAAAAGGAGCGATTAATCTTATTCATTTTCACCTTAGTATTCTTCATAAATAATAACGTTATTTATACTTTTGTTATATTACATATCAATGATACTAATATTTATAAATTATTTGTTAGAAATGTATATCGATTACATATTTAACAAATATTACCAATAGTTTAATAAAATGAAGAAACAAACGTATAAATACGTTTGCCTTTATTAGAATAAGTCAAGTATTATCGTACCTGCATGAAAAACTATTTGATTGATCACCAAGTACCGTGATGTCTCCGAATTTCGTGGCGTCCCCCCCCTTACACTCTCTCTCTCTCTCTCTCTCTCTCTAATGCTCTCGAATTTTCCCAGCAATCAAACAATAAACTGTAAATAGAAAGATCATAAAAAATAAAAAAGTAGCAAATTATATCAAAATGAAGCAACGATCAAGATCAAGTTGCTTCTGAAAGTTCATTGTACCAGTTATCGCCAAATGTTACAACAGAAAGATGATCAAAGGAAGAAAGATAATCCATAATGGATTATAAAGGATATTATAATAAATTATTGTATGAACACGTACATTAATTAAAGGAAATTAGCAGTAGCGTGAGTTTGTGTGGTGAAAAGATCAGTACAAAGGTACTACGTAGTAGAGAAAGGGCACTTGTCGCGGAGCACACGCCTAATCAATTCGACTTTCGTCGATCGAATGACTCCCCGTATCCGAGTTTCGTCGGTCGAATAAAAGTATTATTGCCATAAAATCGAACGATTATCGGACTTTATTTGGTTAACGATCATAATAGTTCGATGTACGAAAGAAAACGAAAAGAAAGTAAGAAAGATAAGAAAGAGATTCTCAAGGGAACCAAGAAAAAGAATAAAATCCAGGAAAGTGAAATGGAATAGAATTTCATTTCAATAATACATGATTTGCGTACTATTTGTATCGCGATATGTATTTGATTCTGCTCGAGAACTAATAACGGTCTGATCACATCGAAAAACGACGAATCGCTGTAAATTATATCGAATTATGGATATAAAATGAATCAAATGAAGATTCTTACCATTTTGAAGCAGTGGCATGTCGTTATATATTAAATTTTCCACATTTTCAACGAGCTCTCTGCGGTGGCTTCCAGTTTCCAATATGGCAACGCGCCAAATGGTGTAACTTCAAATGTTAGTTCGTACAGCTGCCACTAGGGCGATGTTGGTGTACTACCGTATCATATTCTACCAGTACCTGGGTCCTACTCGGATTTTTCTGTATTTCGATATCTGTTTATAAAGAAATAATATGACGTTAATACGACGCATCGTTAAATTACGTTAACATATTGTTGCTTTACTTTTACTGGTTTTACCAATTTTGTTAGTTGGATTAAATATAATGCCTAATTGCTTACTGCAATATAATGCTTACTGCTCGCTTGTGCAGGGCATAGCAAAGCTGATTTTTTACAAAATTGATATTTGACAATACGAAACACGAAATTCTATAAAGTAACAGGTCTATCCTACACGGCGTCTGTGCTATTCGCATACTTTGATGTGATTCGTATCACTGGAAGTGCCGAGACTGAGATATAATTTTACATCGAGTCGGTAACGTTATAAATGATATAAAAATATTAAGAAATTTACAGTCAGAGTTCTTGAATCGTATATAAGTGTATATCACAAAACTACACAGGTTGTGAAATTTATTTGAAAGGCCTATTAACCATTATTAATAAGGATTTTCTGAATTTCGGATAATTTATACGTACAATTTACCCACAAAGCTGCGCCTCTCGTTATCGACGTAACTGATAAAAAACGAACCATCTGTACCATCCGACACTATCATTGATCTCAACATGTCGATACACAACGAATAAATCGAAGTTCCTCAACAACATATCAAATCTGGATCAAATTTCAATCCTTATCTAATCGGTCTACATTAACGAATAATAATTATAATTCTTGCTTGAAACAGAATTAAAATACTACAAATGCATGTACTCGTTCTAGAGAATATCAAAGAACATGCCAAATCGTTCATTCCTTCTTCGTATTAACAACAAACAAAAATTCTTTATGAACTTGAAATCTAGTTGATCCATACTAACCGTACTTGATACGCATACGATTCGGTTCCAAGTCAAGCCAAATTCGTTTAATGCACTGTCCGAACGTTCTTAATTTACGCTTTTCAATCCCTTCGTCGAAACGAATGGTAAAGCTCGCGCTTTAAAGCTCGTTTCCCCAAACAGGATGAAGCGCAGGGTATGTCTCACGTCTGTATTGTTATCCTTTTGATGTCCTCCTCAAAGCTGGACCGCACCAGGCTTACACTGCCGTTCTGGTAAGCGCAGGGAGGCACAAACGATTTTCTACGGTCTAGTTCCATCATGTACCGTCTTCTACGATTAAACTACTATACTTTAGTCTGACATATTCGCATCTTCATTTACCAGCTATATTTCACTTTAGGGAGCTCATAGAAAAATTGTTACGTTTCTTAAATTCTACTTGTTTCCACATTGTGAAGTTTAGAATGAGAATATCCAGATCGAAGAGGAATATCCATTACTCTTTTCTATCCTATTTTCTAGCACATATATCCTATGTTTTCATTTAAAACTCGTAAGTTTCTTACGGAGGTCTGGAGAAATTTGAGACCCAACTTGTTTCTATTCTGTGGAGCTTAGAATAGAAATATCGAAATAAGAAAACAATGGCCTATTTGTAGCTCATCTTATCTCGTACTTTAAAGTTTACGGGGAATGTTTAACATTTCTTTTAATTCGATTCTTTTCCATTTCCGAAATTTGAGACGAAGATATTTAAATTGAAAGGTAAGAGTAGCTTCTAGTTACTAGGTAAGAGAAAAATGAAGAAGCATTCATAAATGAGAGATTCAACAAAAAGCTCTTGCAAGTTCGCTTTTCCAAAAACAGAATGGCTATAAGAAGAAATACATAAGGTTCCTATTCAAATAAAGAATCTTTCGATACATTCTCTAGATCTTTATGAACGCGTGTCCGATAATGTTTTGTAACGTTCGAAAGCGTGTGAAATTTTCCATTAAAGTCGAACTTTATCTACAATTCTCCCAAATTCGAGATTTTGTCATCAGTGTCGTCTTTTCCTCGCACAAAACGGATTAAAAATTCTTACATGCGATAAACGCAAAGAATATAGATTCCATTTTCTAGCAGGACGAGATACAACAGCCGATGAAAATATTTTTATATTTCGCCAAAAGTGTCCATAAGATAGATTCTACTTTTTATTTGAACAAGGTAAAGCAAAATTGTCGATGAAAATTCGGCTCGAAGGTACTTTCTGTACAGGACGGATGGTCGGAATACCAAACACAATTTACCGAAGACCGAGAATCAAGAGCCATCCCTGTATCCTCGGAATCTAGAATACAGTGGACACTAGAGAGAGGTAGTCGCACAGGGGGTTTATTAAGCTTATTAACGGACTATACAAGGGTGGACGTACATATCTACGTCGGTGGTCGTGGAAAGTATGGCTAGCCAGAAGGGGCGCAAGGGTGGGAGATAATAGTACCTATGTGTGTGTGCTCTACCCTCTCGTTCGTTTCATACGGCAGAAGTCGAGATTTCGGCTTGTCATACCTATAATTATCACTCCCCTTTGCGTTATTTCCTCTTTGTCTATTTAATTTCCACCTTCTCACTACCTCCCTGCAAGAATCAAATTTATTTCAATTTACGTTTAAATCGACTCACGAGTTTGGACTGATTATAGTACAAAAGAGAATGTATGCCAGAAGAATAACGATGTTTAAAGTGGACAATTCGAAAATTAACTCCTTAAATTTCCCAATGTAGGTATAATACATGTATTCGTCGTTACAAGGATACAGATATCTTTATTTTACGCGCCTCATGTTCTTCTTGGCATTTTATTCCAAGTAATACGCAAGAGAATCACGAACACGGCAACTGTGAAAAAGAACAGCTGTCGATGGAATTAAAAATATTACGATAATGATAATCGCGCAGTCATTTGCCTTCTGAATCGACCACCCTCTTTCATAGGCCTGCATATATTCTTTGACTGCATCCCCTTCCTATAATCGCGTGGCCACCCTAGCGAGTATTATTAGCTGCACGCTTTGCAATTGGATTAACGGAAGCGGAATTGCATCGACGGAAACGGAAACGGCATAGATTGTTCCACATAGTCACGAAGGCCTACCACTTTTGCTTGTTTCATCTAATCGAAATAGTTGCCAGTACCATGAGACAATTATCGTCGGATCACGATAATATCAAACCTTATTAAATGCAACATTAACAGTATCTTGCCCTCTTTGCAAAGTTTGTAGAAACGATTATGCAGTTCCAAAGTTCTATCAGTTGTTAGGTTTCTGCGAAAAGAAGGAAATCAATGATTTTTACTGAAATTTCTATTGCCTAGTTTACAGTATAGCATCCACTTATTACTAGAATATTCTTCCGGCGTTTGTACGATCTAGCTCAAAGCATCGGACGTCTCTCTTGCGAAAAGGTTTTACAAAGATATCAAGAAATTACTACCTTATTCAAGCGAAGCTGCGACAGCTACCTCTGTCAATTTTATTATCTGCAACTCAAACAATCTGCAGCATCTAAGATACGCTTTATGACGAGACAGTCTGTCCATCAAATTTCCAACAGCCGATCATTCTTCAAGCAACGTTGATCGATCTTTCGCGAACTTTATGTTTTAATCGTTAAAATACGTATACACGCATACGTACTCAATTAGCTGGTATTTATGAGAATCTCCAAAATATGGTCGTAAATACACAAGTAAAATCGACCGATCTGGTAGAATTGAAGCTGAATTTATCAGATTGTCCGAATGAGAGATGCATGGAATAAAATATACCTACATGCCCAACACCCAGGAATAAAACAAGCGATGCTACCTATTCAGATGATTCGAGAGTGCGTGAACGTAAGAAGGAAGGGAGAACGGGTCGAAGGAGCTAAGGGTCGCAGATTTGGGTTTTACGGAAGAGAGGAAGAGAGGTCGTCTAATCGCGTCCCTAGTCCTGATTTAGGACGGGATTTTAATTACGAAGGGTCAGTAAGTGCGGCTGTCCACTTGCCGTAAGTATTCCTCCCTTATTTATAGTTCATTAGCTCGGCTTTTACGCAAAAGGCAGATTAACTTACGTCCGGTTGTACGATCCCTTTTCTCAGACAAAATTTAACCCCGTAAAAAGATCTTTACGCAATATTAATGAAATTCCCTCCACTGTCCCTCGTAATAAAATTTAAAGTTTCCTATCCAGTTAACAAGACTCTGTTGAATTTAGGAAACTACTCTACTTGTGTGATCTCGTTCTATCTATTTTCCATTGAAACGAAATTCCAGAGTTAAAGGAAGCAGATTTTCGTGGACAAATCTTCGGAAGATTATTTCGACGTGTACATGATTAATGAGTTCGAACGTATCGCATTAAGAATTCTTCGATTAGCCGAGTTATCAGGGGAAAGTCCTTTTCACGAGACGCTATTTTCTGAGAATCGAGTTGTCGATAAGTGTGTCTTACGAAGCCTTTCCGGTGGCGCTGGCCACCGGTATCGTTTCCAAGCGATATCGCCATCCTGATAGAAAGCGTAAAAAAATTGCTTCTGTTCTCCCCTCCGCCCATTAATCTGTTATCTCGCTCACCTCGCAACGAGCTTTACGGTCCGACGCTACTTCGAAGATATCGCGCAGTTCCTGCGTCTCGTTTCAAAAAATCCAATCAATCGCCAATTCGTAGGTTAAGTAACAAAGAAATGTCCCAACTACGACACAACGCTGCCAAAGGAAATTTGCTTGAAAGGATCTCATCTTGATCGATCACCGATTCACGAGACAAGTGACAATCTCTGGCTATTCTATCAATTAACTAAACATTCCTAACCACGGACTGAATACCACGTTGTTTATGCATTTCCTTGTTGAAAGAAACAAACTACCCAATTAAAAGAAAAAGTCTCGACTTACAGATTAGAAAGATCAAGTAAAAACCAATGGGATTACATCACGGCCGAACAAGCATAAACACACGCGACAAGTGCGATAGATCTGGCCGGCGTCTTTCGCGTAAGTAATTGCGGTTTCACGACACGCAGACCCGATTTTTGCGGTAGATCGGTGTGAACCGACAAAACCGATCGGCGAGGTGTCCCTCGGCCGCGCTTCTCGCTTTTAAAGACAGAGAGATAAGAAAACGCAGGTAAAATCGGCCACGGGTCGAAGCACCGTGCCACTTCCGAGGGGTTAATTACATTCTTGCGAGCCCCGCACGAACGAGTGAAACCGCATTTTGCTTCCTCGATTGCACTTTAGCAGACCACAGTGCAATAAACGGTAGCGTTGCGGGAACACGCCGACCGGAGACCTTTAAAGCGCCTTACACCATCTTTTCGCGTATGTATTCCGGGAAAATTCTTACCGGCTTCAACAAAGTTACGTATCGAGTAATATCGGTGCGTCGTCGGGCTGCATCGTTTGACTCCACCGGTTAACTTCAAAGGGTCAACGGTTATTCGATTACAGCTTACTCGAGTATTTTGTGGCAGTTCGGTGTTCTGGCAACTGGAAATTGAAAAGGACTGGTCGGTTTATAGGATGTTGAAATAACACGGGAGAAATTGAAGTACTTCATTGAACTGTAAAAACTGTAAACAAGACACGTAGATAGTAATTTGATAGCTGCTTTTCTTTGGAAGATGTAATAGAAGAATCACAAAGAATCTTCAAAATACGCGAAGGTTATCAAATTACTACCGTGATCTATTGCGATACGTTGTTCGAAAACTTCCATTGCCCTTCAAAGTCGAGTACCTACCTTCGGACGACGAATCTGAATTTCTAGACTTCAATTTACTGGAAACATTTTGAAGAATTTTCGAGATATACAAAGATCGTCAAGCCATTATCGTAATTTTAAACAATTTAGAAGAGGAACCAGTGATTTTGAAATTGAAGCAACGGGCAATATACGAAGAGGACTCGTCCAAACCTAAACCCTATCAATTATCATTACCAGCCAACTTGTATGTCCGATAATAATGTTTGGCGTCTGTGTACAAGATAGATATCTGACCAAAGATACGATTCTACAAAGTTCCAGGTGGATTGAATCTTGCGATGGCTATCAGAGGTAACAGCTTCCTACCCGGTAGAGTAGAGACTGGTGGGGGGTCACCGAACAAAGTTCAAAAGAGAGCAAAAGAGACCACGGGGGAGAAAAGGAGGAGGTTGAAGGTGGCGGTCGTACGAAGGAACAAAATCCCGAGGGTGGGGCAAACGATCCACGATGCGGGAGAGTCCCACCCCCACCTGCTCTCGCGATCACAGGCTCCGCCTCCAGAAAGCCGCGTGACGTCACACAGACACTTGTTACGCCTTGCTGATACACTGGGTTGCCACTTGGACCTTGCTAACCTGGAGAAGTCACTCTTTTCAATTCCCATGAGCGACTTTTGTCCAAGCTTCCAGCTACGAAAATCAAGATCTTTTATTATTCTGTTCGTCTCCGTCACTCGGGTCATATACGATTCCATTCAATTATGAAACATCGAAATGGGTATCAGAGATGCAACTCGCTAATTTAGAAAAGCCACTTTTTTCTATGATTAATTACCATCAGTTTTCAATGTATTCTCCAACTTGTAGCCGTCAAAATACGTACTCTGGTACTTTGTTTACTTTCGCCATTCAGGTTTTATAGGATCCTCTTTAGGAATCTGGAAACATCAGAATAAAGGTTAGGCGGAAAGCCAGCCACGATGAGAAACATTTGAATTTCCCTCGCTTCCCAGAAAATCGAATAACTTTCCTGATATCCTGCATGCGGATATTATCCTGTTGTGTACTAGGAATTGTTAGAATCCTCGAGTATTCGACTGCCAATTGTTTCAGAAAAGGACACGAGCGTTTAACGTCGTTCAACGAGATTACGAAATCACGGGTGCCGAAAGATTGGCCCGCTTTCGAAAAGAACACGATAACGCGAGGAGTTTTGACGATACTTCCTCCTTATCGGTGCTACAACTAGCCAAAAGATTAGTGACTAATTAGTATGAATTAGTTCGACCACGTCAAATATTACATCAACGACATCTATATGTTTTAAATATATTGATACTACGTGATTGGTCGAATCGAGTTTCGATCAGATGCAAAATCGGACTCACTAGCATATGCAAATATGTTTATAAATGGATACAATTATAGATAGCAACTACGATGACACACGGGATTTTCCGTAAATTCGCTGTAGCCACGAAACACGATGGATTTACCTTTCACGATATCGAAATGGCCTTCGATGTATCTTTTCCTCCTATACAGCCGATTAATATACCGTATCTCTGGATATTTATACATTCGGAGGTACCTAAAAGTGAATTCAATTCTTTGTGGTTCAACTTTACTTCAAACTAACCTAATTACTGCATTGTTAAACCGAATGTGGATACTGTGGATACTGTGGATACTGTGGATACTATTAATCCTTAATATTCCATCATTATACCTAAAAAATTTATGAGAAAGGTTAACGATTCAACCTTAGTTCGAGCTAACTTAAAGCTCACAGCGAATACTTGATAATACGTACCATGTAATATTCAGCATACCTTCGTATTAAATGATTTCTGTAATTTTTTCACTCAAAGCTACAACGATAATTTAAAACACTTGGGACTAAATTGTGCCGACGCCACTGACACTTTCGAGAATCGCAAGCAGTTCCTACAATTATCGCAATATAAATATATCGAACGGTCTATAGATCGAAATCCTGTTTCCTTCCGTGCGCGGCGCTGTTTAACCTAATTTGCACGCCCTTGTTCAATTTGATCAAGTATACAAAATGAAATATACTAGTTAAAAAAAGTAGTACGTCCAGCAATTACATGGAATAACTTTATATGTACATATATCGAAAAGCGATGATGTTTTCTAAATTTACCTTGGAATATACGATTAATCGCGTCATCTTACAACGTGTAAGTGAAAGTAAGTCGTTTGTTCCTAGAGAATCGAGCATTAACCGCATACTTTTATAACGAGACTAATTAACAGTTTGAGATATATTACTAATTGATACGATCAATCGGCATGATGACTAACACAATTTTCCAGTAGTCGAACAATGCAACATATTCGCGGGAAGCTGGCGAAAAACTTTTCGCGCGAGAGAATAGACTGCGTATAAATAAGCCGAGAAATATGAAAACGCAAACACTAGCCAGAAAACGAGTGCACTCGATCGGAGGGCGGGCGATCTAACAGTGGGGATATGGAAGAGAGGAGGCGCGGCGGGAGGACGATGTCGACGGTGGGGAGCTTTGGAATTGCAAGGCTTAGGCCGTCCCGGGCCGCTTACGCGGAACACGCGGCTGAAGCCGCGCCGCCGGCATTACGTCGCGCACCGTCGACCGCGACTGACGTTCCTATAATTGTGTCTCGTTTCCAACCTCTATTTCGATGTACTGTGTTTTCTCGAATCTACAGACGAGCCTCGTCAACAATCGTGTCTGCGCACAATATCGAATCTTTCTCGTGAAACAAAAGTGGAAGCTTCTCGTTTAAGCTGTCATTAGACCAACTGGTGTCAGAGATTCGGAAACCTCGGCGTACCTCGCGTCCAGCAACCTGTAGGAGCCTGCAATCCGGGTAAAAACGCGTTACGTCATCAATAAGTGATTGTATAATTTGGTAGTAAATCCTTGATAGATCGTGCACGATCTCTGTAGTGACACCTCGCGGACTAAAAGTGCGATAGAGGGGAGAAACAGTTTCCGATTGGAGGTGTTACGTTGTTATTTGATAACATTGTCATGGCGTTGGCGGGAAACTAGCACGTCTAGGAGCTGTCGTTATGGAACTCGGAGAAATTTCGACGATACTTTGTACGTGTTATAAGATACGATGAATGTGTTGGTAAGTATCCTGGATATCCATCGCGTGGACCAGAAGCGGAGAAGCAGCTGCTGGAGGAGGAGTTACTGGTAGCAGCTAGGAAGTAGATAGCAGGCTCCGGTGGAGTGTATAGATCGAGGAGGCAAGTGAAGTCACGACGTCTTGCCCGGAGAGTGCGTGCTTGGGCGACGAGGGGCGGCTACTGGCCGATGGGATGCATCTACCGGTGGGTTCCGTGGGCTGCGGGGAGAATTACGCCACCGTTGGATCCCACGAAGGCGCCGGCCCGTGCGGCCCCTCACTGGCGCCTCTCCAGGGGGTGAACACCAGGTATCAGCAGGCCGACGACGCCGACGCCGGGGGAGGAGGTGGCGAGATGAGCGAGGGTGCCGCCGTCGGCGAGCTGTGGTGGACCGAGAGACTCGTCGGCGAGGCACAGGCTGAACACCCTGGCGAATTAGTTCGAACAGGTTCGTAATATTTTTGACATTGAGATTAGTCTGTCTTTGATCGTTTCTCGAAACGAGTTTCTCTTTGTGAATTTATCACGGTACATTTCTAGCGATTCGAGCTATTTGTTTTTGGGTGGATGTGAAACGTATGTATATATGTAAACAACACAGGTCATATATGGTTTGTAGAATAGGATGATTACTAGGTTGGCAAAATTGTCAAGTTTGTTTGTATATAGATTTACATTGATATTTACATTTACGTAAACATTAATGCGTTTTCGAAGATTGAAACGATTCGTTTGTAAAGTGTATGGATAAAGATTTCTGTCGTTCCTTTCTTTCTGCACTTTTGAGTCCTTTGCGATACAAGTTTTATAGTTTGCTCGGTGAAAGTTCTAATCTTAATATGGCTTCCAAGAAACGATCATCGATTGGTCGAAAAGTTTGACGTTGTCTTGCGTTCGAAGGAGCGGGAAAAGAGTAGGCGTAACGGAAATTTTATCGCGAAACTTTTCGTCGGATTTTCCGGCACGGATAGTTTTATTGCAAAATTTTCTGTACGCAGTTGGTGAAATATCGGGTTAGGAAAAAGTGGTAACGTTTCTGTGTAGATTCTTAGTCGTATCGGTCATATTTTAGAAGAAGACAGGAATAACGGGGTTGTACAAGTACGCAATTAAACATGGCGAACGAGAATGGAGTCGGATGAGTTAAATCTAAGGACGTGAAATGTCATTGTTGTCGAGTATTAATCGAAAATATTCATCGAAAAAGTACGTAAAGCAATACTCGTTTGAAAAATCTAATTGCGTCCGAAGGAACAGAACCAATTCTATTCCGTCCGACTGTCTCTACAGCAAGAACACTAATTGCTTTTATAATTTTTTCCAGGATCACCGTATTTTCTGTGCAGTCAACTGCCAACTCACTGGCGGTCCAACAAGACGCTTCCGGTGGCGTTCAAAGTTGTCGCCCTGGGCGAAGTCGTCGATGGAACTCTAGTGACAGTGCGAGCGGGTAACGATGAGAACTGTTGCGCCGAACTAAGGAATTCCACTACCTTGATGAAGAACCAAGTCGCCAAGTTCAACGACTTGAGGTTCGTTGGGAGAAGCGGCAGGGGTGAGTCTGTTTTCTCGCTTCTCCTTCTTCTTCTCAAATACCTACACGAGACGCGACCTAATCTTTATCACTAAGATTAGGTTGATTTCATAATATACAAAAATGAATACACGATAATATAATGTATAAGAATGAAATTAACGTCTCGTATCTCTACATGTAAACTGCTGACATAATAACGTTACCTAAGAGACACAACCAAATCTTTGTCATTAAGATTAGGTCGATTTCACAACATATAAAATATAAATACATAATAATGTAATATATGAAAATGAAATTAATGTCTCGTATCTCTGAATGCAAACTGCTCACCTGATAACGTTACGTCTGAAATATCTAAACTAAAATCTGACGCGTCTAAATGTAAACTCTTTTTAAGGTTGCACGTTAAAAGACACGATAGATTAGAATTAGATTCGAAGACACTGGTAAACGATCGAAGCTCGAAGCAACCGATTAAACGAGCCGGTAGAGAGAGAGAGAGAGAGAGAGAGAGAGAGAGAGAGAGAGTTAGTTTTGAGGTTTCCAGTGTCATCGTCAGCGGCAGTTTGCTTTGTAAGTCGTTGAAAAAGCAGCCAGTAAATTATCTGCACGGGAGAGGCATGTACCGTGATTTCGAACCCTCTAAAAGCACGGTTATTGTAATCATCATCGTCATCAACTGGCCTCAACCCCGCTTGACTCGTCTCTCGCTTTTAAACCCTCCGCATCCGCGAGCTGCCTCGCATCCCGCTGCCCCCAGAGTCATTACTCGATGTCCGCCGGTAGCCCCGACCTAGCATCCGAAACAACTGGCCGTTAATCAGAAATCATCGTCCGTCGGCCAGAGAGAAAGAGGCCAAGTCTCGAAAATCAAGCAAATCCGATCAATGTTCCTACCCTGTCTCTGCAAAAGACAAACATCGATCTCTTTATTTTATTAGTTTATTAGTTTCAAGTTTATTTATTCACTTTACACTCTGTTTCTTCAGTCGATATACTCGAAAGTTAATGGCGAAGCTTTCCGAGACGGATAAAGAAAGATTGTAATTGACGTTATATAGTCGCAGGACAATGTTTGTTTGCCGTACTGTTTCCTTTTACTTGTCACTTGGTCTTTACACCCAGCATTGCTCGAGACTCGTTCCAGAACGGTTTTCGTACAAGGTGAAAAATGTTTGCACGCTACTTTACACGGCCGATGTTTTTTCTAGTCGCATAGTAGAATTATACAATTTTTGCGTACATGTTTGGTAAGTGCGAAGGAAACGTTCCTCAAGAACCGTCGCAGTATCGATCGAAAGGTGGTTAATATTAAGAAAGTAAAGCCAGAGCTTTCGACGCAACCTACGCGGTTAATAATTTTGTCTTGGGCTAAAACTCGTTTTTTGGATACACGTTTTTCGAAGGGCGCCTCGACCTTTAGTCGAGTCTAGCAAAGCAGGCACGGGCGGATAGTCCGAGAGTTAATTAAAAGTGTTAAATATCTTGTTTACCGTTTGCACTTTACGTTAGTTAATTCGCTGTTCGGAAAACCGCAGTTGTTAAACTGCTTTAAAAGGTATAGATTAAGCTTGAATGCGGAAATTAAATCGTGTCAGCCGCGAACAAAGTTACACGTATCACGGGAACCGAGCTTTTAATAAATGATCGCCGGACCAATCGATCGTCCGGTAGCTTTTTAAATAATCCGTTTTTACGCCGATTAAGTCGCAGATTTCAGGGACGCGCGTGTACGTAGATCGGACGACGATTATCTACGGGCCAGCAGGTAAACTCATCCGGTTCTACAAATGCATTTTGCACCCCACGCACCGTACGATGCATTTATGAATTAACGAGCCGGACTGCTCGCGCTCGAGCTGTACGCCCGTCGATAGCATCATCTATGTTTCATTCGATTTCATCATGAAGTGCAGGGTCAGCGAGGTTCCATCCACCTCCTGACACACCGGACACGCTATCCCCGAAATCAATTAGCGAAAGGGACACGTCCCTCGCCGGGATCCTTCGATCCCTTTGTCTAGTTTTTGGTATTTTTTTTTCACTATCTCTCCTCGATAATCCGTAATACTCAATTTCGACGATTGACCAAACCACCCTCGTACCGGCCGCGACCGGCCAGTCTACCTACCCTCCTATCATCGAGGTTTTGTTTCCGCGACTTATTAATTTGATTGAATCCTACCGCACCGCGCCCATCTCCCCTCTCGATATTGCCGATTCGTCCAAGGAATTCGACGGAAAATTCGCAAGCGCCGAGCTTGAAATTTTCCCCTGCGCGAATATCAAGGATCGATGAAACGGAACGAAACGCCGTAGCCTGGCGAGACCGGATCGGCCAACGCTAATGTCACTACTTGCACCGACGAGACGAGGCAACCACGAAATACCTGATGTAAAAGAAGCGCGCTGTACGGAAGATTAAGGTTGTTGGAAGGGTGGAAGGAAGCGAGAGACTAGTAAGATGTCGGCAATTATCACGTTCCGCGAAGGCACGATGTTTCTTCAGCGGATGGTAAAGGAAAAGGAAGAGAGGAGGTGGCTGGTAGCGCCGGATCAAAGAGAGGGGCTACAGAGGTTGAAACGGGCGTTCCACGATGGTCGGGACCGAGGCAGCCCCGTGCCTATAATTAGTAATATACCGCAGTCTATATCGACACGGCTGAAATTACCACCGATAGTAATTATTTGACAATTGCAGAGACATCCTGTTGCGAGACTCGGGACCTTCGTCCCCGTTCCACCGAACCCTTCGCTTTTCCATCCCAGCTCCTGGCTCTCCCACTTGGACACAGAGTGGCTACCTAGCCCTACGCGAGCCAGACCTCGTCCCTCTGCTCTCCCTTGCCCCACCCTGCACCTCGGTGCCACGAGTATTAACGGACGGTTTCGAGTGGTTTCGGATGGTTGTGTGGGCGGTTTCGGATGGCGTTCATCTCATCCTCGGCACCGTTCGAAACGCACCGACACATCGAAGCGAGCCGGAGTCGCGCTGGATAACCGGCGATGCGGTGCACGTTATATAGGTGGCACATACGCGTGGCCCGGTTTTGTCTGTCGGTCTGTCGGTCTGTCCGTCCGTCGTTCGCGAATGCACAGCCTGGGTGTCCTGTCTCTGCAGATGACCGTTCCCATCATCGAGTATTAACCGCAGGTCCGGCCATCGGTGGGGGAAATCGGCCGTGCGGCATTATTAGCCCCAAATGCGATGGACTCGGACGACGGAGGGAAAGGGGCAGTCGGGTGTCGTGCGCGAATTCCCTTCCTCTATCGTCGCTCGCGATATCGCTTCGGTCAGCTTCCGATGCTTTTCACGCTCCCCCCCCTCCCCCTTTTTACGTTCCAGCCTCTTTCGCTTTCTTACAGCTTTCTTACAGCTTTCTTACAGAGGCGCCCTTTGCCAGCCTAACTCTTCAGATTCTCCAAATTACACGTTGAAATCGAACGGCGTGCGTTCGCCCTGCCCCGAAAGCCTTTCGCATCCTTGGACACAGAATCGTAGAAACGCGCGGGATAACAGCGGCCGCTTTGCCGTCCGGACAAAGTTGCTACATTTACGGTCGTCGGAAAAATCGTATCCGCTGTCGGATCCATCAACGACGAACGTTGTCACGCAGGCCGCGGCAAGAGCGAAAAGACAGACGTAACGGTGCGCGAACGCGATCGATGCGGCTAATCGATTTTAAAGCGAAAGCCAGCAAGAGGAACCGCGACACGCGCGATTTTTGGTGTTCTGAAACGAGCCACTTTGCACTGGACCGAAACGATGACGATAACAAGGACGCAACGACGGGCGCGAGAGCGACAGCATCGCGGGCTCGGCGCTGCAACGGGGGCGAAAGGGGTGCAGGGTGAGCGGTTGCACGCGGGGGAGAGGGCATGCTATAACTAGGATATAACGCCGTGCCTCTCTGCAGTCAGTTGCAGCTCCCGGGGGTGGCGGGGTTGGGGGTGTTTGATGCCGGTTATCATGTTGACAGACACAGCGAGGTGGGCCAGGGTGCACCAAGGGGAGACAATTACAAATCGTTGACGTTTACGCCAACACAAACGACTATATGTCCGCGACACGTTAGATATCCTCTCTTTAACGCAAACAAAGGGCCTTCTTCGCGCATCCTCGGCTCTTTGTCCGCGCCTTCTCGCTCAAACGTCCATGGTTCGCAACGCGGCAAAACTCTTTTCCTCCAGCTTTCGATTCCTACAGAAAGAAAACACGGACGTCGAGTCGCGTTCTTCGCCTTTTTACGCCACTGGTGGTACGCTACAGTAGCTAGGAGTTTCGCTCTTGTCCTCGTTTCTCGCATCTCTGCAACGCCGAAACGTTCGAAGCTATCGACAGCTGCGATCTTCGTCGGCCTATCGGCCGCTTCTAGGCGCAACCTACACCCTTGCACCTCCGCTCGTCCGAGCCTTGCTGGAAATTCCATGGAAACTCTAGTTTCCAAATGTTTCGTACGACGCGGATGGGCCACTGTTTATCGCGATAAAATTTGCCTTTCCAGTCGTAGAGGCTCCCTCGCGAGCCTTGCGTTTTATCGCAGACTGAAAGAATCGCAACAAGACGATCAACACCTCCTTCCTACGAAGGCAATCTGTTTGAAAGTGGACCGTGCCGACGCAAAGTAACCGGAGAGGAACCGCGGCTATAACCCGGTTGACTTTAGCATCGGAAAGAGACAAGGGGCTGTTTCGTTGGAGCAGGCAGCGAATTACCAAATGCATATTAGCGCGCGATGCGCCGTTTAAGAAAGCGTAGTCAATCTCCGCGACGGACGTTTATGGAGAGGGAATTAATATACCGGACCTTCCACTCGCAGACCTTGGTCGGTGATATATGCACACCGGTGCTCCACCCCCGGAACGTCCTCTGCTCTCCCCCTGTAGAGTCTGCGCGCTCTAAGAAACTCGCGGTCTCTCGAAACCTAACGGACGTGGATGTAATCGCGGTACGAAATCCTGAGGTATTTCGAGATTGTAGAAGCAGATCGAGATTCGCTCGTGGCGCCGCCGACCGCGCAACAGAATATAGTTAAACATCTTGGCACAGCTGGTACGTTTGCTGCTAAACTGGACGTACAAATGCCAGCTACACGCGCGATAACAATACGTCTTTCTCGATACCCGATACTCGATACCCGATACTCGATACTTGATTTTCGACCGAGGGAGCTGCACTTTGGAGCACGGATCCTTTTGCCTTCATGCTCGATTTTTCTGTTTTAGGAAAAAGTTTCAGCATCACGATCACCGTATCGACCACACCGCCCCAAGTGGCCACGTATACGAGAGCCATCAAGGTGACCGTCGATGGACCCAGAGAACCGCGCTCCAAAACGAGTGAGTAGATCAAACACTTTGCATTCTCTGGTAGGCGGTGGATCGCGAGATCTATCCGCGGCCACCGGCTGCTACTATCCGTGGATTCCCTGAAAATGTACCGATAATTCAACGAAAGTCCCTATACGCGGTAATGGGAAGTCATTACCGAGCAGATGGTGCGCGATGATGCAGTGGTCGACGTGCGTACCGCGCGTATGCGTGTTTTGGGTTAGCTATTCACCAAGCTGTACTACATAGACAATGCTTTTACCAGCACACAGCCGCGTGAAAAGTAATCCACTTACCGTAATATACTATGAAAACCTCGAAAAATATCCGTTAATTATCGATGCTTGACCATGCTTAATAACGGTGTCGCACGATGCGTATTTGCGATGCCGGCTTGATATACAAATAACTGAAACCATCGTTCGGTACGCTGTATTCGTAGCCCTTCACAGCTCGGAGAGAGCAAGGGCTGGCTCGACCTTTTTATTCGGATGTTCTTCGCCAGACTTGTCTCGATCGTTTTAGGAAGCACCGTGAAACCGTGCAAAGGGAAATCGCATGGCTGTTCGAATGGGAGGAAGAGAGGAAGAAAATTAGCGAGAGATCTTTCCAGATATTCCGAGATCGCCGTAAGAAACTGCGTCGACCGAGCGAACGTTCATCGACGAGTTCTCTTGCAACATCTTTGCGTCTGCGGGGCGGAGAAACCCATGCGCGAATCAGTGTCGAATATTCGCAAACCGCGGAGACAACGATTGTTTGAAAATAATTTCGTTGAATCTGCAGATACTCAAACTTTGGCAGTTTTTGATTATCCATTACCGGTTTCACATAATGGTTCCACAAAATGTAAATTTATTTCCATAAATATTTGTCGATGATGCTCTCGTCGCCGGGCGGAGCAACAGACAGGCAGAGAGAGAGAGAGAGAGAGAGAGAGAGAGAGAGAGAGAGAGAGAGAGAGAGAGGGAGGGAGGGAGAGAGGGAGGGAGAGAGGCAGAGAGGGAGAAATTCGAAAAATACAAAACGATCGTTCCAGCTTAAGCGAGTGCCACCAATTTCAGGCTTCCATCCGTAGAAAAAAATGCCTGTTATTTCGATATCAGATTAATAGCCACTGCGGAGTCGACCACGAATACGGCAGCTTTTTGCGGACGTTTCGCATTTGTTGTATAAAGTATTGATAGGCGTAGGACGATGCGTGCCCTCCGGTCTCGCAGATTTTTTTTCCACCGCTGTTGTTTTTCGAAATGGCGCAGCGTGATTGATTTTTCTAACGTTTTTATCGTTCGTTCGCGTCCTTCGGGGCGATCGATATAACGCTAAGCGGCCGAGTCTCCGACACTCGTCGAATGTTCCGCAGAGGCGTTACTTATTTAGCATTTCGCTGTCGTCCGATTGCAAGATAGCATACAATTGTCAACTATTCAGCCGTCGATACGTAGAGACGTTTGTCGGTTCTCTCTCCGTACGCGCTGCGCACGTTTGATCGCACGTATTTCGGCCGAGGAAAGTCAAAACAAGCAAATTGATGTTTTTCTTTGTTTTCGTTGTTTCACCGGCCAACCCATGGAAATCAACGCGATATCAAAAAATCGTTCGTCCCAACAAAAAGCGTAAATCGTACTTGGATGCGCGAGCCGCATTTCTCAAATAGATTCTGTTGGAATAGATTCTGTTCAATTTTCGACGCCAATTAGACGATCCGACGTACAAACGACCGTCGATCTCTTTATAAATCCAGTCTTTATAAATCCAAGCTTCTCCGGTTCAAGAGTTTTCGGGCAAACAAACTGCTTCGACGTCGGAAACCATCCACCGAGGAGTAAAACGATAGGAGTGAAACGATTAAACACCGAAACGATTAAAAGACGATTAAAGGGCACTGATTTCTGCTCGAGCTTGCGGAGATCCGAGCGGATATGGCTGGACAAGACGGAAGCAGCGGGACAATTCTGAAAGCATCGATCTGTTGTCTACTCGTCGGAGATCCAAGACGCCTCGGCTCGAGCGCTTCGTCCACTGTTTCAATGGCAACGGACAGACGCGCGACGCGTGAAAACTATTCCAGACGGCGATCGCCGGTCGGACTCTGTGGCGGATCAAAGGAATCGGCTTCGAGACAGGACACGCATCACGACATATTGCATACACGAGTTCTGGGCAGCGATGGCGTGGCTGCTGCTGGCCCTGGCACGCACCAGGGACAATCTATGTAACAACCAGCGTACGAGCGCCGTCGGGCAAAACAACCGGCGCTTTCATTGTCCTCGCAACGATGCGAAGCGCGCCGCTCCGCAGACACCTGCCGGCTATCATTATTGCGTGGATAATCGTGAGCTTTTTGTTATCGAAAATCACCACCCCTGCCCGCCCCGTTTTTCGGCTTCGCTCCCTCTTTTTCCCCGTCTCGCCTCGACCGGCTGTTTCGCTGGTAATCGCGCAATTTCTGTAATTCGCCGGCCCGTCAGCGCCTGTAAATACTGCAAACGCGGCCACCGTCGCCTGCGACCACGCGTAACCGGATTAACGGACTCGCAAGGCTGCGACAGCCTCGCCGGGACCGTTTGAACGCGTTAGCAACTTTGAGAAAGCAAGTTGCCCAGAATTCTGCCACCGCGCTCTGCGCTCCGAGCTGTCGCGCTTGTCCTCTGAAATCTCGCGTCTTCAAAGTTCCGATCTACCGGGACGCTGTAGTTTCCCCAAAGCGTAGAACCTCGTTTTTACGTTACCGACTTGCACAGTGGTTGTGCGATTACGCGCAGCGAATAGATTTCCCCGCGTCGGCTTCGCTTTGGTGGTGGCGAGACTAAAGTCGCTGGCAGACTGTCGCTTCGCTCGACGTACGCGTTCTTCCGCTACGAGAGAAACTGCAAACGACAAACTGCGACAGCTGTCTTTCTGGAAACCTCTATTCGTTGCATTGCCGTCCTGTCGATGCAGCACGCGGGTCGAGAGTAAGAGAACGCGCGTCGGACGCGACGACGCAAAGTATCGTTAGACTTGGTTTTCTCATTCCGATTCCTCGCCGACCGTGGGGAACGTTGAAGCAATTTCTCGATCATGCCTGCAAACGAAAACGAATGGGAAAGGTAGCCGTGAATCGGGTGGAACGAGCGGAGAAAAGGGGACGAAACAAAGTGGCTACCGGGTAGCCGTCACCGTGGCCGAAAATCATCGAAACGTTGCCGGCGAAACAATATCGGTGGATCGGCCGCTGTCAGTCAAAGGTTGAAATTGAATTTGCTTGTCCAGTAATTGCTCCGCGTTTGGAATTTCGATTAGACGGGAATACACGACGCGCTCGTCTCTCTCGAAATCATTTTCCCTTGCCCTCGTAAAAAAAAGACCCTTTCCAGAGCCATACGTTGGTTCCGGGCCCAAGTGTTGCGGCCGTGATTCGAAATATCAAAAAGTCCACGCGAACTCTGGAACAATTGCGCTAGAACGCGGTTGCAGCCGTGTATTACAGCTTATAAATAGGAAAATCGTAGGATCGTGGATCGAAAAAGCACGTCTCGGGCAGATGGTGAATTTTAGAGCGGATCGCAAGCAGGTTCGTCCGGATGGCGAGAGAGAAATCGCGCGTTATCGAGCGATATTACTGCCAGTAGCCGTCCGTCGAAACTATACAGAGATCGCGATTGAAAGATATTACCGGATGATTGGAAAGAATCCTTGGGTCGAGATACTGGATCACTTGGCTCGATGAATTCCTCGTTTGTATCCATCTACCGGTTCGTTGACAGTGGGTTAGAATTGCAGCGCGCCAAAAGGATGAAAATACCTGCCTCGCGCCTTTCCCGATAATTCCTTTCCTTACGTTTACGTGGCTTCTGTGTCGATTTGTCATAGAGTACGCAGAGTACAAGGGAACAAAGTACTATCGGACCAGGCTGATCGGCGTCGTCGAACAGCAGAAGCGGAATAAATGTTCACAAAGGAGAGAAATCTAGCGAGCAGAGGGACGAAATATTCGACTTCTCCGGAGTCTAGACCGACCCGTTTTCTTTATCGTTGCTTGCGAGAGGAGAAACCTTGTCTACGATAAATTCCCACAAAGGAGGAGAGCCTAGCAAACGGAGAGAGAAACACTCTTGCGCGAGAGCCAAGAGGAGAAGAGAGGAAAGATTCGTGTAAAATCGTCGAAATGCTGGCAGACGACGACGCGAAGGAGGACGTAAGACGAGCGGAGGGAGGGGCCCGTTATTAGAGAGGAGGAAAAAGCCGCGCTATTTCCGTCCTCCGGGGCTGCCACGCTTTGATTAGATAAGCCCACCACTCGTGCTGCGGAGATTGGAATTATTCTTCTCTCTCGCTCCCTCTCCCTCTCTCTCTCTCTCTGTCCCTCCGCTTCACCATGTTCAACGAACAGGCAAAGGGGCAATCGGTGAAGGTGTCATATCGCGATCCTTCTTGTTTATTGTAATTAACCGCCTTTCCGCTTCTAGATTCGGATAGCAGGTACTACGTTTTCAGATACGAAACGATACGTGCCAAACAGGCACGAGGCGATAGCAAAGTCAGCCCTTGATGATCCGACGTTCGAAGAGATGCTCGGTGCTCTGACGTTGCATCGGTCGAGCAACGGTCCCCGTTCAGGTGTGTTGGATCCCCCTACGCGGCTGCGAGAAGCGGCAAACCAATTAAATCGCTTCTTTCCTCCTTCTTGCTTAGTACGTTTGACGATCCTCGTTCCATTCTTTCTTCCCAGTCTTTCTCGCTGACGCCAAGACGCCGAGGGGCGTGGAAATGCAAAGACAAGTCGTGCAAACGCGATACTCGCGAAACTTGTTCTTCCTCGACGGAAACGTTATTCGATGGAAGCGCGAAAGAGCGCAAAAGGGATTGTAGGAGGAGCATGTCGAGAAAAGTTGAGAAGAGAGAAGAGAGAAGAGAAGAGAGAGAGAGAGAGAGAGAGAGAGAGAGAGAGAGAAGCGCCAGACGCTAGGAGACGCGAATCGACGAGAGATGGAAGAGCTGGTCGAAAGTCGTGCCTCGTAGAAAGGACGAAGGCGCGCTCTGCCTCGCTCTCCTGCGCCGCGATCCCTCGTCCATTCTGAATTATCGGCCGCCGTGCCGCGGCCCATTCTACTTTGCTCCTCTTGAATGGAAACACCTCGGCGAGCCATCGAAAAAGAGCGTCGGCCGGTACGTTTGGAGCATTACGAGCGTCCGGTACGTGAGAAGTCGTGGGATCCGGTCGAGCAGCCAAACACAGAGCTGCCTTGTTTCTGCCGGCCCGGCGATCGTGGTAGTCGGTAGCGAGGAATAATCTTGTAGGCATCGGTTGGCGCACCGGAGCTGACCATCTGGGCTCACCGACAATTTCGTGCAGTTTGCGGTCAAACTTTATTTGTCGTTCGCCCTCGTGGCCAAACTTTCTCTCTTCCTCTCACAGCCGAGCGTATTTTCTCTCCCCCCTCAACTACTATTCTCCTCTTGCTTTTCGTTCCTCCTCTCGCTGGCGGAATAACAATTTGCGCCTCGCGAGCTCCCATTCTGGGCTCGCTCTTCTGGCTCCGAGAGGAAAGGGGAACGTGCTCCACGTCTCTCGATCCACGCCGATCCTCCGCAACCGTGCGCTCTCCGAGCGGAAAGTGGAACGACCAGATCTCTTTTCGAGGAAACCTAAAGGAGAAAACTCGTCCGGAGCTTGCTGCGACGATCGATATTTCCCGGATAAAATGCCAGAGATTATATAGCCTAGCGATTTTGCCACTGAATGTCCTGTTCAGTGATTACGTAAGCACTCGAGCCAATGCACGTGGCGCATAATGTGCATCGCCGTATAACGATACACACGGACTGCGTGCATATTGCGATCCGCCCCAATAGCGAATCGCCATGTTCGCCGTGTATACTATGCAGGCAACGCGATACTTGCCTCTGCCAGAGCCCCGTCGATTCACCGGCGGTGGTTGGAATGTGCGAGGAATGCTATTGAAGTCGATCGAGACGCCAGCCACTCGAATTTCTTAATTATCCCTCTCTATTGGGCTAATTGCACAAACACGTGTCTTCCTTGTCCCTCTCGCTCCAGGATGCCCAACATCCGTGCCTCGGATAGCAAGATTATCCAATCTTGCTTCCGTCTTTGCCCGCTTCTTCCACTCTCTCCGCGTTTACGCGCCGAATCGTTGGTCCAGAGTATCCTACCTAATTCCACTGGCATCGCATTTCTCTCGTTTCACCGAGGAGAAAGAATTCGCAGAAACGCGTGCTCGTTCCTACAAATCGCCGATTCTATTAATCGCGCCTAATTCCCCTCCAACGTATGCGTTTAATTGGACACATTGTTCGCCATACGACTGTCCACCAATTAGTTTAGTTGTCGCGAGCGCGCAAGAACGACCGCTTCTCCGGTTCAAAGTTCCTTGCAACGTAGCTGTTGCCGTTAGCTTTTAGCCTTTGCCTTTGCATACTCGCGAAATATTCGATAAATCGATGTTTCCCGCAACCGTGCGGTAATCTCTCAAATGTCTACAAGCAGCGTAAGAAAGTTACACGAATATTCGGACAGTCTGGCACGTTTTTGCTCTACAACTTGTTAGCATCGGACGTAGGTGGCTCGTAGCGGGTTTCTTAGTCTTAGAAAATCTGGAAAGATCGCAAAGTTTGGATGCGATAGGATCAAAGTCGCCCTCGGTTTCGTTTAGCGTGCGAATGTCGTAAATTGAGCGAAGCGCGAAACGCCAAGTGAGAACCGGAGGGAAACGTGTGATTCGTCTTTCAGGGCAGACACACATTCCTGGATTGGCGCGAGTTCCCGCATTGTCGCGAGTCCCTGGACTGGCACGAGGGACCTTTGCCGACGCACCAAGCCCGTTCACTCCCTACCTACGGGAGCCGGAGCCGTACAGGAGGAATAAGCATCACGTCGGCAACAACGTCACCGCGAATTCGGTTAGTGGTGCCTGTACCAACCCCAACAACACCGATCCGACCGCATCGCCTGCTTCCAGTACACACCTCGGGGCTAATAGTGGCTCCTCGGCTCATCAAGATTGCTACAAGCACAGTCCTCAGCATGGTGGTGAGTCTCGCACCTTTCGCTATAGCTCTCGTGCCTCTTTCTCCGCTGTAACAGCAGGCCAACTCTCGGCGTATAGCGTTGCTCGCTATATAGTTTTAGCACGTCCGCGTCTATTGCAAGATTCCGACTGATTTTACTCCATTTGCCATCTTAATGCCTTCGCGAGATGCGAACTCTGCGCGCATGTACGCGTTACACGTAATTCACGCATAATATACGTTACGTAATGTAGCGTAACTTTCAGGCCAATAATCGACAAAGCGTGGTTTAGGCCGTGTCTGTTGGCCGATTTAATGCGCGAAAATATTTCGAGTGGCAAGGCAGAGCTAACAAATGAGCAAAGAGGTACGCGATATCGCGCGGAGGAACGCAGCGTTAACGCGCACCTGACGCTAGTGTCGAGCTTCGAACGCTGGTGAATTTCGTGAATCGTTTCGATAGCCACTTGCTTTCTAAATTATTTACAATCGGTTCGATCGAGATACGGACGCGAGACCGGTTTCTCCGACTTGTCGACGCGGCGGATTACGCAAGTACGGACGATTAGAAACGGATCGATTAGAGTCAGGATATCCAAGCTACGTGGCCAATTGATCGGCAGTTGGCCACTCGCGCGTTGCAGCAACGTCGTTAACGAGATCTTACGTGCAACGAAATTCGTCGACTCGCGACTCGTGAATCTTCTCCAGTCTTCTCTCGCATGTTCCAGATTCCAACGCTAGTTGGATGGAGCAAGCGCGAGAAGATAGGGGCCGTGTCTTCCGGTCTGTTTGCTCCTTTCGTTTCGATAGCGGATACTGCTCGGGCATCGTCGTGTTTCGCTCACGATCAGCATCCTCGTGGCTCGTCCAGCGACTCGAAACTACGCGCAAACCCCACCCAACCCCTTCTCCTCTATCAGAATGGGGAGGAGGGGAGGCGATGGCGAGGGATCAAGAGGAGGGGCAGGTCTGCCGTTTCGCGAGGTAATAGTTTCATACCTCGTTCCGGCTCTGCACCCTCTAATTCAACGTAATAACGACCTGTTCAACCTGCCGTTTCCATCTCTTCTCTCGCTGATCTCCGCCACGATTCACCGTTGCGTCTCTCTACCACCAGGCAAAAGTGTCCTGTCCTCGCATTGTTACACTCCCGTTGCGCTCGGTAAACAGATTTATCCACCGTTTGATTCGTTTGCTCGTCCTTCGCCAGCGATCCTAGCCTCCGGACGGAGAAAATTCTCGGCAATGTCCTGGTGTCGGATGCTTTCGATCGCTTTGACAAGGTTAAGCGGCAACTTTTTAAGGAATATTTCGAGGCCGGTGAAGGCATCGAAAGAGCGGATAATTCGAGATGCAAAAAGGCGGGAAACTCGGCAGCCAGTTTATTTCTGCACGGCTCGTCTCGCATCAGCGGTCTCCACCTGATCAAAGTTAAGTAGACGCGCCCCTAGCTGGCAAGACCTCTTTGAAGCTACGTTGCGGTTTCTCTTTGCCCTAATCTCCTCCTCCTCCTCCTCCTCCTCCTCCTCCTCCTCCTCGTCGACCTCCGCTACCTTCTCCGTCGATCGTGCTACCTTCCGGGCCAACTTTGCTGCACCCGTGTCACCTTCCCGGATCGGCCACCATTGTAATTACCTCATCCGGGCGAGCAAACTTTCCCTCGCCATTCTTCTTTGGTTCATGCAAGACAGTGGTTTACATATTTTCCTTAGCCCACCCCAGTTTCCAACCAAACCGCGTTGCATGAAGATTACAGGGCAAGAACACGACAGGTCGCGCCTGCCATCTTTCGTAGAGCAACGGTTTTCAGATTTGCCACTTTGCCGATTAATATCGCGTTCCTCCTATTTCCTGTTTTCCTATTCTCTCGTCCCTTGGCAATGTTACGAGCCCCTTGCTCGTAACATCGCAATATCGAGGCTGCTGGAACCGACTACGAACAATTTGACAGGACTGAAGGGACGCTTCGGAAAAAGGGTCTAGAAGACGAGGGATCTCTCCATAAATCGGAATTATCTTTGCCAGTTGGACGATCGTTGGCTCGTAATACAAGTATTTTCACGCCTATCGCATGAATGGAAATCTCGGGCGAGAAAAACGCTTGCTTCGCCGGCCGCTCATTCACCTCTGCTCTCTCGCTCCTCCGTTTCTTCACGCCTAATGAGCAGATGCAAGGGCCGGCACACGTACGAACGAGCTCAGAGTGCGAAATGAGCGTCGGTGGATGCAATTTTCTTCCTCCTGCTGGTCGCGTCTCCTTCCTCCGTCGCGGCCGAGTCTCTCCGTTGTTCGGTGTTTTCGAGGCAGGCCACCGATTCAGCGATCCCCTCTGAATTTACAGTCGGTACAGCCTACAAGACAGGCCCGTGCACTCACGTACGACTCACGTGCACGTCTGCGTAATACCAGGGATCGATCGATCGAGAAGCGATCGATCGAGAGCTGGATCCATGTTGTTTTTGCCGTTCGCTGCTGGCTCGAACTCCTCCTTTTGTTTCGGGCTCGGTTCGCTTGCGATGCCAGACGTTGTTGAATCGAACCTCTGTTCCTCCCTCTTGCTCTCCCCATCCTCTTCGTAATCTTCTTCTTCTTCGCCGTTTCGTCTCTCTTTCTGCACCGCCACCGGTCTCTCCTTCGCGTGATTGCTCTCTAAATCTCACCTACATGATCACTGCCGATCGTGACTCGGCCAGCCGCGTTTACCCACTATGAATCAAGCCGCCGTGCCTCGCTAGACGAGGAAACTTTTAACGCTATTAGCGGACAGCGTGTATTTATGCAAATTTCGGTTTTTGCCAACACGATCAAAGCGCCGGGGCCCAAGAGGCAAAGAATATCGCTTTCCTTCGCACACCTTTGTCCACCTCCATTTTTCCGCCTTTCAACTTTCCACGGATTAAGACGCGCATTCCGGTTGTTCGGCTGGATGGGACGTCCGTGTTTGTTTTCCGCGAGCAAGCAACGCGCCGCTACGTACACTTTCTACCGTGTAAAGTATCGCCACGAGACGCAAACTGTCTCCGTGGCTAGGAAGATCGTGGCTGCCAGGCTGGCGCAAAGACAAGAGACGCACATCGCTGTCTACGAATATCAGGACACCTGTTGCTTTCATAGAAAATATGACGACTCGTAGGAATTGCCATAGACGAAGCGCCGCGGAGAAGCGGTTATGTGAAAAGTGGAATTTTTGCGTGCGCGGTAACGACTCGAAATGCGCAGGAAAAGCGAAAACTTTTGCTCGCAAGGATCGTAGGGAAATAACGGATCAACGACGGTATTACCGGCGACTATGCGATAGTCGATCGCAACTTCATTCACAAGATTTTGGATAAATCGAGCAGGCGATCGAAACGAACGGAGTCGTTTATGTTCTTGCCGCTAAAGTCGTCGCAGTCGTTTCTCGCCGCAGCGTCGATTAAATTCCAGAGTATTGAATTCCAGACATTTCCCGCGACGAGAATACTTTTGCGAGCCAGTGTACCGATTTCGAGCACAGTACCCGTTTCCATTCGTCATAAACGCGCCAGAAACAAGCTCGTACGGCAACAATCTCGGCTAGAAGGTTTCTGCGGGTGAAGAAAAAAGGGAAGCGAGCGTTATTCCTGTCTCTTATAATGTAACCGTGTCCGTTTCTCGTCTTCTTCCCTGGAGTCTCATCTCGAGTCGTGATCGGGGTAATAAGGCTCCGCCAGTGGCAAGCGGCCCGAGTACCTGAAGAGCTGGTGCAGAGAATCGAAGGAAGAAGGTTGCGAGTCCTGTTGCCCGTTGGTGGAAACGAGAGGGCCGAGGAGAGGAAATAGAGAGGGGACAGGAGAGACAAAGATGCTGTTGACGTAGTAGGGGTAAGGATGCTGATTATGGGGTGTCAAACAATCACGCTGATTGTATATTCTCCGCTCACTTCTTCCGTCTGCCTCGACGTTTGCTCGTAGACGCAACCCGAAAGCGCTGGATCCGTCTTGCTCGCTCGCTCGGATGCTTTCTTCGAGACGTCGCGTCTCGTCGTAAAAGCTTGGAACGCAGAAACGGCCAACAGCGAGGAATTGCGTCAAATTACGTCGGACGATGTCTCGTACCGTTTAGCGTCGAAACCAGTCAACGTTCTTTCGAGGCAACGCGCGTAAGAAAGCAAAGGAGCAGTTTGTCGTCGCATCGAAATTATTCCACCTATTTTCATCGACTTCGCCAAACGACGGACGATCAACTTTTGCATTTTCGCGTCGTTCGGTGACTAGACGGAGGTGTTTTAGAGTCGGATGGTATATGAAAATTAATACGAACCTATCAACGCCAACGACGTTTCCCAAGTATCGCAAATGGCGGCAAGAGCGTGTATTTCAAGTGCTGGATAGATTAGATGCGGAGATAGTTTCGCCGTAGGATGTATCAATCAGGCAGGAAGCGTCACTCGCGATATTTTGCATCCGCGTTCCTCCGTTTCTCTCCTTTCGCGTCCGTTTTCCTCGTGCCTCCTCCTCGTGCCCGGAAGCTTCGATCGCGAAGATCGCGTAAACGCAATTGGATAGAAAAGTTGAAGATTCCCACGTGCCTGCGCTCTCTGCTCGTCTCTCCAGCTTCCCCTCCACCTACCGACGATCGTCGCGCGTCTCTTACTCGTGAAACCAAGATTTTGTCCGACGGGGCTTGACGGAAGGCCGCTGCGTGCTTGTGCGGAATCGTTATTCCTGCTTGGGATGGTTGGGAGTTTTAGTTAAACGGCACTCTGCTGCTGTAACAAGACTGGGAGAAAGAAAAGGACGAGAGGCCTTTGTCGTTCAACGTCAAGCTGCGGCCGGATTCGCGTAGAATTTCATCCGGAAAGTCAGTTGCCATTCTCTCGAACGCGGCGCTTCTTTTTAATTCTCGCGGCTGGTACCACGTGTGGTTGATTAAATTTCTTCGTCACGTCGGCGCCTTCGAAGCGTCTGAGGCTGCCTGGGGGAGGCAGGGTTACCTTTCTTAAAGGGGTGCGAGGGAGACAAGTTGCCAGGCAATTAGGAAAGTGTCACATACACTCCTTTCGCGAGTCTCCCTCGCAACACGCCAACCCCTATCATGCTCTATCAGCAGGTTATTAACGTACAAGCTTAAACTTGCCGCGAGAACTCCAAAGGATCCGTGACACATTAGGAAATGTGCAATCAACACCCTCTCCGAGTACATCTAGAGCACGCCCGAGTACTGGCAAAGTCGGCTTGCTCTTCTTTCCACGACGATTCCAGCAAATCTTTTTCGCCTTTTTCGCGCTTTCCTGCTACGCGCAGGAAGTTTGCGCAGACTTTGGACTCGTCGAGCGTCAAACAAATTCTTGGTCTCGTTTTTCAGCCTTTTACGGACGATCTCTTCCCTCAACGTTTATAGAAATTTAACGCTTTTACGCGTGCAGACTGTGAATCGCGGAATGCGGGTTTCGTCGGCTGAACTGCGCGAGAAATTATTTACGATCATATGGGATTGTAGCGAGCGAACACTCTTGTAAAAGTTGGCTCGTCGAGCATCCTACCATTAGCCGCGTAAGAGTCGAAAGAGTTTCTTCGCATACTTTGTGCACATTTGTGGCAATTTTAACGCACCTTTCGCTTATTACGAGTCGGGACGCGTGCAAGTAAGGAAACTTGGTCGCAAACGAGGCTTCGATGCTCACCGAAATGACGAACGCGACCGCAAAACTTAATTAAACTCGTAAATCCGTCGCCACCGTCGTCGCAGACAGCCACGACCGTTGTTGCGCCTTGCTACTTATTTCCCTGCTCGCACCACTCTATTTCATGCAAACGCACCCTTCACACCTTGCAACAGTGCCTCGTACTTCCTCGATGCAATCTTCCCTCTTCTCGTTAAGAAAGAATGATCCGTGGAACGAAAAGTTTCAACGAGTTTCCTCTCAAAGCGCCGAGCAGCTTTAGAAAAGATTCCGCTGCTTTTCCGTCTTCGGTCGCTTACGAAAGCTACTTTGACGCTTGCCCAGAAAACTTTGTACGTTTACTGCAAACGTACGTTTAGGAAAGAATCGGCGTGTAATAATACCAATACTGCTCTTAAATCGTCTTTAATTATTCGACTGATATATTTAAGGACGTGCCACAAGGTTGCTCGCTAAGTATCCGGCTCGCTGAGTATCCGGCTCGCTGAGTATCCGGCTCGCTGATACAGCCACTAATCGAATACTCGTTCAAACACTTTGGCGATCTTTACAAGGTACATGCTTGCGACAGACGCGTCTCGTTACGGCGCCGATGAGACTTTTCCACGTTTCACGCAATACACAGGATATACGTTTACATTGGAAGCTTCTACATGCGTCGATATACTTTTGCGAGCCATTGTACGTGCATCGAGGATCATGGAAGGAGAGTTGGACGAGATCCTCGGCTTGCGCAAAGTGGAATTTCAGAAATCCCTGGGCTGCGGTGTTCGGTGAACTTTATCGCCTGTCGGTTTATCGCGTATCCTGGTGACACGACATCCTTCGTGTCCGTCCAATCAGGCGCGCACTTGGCGGACGACTCAAGGAAACCCGTGGTGACCGCTAGGCCAAGACCGCGATAATAGCCGGGCCGAATGGAACGTTTCGTTTCCACGTATTCCCCCTTTGAAATGCTCAGGATCCAACCGAGGTGCTTTCCGGAGATAGCCGGAAGTAGGTTCCTCGTTGCCTCGAGACTCGATGGTGCTTGATCGCTCGTAAACATCCAGTAGACGATAAGCTGGCTGAAGCGAGCGACAGAGCGTAATCGTTTTTTATTATTTGCCTCTCTTTTCCTTTTTTCTTTTTCTTTTTTTCAGCCTTTGTTAGAGGGAGAGTTGCTACAATTTATTTGATTGTGCAGAGAGAGAGAGAGAGAGAGAGAGAGAGGGGGGGAATGTACGAAGAGGAGGTCGAGAATCTAGGATGAGATGGACGAGTTTTGGCACGAGGGCTACTCCTGGGAGGAGGGTGGATTGAATCGAACCCTACGCCCCGAACGCATCCACGCTTTTCCCACGACGCTCTCTGCTCGTTCGACGTACGCCGTCCCCGGCTGCTCGCCACTGAAAAATTCGTTTGTACCCGTTCGAAGAACGTAGCCGATTTCCAGAGACGTTTAACGAGAATAGAACTCTTTTCGAGGGACGAGTATCGGAAGAGTAAATTGAAGTAAATTCGGAAATTCAGCCGCGCAAGACTCGAGTTTTAGGAGAAAATTGTCGTTTCGATCGACCGTTAAACTGTTAAAGGTTAAACTATTAAAAGTACGGAAAAGCCAACTCGCGAGACGTTTCTTGCGAGTTATTCTCTAAACAACGCTTTGTAAACGAATTGCAAAAGCGAGCGTGGATAAAAATTCCTCGAGTGGATCGATTGGCCGGCTGATGGATGAACTGGCCGAAAATCGAGGCGTCCGGCAATCATCAGGATACTCGTTCGAATCGATCGGACGGAGAGATGATCGAGGGACAATCTCGAGCAAATCGATCGAGGTCGATCCGCCGGCTCGAAACGTAGAAAGAACCGAGCCGGACGAGCGAAGCGAGAAAGCAGTTCACGATCCAGAGGATCCCGCTTCCCGAGATCGTCATCCTACCGAAACATCGCGGCAAAAACTCTCGAAAATCTTGGACATAAAAAGACGGCTAGGCTTGTTGTAATAATAAGCGCTTAGTCGACTGAAGAAACGGAAAACTGCTCTTCCTACCACGTTCATCTCGCGTTTTACCATTAACAGTCATTTATTTGGAACAGTTTCTTTCGTCGCGGGATAAAAAGCATCGAGACTGTTCCAGCATTATCTCATTGAATCGAGTGTTTCGATTCTTTCTCGAGGAATTCCTGCTGCGTCTCGTCCCAGAAGGAAATTGCAAATTTTCACACGCCGCTTGTTTGTTTCTAACGCTGTTATTTCTTTCGATATCGGGCTTTCTCGAGCGCGGAAGTTTGCGCGCTCGCGAATTTTCCCGATAATCAAGCAGACTCGATCGTCTTTGTACGAGATCGAACGACGCGCGAATCGCAATACGCCGATCGTCGGAGACATTATTTATAACGTACGCGCCTATGACTACAATGTTGCACGACTACGTGCATACGTTTCTAGGCATCCTATGCTAATCGCACGTTTGGACAATAAAATTGAGCAATTCGCAAGAGGTAGAGTCGGGTAGTTTGATTTCCACGTTTACTTTCTACTCGTGTCTATGTTACTTTCTAAATACTATTAGATAGTATCAAACGCAAACAAGAGACAATCGACGTAGTAATGTAACAATCTCGCCGAGTTTCTGTTCGTATATCTCTATTTTGATAAGTCTGAAAATGGCGAAACGTAAGAAACGAGCGAGTGCGAGCGCAGGAAAAGGAAAGAGCTTTTGTATCGCGCGGCGAGAGAATTGATACGCTCAAGCTTCTATTTAATAACGAGTTGCTCGCCCCATTCTCCATTCGTCTCGCGTTCCTCCCCGTTACTTGGCCAAACCGTAAACGACGTTGGCTTCTGCAAAAGGATTTAAAGGTCCCGCCACGTTTCTCGTAATGTGCTGCCGTTCGCAGAAATCCTTACAACGAATTACCATACATACATTTCTCTTGTAACTGTTTGCTATTCGCTCTCCATTCTAATCGCGATCTCGATCAAGTTTTTCATTCTGACCGTTTGAAACAAAACGAGGCTAGCTTTGCGTTATTTAACAAACTTGTGATTTTACTACGCGAGGCCATTCTTGTCGGGCCTCGTTGAGATGCAACCGCTTTTGCGACCAAGTCTCCGTTCCAAGACCACCCGCGACGCTCTCAAGACCGACTTTACACAGTCGACGCGATTTCGAAGCTCGGAAATTCCACGGATGCTAATGTCGCCACTGATCTCGGTGACTTGGCCGGCTCTCGTGAAAAATTCCTAATCTCGCCGAGTCATCGCCAACAAACGCCAACAAATTAGTCGTAAATTCAACCAATCGTGTTACGGAAGGTTTTGTAACAAGGGGTACACTGTACCGTTATATGCTATGTGCGTGGAACGGCTTTCGAGCCTTTAATTAAATAAAATTCTCAAGTTTATTAAAAAATCGTCAAGTAGCTTTATGGTACGTACGTACCATGCGGCGCAACGTCTGGTATACTTAATATTCGGACGATCGAATAATTATTCGTACAGAGGTATTTCGTAGATACGAAACAAAGTTCTCCAAACAAAATTCTCCGCCTACACTGCCTTTTCCGCCAAGCTCCTCAGCCGCTAAAATTATTCCGAAGTGAAGTTAATCGGTCACCACGCGCGCAACAATTCGAGGAATATAACGCGACGTTACGAAGAGGAACGAAACGAATTTGAAGGAAAGAGGAAGGGAAGCAGCGGCGAGATGGCGAACGGAAGTACCGGCAAGGTAGACGAATTGGGATCGAAAGGAAGCCCATACTGGCCAGCTTTTTTTTCGTTGCACGAAATTCCTGTACTCGTAACGTCTCAGGTACATTGGCTGGATCGTGTCCGGAGAGAGAAGGAGAGCAAGCGGAGGAGAAAAAAAGATAGGAGAAGGAGAAGACTAAGCAAGGCAGGAACAAGTCGACGGAGAAGAAGAGGAAGAAGAGGCGGAGGCAGTTACGTGATCCACGCTCGAGAGGGCACGGATCTTGGTCCCGATCTCGGGAGATCCTCTCGTTTTACCTGCAGACGATTTTGGTCGTCTATCGGTTCTCCGTCTTTTCTTCGTTTTTCCTCTCCTTCGTTAGATGTCGAACAATACGGGGCCAAATTGAATTACGCCGGCGGGCGTGAACTGTAACATTAGGCGGAGGATTCTCAAACGCGATCGAACCGCGCGCAGCCTCTGCCGCAAGGAACCTCTGGCCATCGATTTTGCTCGTTTTCTTCGGCACACAAGCGCGTATGCACTCGCATTCAGAGCAACAATCCGTCAAGCCACGCTTTCTCCAAACAACCGTCTGCGTAGCATTGATTCATTCCGATAGAGCGTACCGTATATATATATACATATATATTAATATGTATTTATTGTATTATACGCGGTACTCGACGTATCAGCTGCTACGTCACTCACCAGCACGTTACATTTTTTCAAACATTTCTACACTCTCTCGATTTATGTTAAAAGACGCGTACGATTGCATCGTCGATTGCACAGTACGTTTCTTCAGTTTATTAAGCGCTGGCCTGGCCCACTTTTCAGTCTCGATGTCTCGTACGTAAGGTGATCGATTTGAAGTTTTGCGTGCAATTACAACGTCTCCGAAACCACTCGTATTCCAGCAAATTTGTCCCCATTCTTCGTGTCACCGTTTAGCCGATTCTGCGACGAGTTCGCGATTCGACGATTCCGTGACATGCCCGACGTCGCGAACAAAGACACTAGTCCTGATATGGCAATGGTAATTATCTCGACGAAGAACGAAACAGCGTGGAAGCGAGTTCGGCAAACTTGTTTTCCAACTGTTTGACAAAGTTGGAAAACAGCGTCCCAAGAGCGCCCTCGGTTCCTGGAAAAGTGTATAACGATGGACGATTCGTCCGAGCCCGCCGCGACGAACGACCGAGTAACCGAGTCATGTATCGGACGTGTGCAGAAGAGGAGTCGTTGCAGCAACAAGAACATCCGGTCTTTCTTTTCCTCCACTTGCCTTTTTTCCAGTCGAACCTTAATTGATCGCCGATCAACGGTCCGATCGAGCCGTGATCAATTGATTACCACCGATCGACGTCGCTTTCGTCGAAACCTCGCCATCTCGCGCTCCCTCTGCAGCTTGCAGCAGCACAACAGGTAGACACTTTCTTGTTCCTTAAGCTAAATCTGTTTATTTTGCGCAAAAATGTAATGCGTCCGATGGGGATTGGAAGGCTCCTTTCGATTCTTCACGCGGGCAAATTGAATGGTGGCTCGAACCCGCAAAGTATTCTGCTTGCACGCAAACATCTTCTTTGAAATTCTTCGAGGTAATTGACGGCTCTTGTGTTTCTGTGTCGTACAGGCCTTTCATGCAACGTCCAACTAAAAATAATCTCGATGCTTCGGAGCGTCTCGGGGCTCGACGATCAAACTCTCTGGTTCCATAGTCAAACAGGACGCGTCGTTGTCGCGCAGGACGCGTTACGTGTCTCGTAGGAAACTCTCGAAAATGTTATTTACCTTGTGACGAGACAGGACGATGGCGGTCATGCTGGCAAAATTTGAAGCCAGTCTGAAACGAGAATACGTCAAAGTTTGAAAAGCTTTCTCGTGCGTGTTATTCTCTGCGCGTAAAATTCCGAAGCGTGTGCTTGGCGTTGGAAACGACACCGACGATTATTACGAGTTATTTGCCTAATGAACTGTTGTTGAAATACTTTGCCGGTCGCTGCCAAACGTGCGCAACAAACGCGAAACGAGCGTCTCTCGGTTATTCGTTAATCAAATATCGATACGATGGCGAGAGCTGCTGGCGAAAGCAGCCAAAAGCAAAACTCCTGGCACACGTAACACGTATTTCCGTAGGACGCTTTGCGAAGACAAGACGTAGATTACACTGTGCTTGCGCGTTCAACGTGCGACTATGGGGCCAGCTACGAAGCATGGACGCAAAGGTGGAAAGAAGATGAGAGGAAGAAGAAGCTAGGAAATTCGCGTGTCTACCGGCGATAATCGGTCGAAATGGAGTACGGGGCCCGTGAATTTCCGGGCACACCGGTGATGGGGCCTCTCCATTCATGCTCTTCGTTCAGCCTGGAAATTACGCGGCGCGTGTGGAAGAGGCTCGAATGAAAGTTGCGAAAGGCGTCTGCTGAAAGGCGACGGGACAAAGGGGAAAAACAGAAGGAGCTGGCTGCGGAACGAAGAAAAAAGAGAAAAGGTGGAACAGAGTGGCGAGATCTTTTTCTCCGCAGTCGAACGCGCCGGAGACCCCTTGCGCCGCTATTGTTCGTTTTCAGGAGCAAATTGCGGCGATGCGTGCGTGCAAAACTCGCCTCTTCTGCGGCCGACGCCCTGTTAAACAGATTTTCTTCTTTCAGAACGATTCGGCCGGATGAATGGACAGATGAATGGAAAATAACGAAGAACGGCGAGTACAGCGCGAAAACGCAAGCAGGATGAACGAAATTAGCAGTGGATGGGCATTGAAACCGTCGTCGAAAGCCGCCTACTTTTGAGAGATTGACGAACCGTGGATGGTCCTTCTGCAAATTACCGGCAACTCCGCCATTCGTCTCGCGTTTCTTCCACGTTCGTTCTTACTTTCTCACGTTTCGCGCGTTCCAACTTTAATCGGCGTACATCGTGTGGGAATAACGCCGAATATCGTTCTATCGATCCGCGATTCGTTATCCCGACTTTCTTTCGCGTTTTCCCGTTGCTACGGCTTCGCAGGATACGTAGAGATACAACGATGGTACTCGCATGCAGCGATCTTTGCTGCGCTAAAACGAGCACTCGTCCCTCTTACACCTGGTCGAACGACGCGAGTCGCCGATCAGTCGCTAAATACCTCACCTCCCAACAACGGTTGGAACCAACAGCGTGAATCACGCGAGACAAGTCGAGTTTTAAAAACGGTTGGAAACGGTTGGTCGGTCTGGAGAAAAGTAGGATACAGCTGCAAACTGGAAACGCGCCGAGTAAGACGTCGAGCAAGCGTAGTTGCGACTGCGAGTTGAAAGGTCGGACGATGGCCAGAGGAATGGGAAGAATGATTTTCCTCGTAGATCACCGAGTTAGCAAGGACGTGAAATAGCGATCGTGCTGGTAGTCGGTTGCTCGCGATCCCAAAGTCATCGAGGGGAAACACTATCCTCGGGACAGGATACTCGGTGTATAAGAAGAAATCGCTGATGGTAAGCGATACGCAAGGCAACAAGAGTTTCCTGGCCGCTCGTATGCGTAAGACTTCTCTCTCTGCTGTATGCGCGTTGCGCAGGGTTTACCAGTGTACACGGGGCCTCTGATACGTGTCATACACGTACGGTTGGCGTGTGTCGACATTCGCGTCGAGCAGGAATATCGAGACGACGCAATATCGACTTACGTTACACGACCAAACGAGCATCTATCTCGGTGGGAAACGAAGCCCCACGGCTCCGTCTCTTCGTAACGTTCGTTCTCTTTTCCATTCCGAAACTTGCTTCTCGTAACGCGTCCACCGACCGAACAATTCCAAGTTGTCGCAAGGCAGCCTCTATTCCCACTTTGAGAAACTAGAGCTCCCAAGACTCGCAGACTCTGGCAACTTTACATCCATTTCCAATGTAAAGTTCCGCTCTCGAAACGTGTTCCGCCTTGTAAATGCGCTGCTGAAAATTCGAAGCTCCAGTATCTTCAGGCTAAGACGTCTGTACTTGCGCACTTCCGTATACTTGCGTACTGCTGGAGAGTTGGCTCGGTTGAAATTCTTGGCGCAGGCCAAAGGTTAGGGTGCACAAAGCAGCGGCCCGAAACGTGTCAAGGACAGTCTCCTTCGGTATCTTGTCTCCCGTCTCTGGTATTCTAGTCTTTGAAACTGTCGCAACTTCTCCGCCAGGGTAAGCTAGGGTTATCCGAGTCAGCGAGGAGGAATTATATAAAAACTAACGAAACGACGAACGATGTAATTTTAGCCGCTCCTTAAACGTAATGCTAAAGAGATGCCAAAGAGATTCAAACGTTGGCCGGTCCCCGTAGGAGCTATGACCATTAGTCTAGAAACGGTTCGGACGTTTTGCAGCTTGTTAGTTAGCAACAATGGGGCCGGTCCAAAGTATCTGCTATCGTGTTGCCACTTTCTTTGCGGAATAGATGATCAGCAGACCACTCGATCGTTGAAAGAAGAAGAAGAAGAAGAAGAAGAAGAAGAAGAAGAAGAAGAAGAGGAGGAGGAGGAGGAGGAGGACGAAGCCGATCGAAGGAACGGGCTAGCGGTAGCACGAAGCTGGGTGTGAGGTGGAGAGTTGGGTGGGAGAGAAACCGAGAAACGACGAAATGACGGCGGTCGATGGACGGTTCGTTAAGTAGATGGCTGGTCGAGAGACTAAGCACCAAAACCACCTCACTGTGGTTTCACACCCGCAGAGCTACGGACAGAGATCCGGCGAAGGAGGAAGAGAGACACGAAGAGAAGGAAGTAGTAAACAACTCAGAGTTCCTTTGGTCAGGACTCGCGCGTTCCTTTGGTCAGGATCAACGCCGATCTTACACCTTATGATTTCTTCCAACACTGATTTCGTCTACTCCACGATGGAGCGCGGCGACCAACCCTGCAACGACATCGAGATCACCGACGACGAATGGCAATGATCCATGGGAAACTCGTCCTCGCTCGACATTGCAAATCTCCGGCGTCTGCGGTTCCAACGACGAAACGATTTCATCTCGTACCAGCGATCGCTCCTTGATCCGTTGCTCGTTGGTCCACTTGATCCTAGGCAGGATGTTTCGGCTGTCGCCGCTGTATTTTCACGAACGATGCTTCCAGCGAAACGAATATTTCATTCCATCCTATCCTTGGACAGGTTTCGACGCAACTTTCTCCCTTCCTCCTCTGACTCGTGGAAACCTTCTCTTTGACGATTAATTTTATCTGCCAAGGTTGTTCGGCGTTGTCCGAGTCGATTCTCGCAGGAGACCGACAATGTTCGAATAAAATTCATGGAAACTCTTCGTTCGACGATTAGTCAGTCTCGGCTACCGCGGTTCAGCGTGCGAGCGAAACTGCTTCGAAAGATGGACAGTGCGTGAATTAGGACGAGTAGAAGAAACGCGATACGTTGCTTGGTCGGATCTCGAGGCAAGTTCGATCTCCTCTTCCTCGTGATTCATAGAACTAGCCCGTTCCCTGAAGAGGCTCGAAATGGACTATTATCCAACAGATGGTCGACCCATGCTGGTGTGCTTTGTTTTGTTACCGTTGTTCCGGTAATTGCGGCAAATACACGGCCATTTTCGGTAATCACCCGCACGCCCCCATCCCCACGGCGCGCGGTCCCTTTTGAGAATTCCGAAACGACCTCGACCTTCCCTGGTCGGTAGGCGTAACGACAGTTTTGCCAGCGGATCCTCCAGCCGCGACCTCGACCCGATCTTACTTACGGCGTGGCGGTTCGAACCTCTTCCTCGAGAATCAAAGCATAGCTGACAAGCAAACTCTTGGGCGAGGAAGTAGCTCAGCTGCCGAGACTTTTACCATATTTCATCGAGCTCGTGTTCACCGCAACCCGGTACAATGTTTTGTTGCTTCGTTGCTTGGAATTTATAATCGGATTTTAGTCGATTGCCGATCACAATGGCACTCTGTCTGCGCGAAATCCGGCCGTCCGAACTTTGTTAGTCGGCGAAGGAATTCCGAGTGAATTCATCGGAACGTACATTTGGAACGTACCGTTATTTGGAGAAGAAATCATCGTGGCAGGCAACGAACGAAAGGACTCGACTAGTTTCTTAACTATGTAAATTGTTTGGAAAAATTGGATTCTGTCGCGATCGTCGAGGCTAAGAATTTGCGGATGTATCTAGTTGGTAGGATCAGCTCCGCCATGAAAATTCGCAAACTCCGGCGTGTCGGTCCCGATAAACATATTGGGACGAACCACGCGTTTAAAGATACGAGCCGCGTGATTTACAGACTGACAATATTCGAGCGCCGATTCGCTCAATCCTTCGCGGAAGCCGTAAACGTCGAGACTTTTCGATAAACGACATTCTAATGCAACAAAGTAAAATACAGGAAACGTTTTAAAGAGGCTGCTGCCATTGAGTTCAGCCTCGGCAGGTTAAATAATTTGACTTGGAAGGCTCGCAGAGTGTAAAGGCCTGTCCGTAGGTTTACGAGCGAATTAGCAACCGTTAATTACAAAACCGCCGCCGTCTGTTTCTTGCGCGGCCAGCAGCCCCTCGTAATCCAACACGGGATTACGAAGCGTGCAGTTGGAGTCGATGGCGAAACCCGTGATTTATCGCCTATTAAAATCGACGGTTTTCTAATCAATTCTCTCGGCGACTTCCCCGCCTTGACCCGAAAGGTTCTCCTGCTTTCCATTCGCGCTGTAAAATACAAGTTTCTCGCTTATTGTCGACCGAATGAAACGGATCTCTGGATTCGTCGCGGCAAATCGGAGCCAAATCTCTGTAAAACTCGACTTTATTCTGCAGCTGCGCCATCTCCTCGGCCGAATCGCTCGAACGTTTTCGCTCGAGCAGCGCGAGCTTGCGCTATATCTGCTACAGCGCAATACCTAATTTCGCAAGAGTCGTAATTTTTCTTGTTCGCGTTTGGAGTTTCGATGAAAATTAGAATTTCCGCGAGAGACAGTTTGCTGACCAAGCTGACTCGGACATCTCTCCTTGATTTACGATAATCCGTAACAGGCGGTTTGATGGCGAGTTTCGAGTATTTTCATTTTTATTGGAAATTAGTTATCCTCTAAATAATTAACTATAAAGTCGGTTGCAAATTTCCTTCGTATCTACTTTCGCACGTTTTTAACACGACGGTCGAACAGATGCGTGTATATATTTGCATGCTTAATTTCAATTCTAAATTGCAACTTGCCACTTGTACAATTTCGCTAATGACGTTGACCCAATTGTAGGAGGCGACTCTGCGAACGAAACGCGGTAGGTTTCGACAATTTTTGACAGCAAAGAACCACGGGTTTTCGAAACTACTTCCTCGTAATAGTTCTTCTTGGAAGTGGCTGGACGACGAACGCGCCCTTGAGAAAGCGTATTTTGTCATCGGGCCGACGACTATCCGCCGAGAATTATCAATGCCCGGGCTTTCCACCGATTCTTCCCGCTAGCGAACGACTCTCATATCGTAGTCATCACGTATGCACCTCTGCAATCGCGAGACAAACCCGTGAACACAAGTTCCTTGAACTCTTTGATTGGCTTCCCAAAAGTTTCCTCGTATCGTACGCGATACAATAACGTTTTGTAATCTCTTTCCTCCTTCTCTCTCTCTCTCTCTGTTTTTTTTTTTTTTTTTTTTAATGAAATAGAACGACCAATGGAAACGATCGAATCATCGAGTAAATACTCGAAGGCCAACAGGAAGCAGACTATAGTGTTACAGATGTCGAATGAAAGCTGAAACGGCCAATTGAGAGGAAGAATAAAAAAAGGGGGGAGTGAAATATTGTGTGTCGACGTTGGTTCTTTTCGTGAAACTTTATTCCCCATCTCTGGCCAATACGTATTTCGTAATCGCAAGTCAGTGGCGCCCAGCTTCGACGAAACGATGGCGAGTAATAGTTTTGCCGAATCATCGTTGACTCAGCGCGCGATATTTTCCTCTCTGTATTTCCGTAACTCTTACCGGTTGCTCGTCTCGCCATTGCCGCGGAGGTAGGTACTTGGAAATTCATTGCACGTCCGACGGAAGTCGCGAACTCTGCGATAAATATTTCAAGAGATGATAATTAATATCGGGCAATTGTTTGGTACAAATGACGCATTGTGACTCTTACGCTGGACCTGCGAAAAGTCACGTACTTTTCAAGTATCCGATTCATACGACTAGGTTTCACACGTTTCTGCATTTTCGGGGAAATTTAAAGCGCAAAACGAAGATGGCACGAAAAGATGTACATCCAAGTAAAATATCCAGAGTATGGAGTTTCAAATCGCAAATGTATCGAGCAGCCAAGTTGGCGAGTAACGCGCTCGTCTTTTGTACGAGAATGAAAAATTATCTGCAGCTAACGAGCGACGTTTCCTTCTTGAGTTTCATGAAATCTCCATAGTAATAACCTGGACCGTTTCTCACAATTCCGTTCAGCAGTGTTTTAGATGTTTCATATGCTGCTGCGTATTACATTTATTTGACGAGTTTCTGCGCCTTTAAATGTACTAAAATCGCAAGGCTGGTTACGATATTCAACCAACAAAGCGGATTCCGATTCTCTAGTGGCGTTCGCGAGAATATGAATTTTTAGAAAGATCCGTGACCAACTAACGCGTACTCGTAGCAATCATTTAGACTTCCGGCATACTTTGACTCCGTGAGTCGTTTCAATTAATCTGACAGGATTACTCACTCACAACACCGTTACCATTTTACAAACAGTGCGTAGACTCGACTCAATCGCCTGTGAGTCTCCTGTCTGGAATCCCGTCTTATGAGTTGAAAGCATCCAGCGTTTGTACTCGTTCTCGGTGTACCAAGAAATGTACGCACAGGTTGCACACGTATGCTACATAAAGGTATATAGAGAGGTACATGTCTCTTTGATATTTATGGTAAATTTAAGAGCACAAACGTAGATGAAATGCACGCGATAGGCAAAAACACGATAGAGACGACAAATTGACTCTTTCAATTGTTCTCGCAACGATATGAATTCGCACGAACGACCACAGTATGGTTATTGCAGAATTTGTCTAACGGATCGTAACGATTTTTGTTGCAGATACGAGTACGGCTGCCGCGGAGTGGACTTACCCATCTGCAGCGTCTTCCTATCCAGCTCCACCAGTAAGCAGCGGTGGTTCGTTCTCGCCGATTCCTGGAGGAGCGTTTTCGTATCCGGGGGAAGCCCTTTCTCATCATCCCACGACAGAACCGGTACCATTACCCACTGGTTAGTATCGAAAAATGTCTCAATCCTTTCACCGTGTAGCGCGAAAGCAAGCCGTGTCTGTTATACCGATTTTCCAACAGCCTTGCATTTCGTTCAAGGTCATAGGTAAATCGTTCGTTCGCCAAATTGTTAGTTTCGACAATTTTCGTTGCTCTCTTACGCTGTGAAATGATTGAATGGAAAACGGCGATTTGCACTCGTATCTAGAGGAAAATTCTGGCACGTAGCCGTCTCTACGCGGTTGTGACGCGAAGATGTTCCAAGAAGGCGGCGTTCTGCCTCTTCCGTCTGACGTAACCGCTTGTTAACACCAGCAAAATACGAGTAATTCGTATAATCTTGTTATTTTTGCCAGATTCTCCGATACGTCGTTCGTAATTGTTATCGCAACGAAATTGCTGACACCTGTTTGATCGCGTTTAACACGCTTCCAGCTCTAGATATACATATACCTACACATCCGCTCGTTAATACGAGGACACTCGGCTACAGGAAAACTGGACAAACCTGGAAAACCATAAAGAAACGATTAAACCTGCGTATTCGAAACCTTGGATCGACGCGAGTAGAGAATATCGCATCGATTATACTCGCGCAACGAATATTCATATCAATACGTTTTTCGTAACATCTGCATTGCCCTTCTACTATACCTTGCATTACACATCTCATTTTCTACTATACTCTACGCGTCACATCGTACGTGCAATGCGCACGTTTGCATAGGTCAGACTTGGATTTCGCGCCACTTGATTCAACGAAAATGATAAACGCATCAACTTGCAACTGTTGTCTGTATCTTGTATGTCTTTGTCTGTATACAAAATTCCAACCAATTAATTACTCCTCTAACGATCCGGGTCGATCGGCGCGTTCTAGACGAGATCGCCGAATGTCCTCGCTTACGAGCAGAGACGTGCACGCCTTTTTCTCGAAATATCCGAAATGTCCTCCGTCCAAACACCACTCGACTAACTTGCTCGTTTCGACCACGCTTCAACCTCAGCCACAGCCTCCGAGTATCCATTGCTTCGGCAGCAACTTTCGTATCTAACAGCGACTGCACACAAAGTCTGTCTCGAATCTTGCAGTTCTTCCGTCAGACAGCCAACAGGACACGTACACGCCAAACTGCGTCTCCATGTACCCGAGTCACGGAACCTCGTCGACCTCGTTGCCATTGGTGCCCAGCAAGACCAGCGATCCGGACATCTTCGCGGGCGGTGGGACAGGCAGCGCGAGTCCGGGTTACCACTACGGTTCCTGGACCTCTGGACCGGCGACGCCGGTCCCGGTCGCCTCTCACAATTACAATCCAAACTACCAAGGCTACTACAACAATCCAAGCCAAAATTACATCAGTCCAGCGCCGATGGTTCTTTATCCACAGTTGTACAGCACGGTGAACCAGAACCAGATTCATCTACATCTGCACGGCGACTTGAGCGAGGAACAGGTGACAATCGCCGGCAGCAATCTGACGATCAGCAGCAACAGGCTGGAGATCGGGGTTATGGGCGAAGAGAACGAGCAAAGAAACGATGTCTGGAGACCTTACTGAAGAGATTTGTAAACGAGTTTGTGACTTTAAATGTTACGTATGTGATATCGACGAAACGACACGTTTTGCAACGGGCAGTTTTGAGAGGAGGGTCGAACGAGGGTGTTGGGAACTTGGCGATGTCCTGTGCGACTGGTAGTGGTAGAGTTGGAGGAAATGGTGGATTTTTCGCGGTCAGACGAAGCGTGATTGGTAACGACGGTGACAGAGAAGTGGAACGCGGGCGCGTGAGAAAGCGTCGAGGTGTTAGGAAAGGATCTCGACTCGTTTAGAAAAAGCGTCGCTGAAGGAGCGCGTAGAGGGATCAGGGCTCGATGCGCGGCTGTAAATCGAGCCAGCGCGTACGTGTGTCCGCAAAGTGGGAAGACGACTGTCTAACGACTGTGTAACGTTGTAAATACAGATATTTTCCATGAAATAAAATCTTACCTGAACAAGTTCCTGCATGCTCCCGTTCACTAGATCCGCCGCGAGGAAGCTTCGTAGGAAGGAACGTAAGAGGGAACAAAGAGGGGTTAGCGTCGATAGCGTTAGCAAAGGGTCATCCTCGTTCCTGTCGCTGGCAGGGAAAATGCAACAAAGGTAGGATCAACGAATTAATCTTGTTCGCAATTCGAGTAGAGAAATCTTGGTACGGCGTGGAAACACACGTGCCCACAGTGGTATGTGGTTCTCCCTTTTTCCAGAGGGCACACAGGCCACGGGTAATCCTTTTTACGAGCGCGCTGCAAGCTCTATTTAATATTTAAAGCTTGCTGGAAATGACGAACGAATGGATAGTTGCGGTCTACGTCACTGTTCCATCCTCTCTCCCGTTACTTCCAGTCCACCCTGCTTTCCACTCTTTTTTCCATCGGTTTTACGAGCCAACTAAAAAACGTCGTTCCTCGTTTGTACGATTTTCCACAAAGCGAAACAGAATATTTCAGCCGCCAACGTTCCTCGGCTCGAACGATTCATTTTCCTCGTGCGACGCGAAAATTAAGGTTTAGCGACGAGAGTTTTTTTAAATTCCTCTCTAAACGTCGAATCGATCGGTTGTTTTTACGGTGAAAGGTCGATGATAAAGGTTCGACTCGATAATGCGAGCTTTTGGAAATCCCGAAACGGAGTTGCACTGTACAGGAATTGGAAGGATTAGAAAGTTACTTGAACGTCGAGTCCCGAGCGAAATTGCCGTCCGAACGAAGAATCGATGGGTTATCCAACGATTCTGCCGTCAAGCTGCGCGTACAGAACAAACGCGATGTTTTCCTGATTACAATCGGTGGATAACGACCAGGTTCCGAGGAAATCGCATCCATTTTCCCTCCTTTGATTATTTTTCCAACGTTCCCTTTGTTCGCTCCATTGTTTTCCATTTCGAATTTCCATTCCCACATAAATAATTATCCCAAGGTTTTACAAGCTCGGACAATCCCCTTTGAATCACGTTGACTTTTGTCGCATTTCCTAGGCGATTTTTGATTTTCGCGCGATTTTTCCAAAAACCTCGTTGAATCATTGAGAAAGGTACTTTTTCTCTAAAGCGAGAGTGAGATTCGTACCTAAAGGTTGGAGGACCGCAGCAGGTTAACGATTAAAGACAACGTTTCCTTCGCTTCGAGGGACAAGATACGGAGTGACTACAAAAGCATTCGCGTTTACACTACTACACACGTACCTAATTAATTAGGTCCAAGTACACTTTGCATACGCACGACTAGAAAAATTCAACGCGTGGCGTGAAAACGATATAGTAGAATAGAATCTAATATCTAATCATATTCATGTCTGTTTGGAAAAGAAGGACTTGCCGTTTGCCGTTTGCTACGTGCAAATACCATTTGTTAGCCATTGCACGATGCAAAACTGTAAATAAGAAGAGTTGAGAGATTGCACGACACGGAATCGTCATGGAGCGCTTGAAAGTCTTTGGAGGAAGAGAATCTATGCGTGAACTTTCAGCAAAGAGACGCGGCGTTTCTCAGCGTTCGTCATCTCCTTCGGAGGTTGCACGCTTTCCAGCGACCTGCGCGCTTCCTCTTCGCTCATGTTTACTACCTCGCCGAATGGGACAGGAATAAAAGCATGGAATAAGCCGAGGCGACCGTCGCTCATAAGCTTCCCTCTTTACGAGGATGACTCGACCGCAGACAAGACTCTCCCGCCCTTTCCTAAGCCCGTTAAAACGAACTAAAATGCACTTTGTCTCGCAGGAAATCGTCGACACCTTTGATACCTCTCCGAGTTTATGCAGCTTCGAAGGGAAGGTAATCGAACGCCGGTTCTTTCGTCTATTAACTCGGTCGACGCGAGTTTTCCAACTGGATGGAAATCGACAGATTCTTACGGACATTTTTAGAAAAGTTTTCGGAGAAATTCCCCAAAATTTCTGCGAGTTCTTCGAGCAAAGTCATTCTCGAAGAAAATCAGATGGCGCGGGACAGGGAAGAAAGTTGATCAACTCGAGGAAAACTGGAGGCAGTTTCGTCTGATTTTGTCTCCTACAGGAAACACGTTCTGCGTCCAATCGCCCTCGTTTCGAACGACATATTCGGTAGTAGAATTTTATTAACTTGAAATAATCGAACGTTTCACGCTCATACATCTCTTACTTGTCTATCGTGCTCGGTTACGCTGATCTCGATTGAAAATACTACATGTCCGCGTTTCGTTCTGTTTCTCGCGCGGAGAAAATCGTTCGGCTTTCGCTGAATTTCCTTTATCTCTTTTCCGCGCGCGTTGTTCTTTTAGAGAAGAAAAAACAAAAGGAGACAGGGTTCTACGTAGGCACGTTTTATTATCGATAGGTAACCCCTCCGCGTCTTTTTCTTCTTTTCGTTTTCTTTTCTCATCGTTTAAAGGATCTGACGCTCAACGATACTTACAACACCGATGGAATTATCTCAGGACAGAATTAGAAAATTCGAGGGGATCGATTTATACAACGATCGTCGGTTCTTCTTTTCTCGTTTTTAACTTACAAACGATATACAAAATATATGTATAATATACGTAATATACGTCGAAGCGACAAACGAAACTAAACGTCATTTACTAGTCGTCGGCTAAACGTGGTAACGGTCAAAATTAACAATAAAAACATCTAGCCCGTCTGGTTTGATCGCGTCGCCATGAACCAGCGGCAAGACTTGCTATTTACAGGAAAATATAACGTCATTTTCATTTTCTTCCTCTTCTTCTTATTTCTCGCCTCGTTTCGCTACGATCGTTTTCAATCGCGACGACTCTTTGGCAAAATCAGAAAGCTCTCTATCAATCTGAATCTCTGTCGTCATTTCGTACGCGCGAACAATAATGTTTCTATCCTAGGCAATCTGTTTCTAACTTTGAAAGTCAACTTCAAATCCGTCTTTAACTCTTAACTCGCTAATTACGCTCTCGTCTTTTATACTAGTAACAGTAACTCTCTGACGTATCCAATTCGTGGACGAATCAGAAGAAACGGAACGTGGTTGAGCGAGAAATATTTCCAAAAGTAAATCTAGAAGGAAACGTGTAACGCACTTTCTTGCTCTTGCAAGTTTTAGATTTACCTTTAGATACATCGAGGCGGAAGAATCGCTCTGACATTTTTTACAAATTTCCTCCTTTAAAGGTAGCTGGTTTCTCTCTCTCTAAAAAAAAAAAAAAAAAAAGTTGCGAGGAAAGAGGAAAAATCGTAGAATTCTGTTGAAAGTGTGGAAAAATACGAAAAATCCGTAGGCAAACTGCGTGGCAGCCGACGAAATGTATCGAACTGGTCGCGACACGTGTGTTCGACCGATGCGAGTAAAACGCCGGTACATCCGACTCTGCGACTGGACCGCAAACTACAGTTAAGCGCAAAGAGCATAAAATGAGAATCGAGAAGATGTGCGTGCAGAGTGGATCGTAAATAAAATCCTTGTCTCTCCGTGTCGACGCGTCTCAGCGGTAAACTAGAGATAGGCGAGGCCTCCACGATGAAAAGGGGACATTGTTCCTTTCCTTCGAAAAATGAATCAAACGTACGTTCCTCTCTCGCGTATACGACGTTTCCGATTATACCGCTCAAACTGGAAATCGTTCAGCTCTTCGTCGAGTCGAGGATTTACCTTATATTGGTTTGCAAAGTAACGAGACGATCTTTCGTCTTCTTGGCCGTGGAACTTTGCAAAGACATCTCTTTGATGGAGACGACGAGAGGCGTAGATGACGACGAACCACCTTCTCGTTTTTCCTCCTCTTTCAACATCCTTTGTCGTTTATCGCGTCTGCATCGTCGTTTCCGATTCCGCTGCACGGATTGAAAATCATTCGCTTCCTCGTGAAACTGAGAATCGGTACTTGTTCTCAAAGTAACAGAATACCGGTTAATCTCCTTGGCGATCGTGCGATCTCTCCTATCTCTTTCCTCCTTGAGGAGAATCATGCACGCGATGCTCCTATTTATACTACTCGAATTTGGTTCAATTTTTCGCGAAACCAAAGACTCGCGACTCTTGTTCGATCTTGGCGAGAATCGTGGAATCCTTGTTATCTTTATCAGAGTCGACTGGTGATGGTGATAGGCGAAATGGTCCTTGAATCTTTAGCGAGAGGATGAATGTGGAAAATACAGCTTCTTAAAATATAGTTAAAATCGTTGGCCGGTTGTTCCTCCTGGAAAACATCCTGATATACAGCGACCCGTCGTCTTAAACTCGTAGATTGACTCTGGCCATCAGTCTATTAACGTTCTTCTTCGTCGTAAAGTGGAAGATTTAATACTTGTTGAGAATGTATTGACTGCAACCAGTTACGTTCTTCAAAGAGTCGGAGAAACTTTGTAAACGCTCGAATTTCATGCAGACGCTCGATTAACATTCGGTGTCTTGGATCAGCACCGAAGAACCTCAGAATGAATTGTGAAAATACATCTGTTCCCAGATGTATCGAAGCTGTCCCTAATTGTTCGTCAACCCGTATAGCACTGCGATTCGATGGAAGAGCGTGGACAGTCGTTGCTTGAGGACCTGGTCGACCGCGTACCGTGTCAACACTCTTACACCGCTGACGAAAACAGGAAGCAGCGGAATCAGTTGATCATCCTGTGAAAAATATTTTTAACATCACGCTCTAGATAAGATAAGGCGCCGATTCGAACAACAACAAGTTTCGAATCAGAGATTTCAGGGCTTTCTGGTATCGCAGAATTTTTATAATCGAGGCTTCCGGGCGTGAGTCGTGGAAAACGCGCGGAAATCAGTCTGCAAAACGTATTCCGATGTTTGGCCAGCGCCGAGGCTAGACCGTGCGTACCTACGCAAACTCATATTCCTACGAATATAATTAAAAAGTGAGATCCGGGTAGAGATTTGTTTACCTGTTAAATATCGTCGCAAGCGTTGTCCTAATTGTGCTTTGGATATTTTAGACAGAGAATGTTTCCTTCGTTTCACACGGAAAAATTTCGCGAAAAATTGTTACACGACCAATTTAAAAAATTGAAGTAAATCATTCTAGCGGTCGCGGCATTTCAGTAAGATAAGAATTCAAATTTTTATTACTTTGTACCTCGTTTAACGTTTATTTATTTATATATTTTATGTTTATCGTTGGAATTTTCCCGTGCTCAAATATGAAACGACAATTTCCCATTCGACGCAACTACTCTAGACACTTTACGTATACCTCGTTAAGTTTCATATATCTATATGCACATATATTCTTTATACATTCTCAACGGGCGTTTGCACCTTTGAATATCGTTTCATAAATACGCAAGCACTCGAATACGTAAGCGAATCGCACTGGAAACGCTCGTTTATAAAAATTCGAAACGGTTGGATAGAATGTTTCTACAACTTACGGACAAAGCCAGGGTCCAATCCAAAACTGTGCTCAACATCTCTGCCCAAGCGTTCCTGTGAGCCTCGCTATCCTTGCACGCGTTACTCTTCTTCCGAAAGGCAGATTCCTGACTTGCCATCTCTTCAGCCTCCGCGTTAGAATCATCGCCGTCCTTTCTCAAAAACGGATTGGTTCGAAAGCCTCGTTTGCTTCTCTCGTAATCGCGGAGCAACTCGTCTATATTGTCAAAGATTTTAGGTAAGTCGTTCTCTTTCTTTCCTCCAATGTTGGAGGAAACGCGCGGAGACATCTCGAGATCGTTGGACGATTCGGACACCGTGGATCCGGCTGTCTTTCTCAGTTCCATCACCGATCTGCATCGAATATTGCCAGGATAGAATCTCAGGAATTTCTCAGAGTCGTCGGTTTCAACCGGCTCGACGAACCTCGAGGAACTTTTCCGAGTCAAGAGACAAGCGTCGCTCCTTCTTCTCTCCAACTTTGATTTCCTAAACAGGTGGACTTGGTCGTACGTCAAGCCAGTGTTGGCGGATTTGATCTGCAGCACCGAAGTGCCGAAAGAGTCGACAGACTCGGTTCTTCTTAAAGGAGCGAAATCGTAATACAAATTGTCTCTGGTGTTGATTAGTCGCGAAGGCGCTGGTGTAGTGGAATTGTACTTTCCGTCTATGTATCCTTCGCTGGAAGTGCCGCCGGATCTATCAGGGTACACGGCCTTCTCTGTGACCGATCCTATTCTAGAGACTGGCCTAGAGTCATCGGTTTCCGGCTCAGACTGCGGACCAGAGTCAGTGGAGTACTCGACCGCTAGGTCAGACAGCCTAAAAGGTCTCGGATCGTCTTCGCACTCTGGACCAAGCTCCTCCAATCCGCTTTCATCGTCCAAGTTTGGATTATAGTTCTCGATATACTCTTGATCCTCTTGATCCTCTCGATCCTCTCGATCTTCTTGATCCATTTGGTCTTGCGCGTCTCGCGCGCCTCTGGCCAATTCCATGGGAGCTGGAGTGGCCAGAGCTCTGTCGCTGATCGGTTCTTTGCCTGTGATCTCTGGAAAATCGTCCGGTTGAGCTACCAGCAAAAATATCTTCCTCTCGGAAAAGCTATCCACTCTCGTGTGTCTTCCGTCCTCGTCCAGAACCACTTCCACGTAACTTTCGCAAAGTTCCTCGAACGTAGTCCGCAACTGTTTCAGATATTTCGAGAGTTTTCGAAGGCCCGGCTCTTTCAGAGGTTCCCTGTCGGCCGAGTTCGAAGCGAGGATCGTTTTCACGGTTTCTAGGCTAGCTTGCGTGTCTTCTATTTTGTGCAGACAGAGCTCGAACAGAGTGACGATCTTGATCGTCCACGCCACTCCGGCTTGACGATAGAGATTCGCTGGTTGAGGCAGATTAGCCACCTTCTGCACCAAGAATTTTAATCCGGGACGACAGTCAAACTTTAAAGCGGTTGCGTAGGACAGATCCAAGGCCGAGAGGAAAACGTCGATGTGCTGATTGGTTAGACAAGACAGGAAACCCGGTATCACCGTTTTCGACGACGTCGATGCCGCTGATTGTGGTATGACGTTAGACAGACTGCAATCGAAGCGAACCTCGTGACTGTGCCTTAACCGTCTTCAACGCGTTCGCTTTTTACAACTAAACGTAAAGTTCGTTTGGATTCGATTCAAAGTCTGTGTAAAAGAAATCTCGGGACGTTGTTGTTCGTAATCTCAAGTTTACATCTCAAGTTACTTGATCTGCTGATTTAACGATAATTATTGTTTTTTCCTCTTTTTCCTAAGAAATCTTCTTTTCTGAATTGATCATAACGAGTTCGAGTGGAAAGACTCGCTATTCGTATAAGCTGCTATCTGCATAGCGGTGACGCTATGATACTTGAAAGTAGACGTTTCTCAAATTCCTATCTGTGGCTTGTCCCCTTGCCGCGAACGTCGAATAGCTACGATCTTTCTGCGCGACAGCGAACGCGTTGAAAAGATCAATTAGAAAGACTGGTTGTTGTTTATTTGAGAAATACATACCTAGGGAAAGACGAGTCAGGACCTTGCAAAAGGATAATGGCGATGCAATGAAGAAGCATCTGATGGACCAAGAGGCCAACGACCAACGCTCTGAGCTGAACTCTAACGATATACAGGTCGGGATTGAGCGTGGAAGCCACCGAGGGTGGATACAGAAGGAAAACGTAGGATCTGTCGTCGGATCTTCTCGAAGTATCTTCGGTGCGCTGTTCCTCCAGGAGGAACACCTGAAGGCACAAGATCTTTCTTCAATATGCCTACCTGACGGCATTGAACTTTTATCGCACGATTCTTCGTAGATCCTCGACACGAGTTTTCTTTCGTCTTTCGCCAAGCGCAAACTTTCCCTTCCCGCGTTCGATCTAACTTTTATCCCTCGATCTTGTTATCCATTTAATTGTCCTTCCCTCTCGTTTCTCTTATGCGTATTCGATTCGAGAAGCTACAAAAGCAATCGTGCGTGATGTCTGAAAAACAGTTGCGGATGATGGTCGTGATTTCGTGGCTAAAGATGATGTTCGCGTTGACGGTGACGCGATGTTGGCCGCATTTCGTGATTAATATTCGTGAATGATCGAAAGATCGCCGTGATACGGCGGGCTCTAGCTCGAACCTAACGCGATTCGATCAATTCAGTCGGTCAGTAGACACGTGTGCATTCTACGAAAGCTGCAGCTTCTAGAATAGGTGTCGTATATCTCATCGCGTACATATTATGTGACAGTGAAATTCTAGCCATGGACTCAAGCCATGGATTTTAATGGTGATACGCAAGACCGTGCCAAGTTAAATTTAAATGATATCTCGGCCAACGACGGGGTCCTTTATTCTAATAATTATTTATATCTTCTGCGTCCGTAATTGATACGGCTGTAAGTGCAAGTAGAAATTTAATACATCTGCATCGAGTCTGACGTGTAGGATCTCTCCGATGAAAGATCAATGGAAGGAAAGCTATTCGGCCAATTTTACAGCAACCGTGATGATCGAATGAGCGCAATGAAAAGGACCTCGTCGAAGAGGTTCTGCAGCCTGACCTGTGCCTTCTACCAGCGAGTGCAAACGTCTAAACGAAAATGATTCGACGACCAATCGTGTCGTCTCAGCGTCGACAGGCTTACTTTGATTCCTCCCCATCCTTTCCTCTGTTTTCCCATACGATTTGAAAATCGCGCAGGCCGATGAAGGAGGATAAGGGTGCAATACAAGAACGCATCAGAGCGAATGATAAAAGCATATCTGTATTTGACACATTCTGCATCGAACACATTCGAGCGGTACAAAAATACATTAAAACCACGAACGTATCGACAATACGCAGTCTCAAGTACAAAGATCTTTTTCTCATTGTTTTCTCTCTCGCGCGCTCTCTCTCCCTCTCCCTCCCTCTCCCTCCCTCTCTCCCTCTCCCTCTCCCTCTCCCTCTCCCTCTCTCTCTCTCTCTCTAGTTTGGCATTTCTTAACAAACATCTAATTGCATTGCACAATGGCATAGAATTCCGATAAAAACAGTTTAAAAGACATCTTCTAGTTTGTTTATTTTAAAAGGACCGTTTCGAGCAACGGCTTTGCATGATTGTTAATTCTACGCCACCGTATTGCCATCAGCCATTCAGATGACAGCTTGAATACACGCAAAGCGCACGATTCACGAGGCACGTCGATGCAAAAAAATAGAAAAATCTGTGTGTCTAGAATAAACATTTAGGCTGAACGTCGTTTCGAAGCACGCTGAATTCCTGACTTTTTTTTTCTTTTTCTTTTTCTTTTTCTTTTTCACAACGTATCGTTGGTTTTTCTCCGCGTCTGGAAACCTGGTACTTTTGGATTTTACTCGGCGAAGGCTATCGTACGTTATAAAAAAAAAAGAAGAGGGAGAAAAGAAACGCGCGTGAAATTCGGTGTGCTCTGAAACGAAATCGGACACAAGATTTACACGATCACAATGTCGCTTGAGGAGAAAAGTTTCTCGTAAGGAACTAGATAAGGCAGAAAAGCTGCGGTTGCAGTGAATCTCGAGTCGCGAAGAACGTGGCTCTCGAAAGCAGGCCTGTCGACGACGACGACCACGTGTCACGAGTATCGTTCTCGTCTCGGTCAAAACCGCG